>SJYF01000419.1:5423940-5441687 GCA_006410515.1 Procapra przewalskii | reverse complement strand
GGAGGAGGAGTATATGAGGAGGGTGTTACAGTCGGGGTGGGTATCGATGAAAATTTATGTGCTGAAAAACAGCTGTGAAATGTTTAATGTTTCAATGAACGTTTTATGTTTATAATAAAAAAGAAAAAAATCCTCCAGCCAAGAAGGCCCTTAAAATGTTTCATTTCTAAGTAGATCCAAGAAAAAGAGGCAAAGGGAGATTTCCACTAAACCTTCTCTGGGGAGGGACCCCCTCCCCAAAAGAGAACATGGAAACAAGGCGCCCCCCCCCACATCATGCATTCCCACACCTGGCTCGGTTGCAAGTGAGCAGGGAGGAAAGGCCAGGACACCCTGGCATGAAAAAACATGCTCGTTTTTCTCAAAGCCAAGTATCCGTGGAGCGAAGCGTTGGAGACTCAGGCTCTGCAAGTGGGTGGTGGATGGACTTGGGGGTGGGGGGAAACGCCCAGTTCAGGAAAAGCTGGCTAAGAAATTTGACTGTAATCCATCAATCCCCCGACAGGACATGACTGAGGGCCATTAGGGTGGGTTCTTTCAGGAAGAGCCCAGCTGAGAGGACCCTGGCTTTGATGGAGAGACACAGTTTCAAGTCCAAACGCTGCTCTCCTTAGGTGAGCTCTTGAGGCCCTTGAGACCCTGGTTTCCTGATCAACAGAGTGGTAACAAGCATCACAGGTGGTGGGGGTTGAGTGGTATGCGCTGCGAGCAGGCAGGTGTTGGGGACACCAGCGTGGGGAGGGAATTGGACAGCGGCAGGCCGTGAGTACTGTGGCGGGGGTGGGTAAGAATTAAGTCTGGACGTGGCGGGAAACTGCAGGCTGTTAAGGGTTTGAGAAGAATGTGAGTTTTGTTCTTCTTTGCTTAACTGATGATTTTGGTCAAATGGGCTTTTAAGGTCAAGAAGCCTGCTTCACTTTTTAGCTCCTTAGGAATTCCTGTTTCCACTTTGTCTTCGGGTACTAGACGCAGGCTGGAGCCCATGGCCGCTCTCCAAGCTGGCCCCTCCCTGCCTCCTCTGCACGCAACGCTCGTGCAGCCGCTCCAGCACATCAATAAGGTCCCCAATCCTGCGCAGCACCTCGGACACACCCTGCGGCACTGAGACTGAGTTCTGCTGTTGCTCCGTCTCTAACCTGTGTCCACCTCTCCTCGGCCCTGTGGACGGCAGCACGCCCGGCTCCTCTGGGCTCCACTGTCTGGTGGTGTTTGCTCCAACTCACGTCCACGGAGTCGGTGGTGCTACCTAACCATTTAAAGCCGTGAGCTTTAGAATTCCTATTTCCTTCCACTTGTTATGCCCTTCCCCACACCGCTTCTCCGTTTAGCAAACTCCTTCTCAGACCTCAAAGCCCAGCTGAAGCACCACCTTCTCCTTGTGTCACACACCCCGGCACGGTGCTCTGAAAGCACACACAGCTCTTCCAGGCCCTGATGCCCATCACGCTGCCTCAGAAACACTGGGTACTCTTCTGATTTCTCTTCTAAACAATGCTTCTTGAGGGTAGTGGAGACGTAAACACCTGGACTCTGGTGTGTAGGGCCAGGTGTGACGTGGAGCAGATTCCCCCGGAAGAACCTGCTGGTGAATAGAGAAACGGAGGGTAGAAGACACCACTCCCTTTCTGCCATGATGGGAGATGGGACTTCTGGCCTCCTTCTCAACTCATCACCTTGCCCTCAGAGCGAGGAAGCACCTGTGCCATTCTGGGCAGGAAGCGTGGCTCTCCTCTGCCAGCCTGCACCTTGCCCTGCGAACAGAAAAGAACTGGGGGCTGACTTGCCATGTAGCTTAGCAAAGAAGTTGCTGAGACCACTGTGGTACTGAGACACAAAGATGCTCAAGGGCCTCCTCCAGGGAGGAAGGAAGGTGCTCCCGGGAGGAAGGTGGATGTTCCAGGGAGGAAAGGTGCTCCCTTCGGGGGCTGGATCAGTGCACTTCCTGCTCAAGCACAGCTGTGGGCAGTATGTGTTGGGGGTGGCGATCATGCTAGGGAGACACCAGCGAGGTCCCTCTCATCCTCCCAGAGGCCAGGACCCTCTCTGGATGCCCAGGAAGTGGCCAGTGCCCAACTGGATGCTGCTGCCCAGCTCTTACCAGGAACCACGACAGTCACATCAGCGGGTACTGACTGGACAATTTCCAATGAATCCCCGCAGAGTTTCGCAAGAACGCCAGCTACCGAAGAGGTGAAGGGTGGAAACTCACACAACCAACCAAAGCGAAAACAAAACTGCTTCCCCCAACCCCATGTGAACCGAGACCACAGCACAGGGCGCTGTGCCTGTGCAGACACAAGCAGCCTAACCCCGCGTGAGCCACTGCTGCGGCCAGGACGACGTGAGTGGGGGAGGTCCCGGCGCGAGGGAGCTCTGCCCAGTGTGCGGGGGCCCTCTGTGCCCCCAACCCCCTGCATGCCCGTCTCCACTGGAGCGGCAGGGAAGAGGACACTCGTGGGGCACCGGCCACACTCCGTAAGCTCTGACCAGCACTGGGGACACAAACGTGGACAGGTTTTTATAAGCACCCTGTCGTCTAGAGACAAACCATTAGCCCCGTATCTACATGAGGGCAGAGCCCAGGGTGCTTAAACAATGAACCAGCCAGAGCTGGAATCTGCATCCTTCCCTCCACCAGGCTTCACCTGAGGTCACGCCGGAAACCTGGATTGGTCACACGGGTGGGAGTTTTTCCTCTCAGTGGCCTCCAGACTGCTTTGATCATGCACCATTAGCAGTAAAATTAAATTCTGGACATACCCCCAAGAACTGTACATTTATATATGGGATAAGATTAAAAAACATGTAAACAGAAGCTGCAGTGTTTTCCTCCCATAGCTTACTGTGGGCGCTATGGGCACCCAGACTGAAAAACACAGGCTGGGGACTTCCCTGGCGGCCCGGTGGTTAAGACTCTGCTTTTCTACTGCACGGGGTGTGAGTCTGATTTCTGGTTGGGGAACTAAGATCCCTGCATTCCACATGATCAAAAAGAAAAGAAAAAACAAAACAAAAAAAAAACCAGGCTGCCCAGTTAAATGTGAGATACAGTTTCAATTAAAAAAAAAATCATTCATTGTATCTCTGAGATTCAGGTTTAGATGGGCATCCTGTATTTTTATTTGCTAAATTTGGCAACCGTAAGGGGTCAGCAATTGTATTCTATGTTAGTGAAAGTAGCTCAGATGTGTACAACTCTTTGCAACCCCATGGACTATACAGTCTATGGAATTCTCCAGGCCAGAATACTGGAGTGGGTAGCCTTTCCCTTCTCCAGGGGATCTTCCCAAATCAGGGATCGAACCCAGGTCTCCTGCATTGCAGGCAGATTCTTTACCAGCTGAGCCACAAGGGAAGCCCATTCTATGTTAAGGCCTCAGTAAATATTAGAGGCTTTTTGGGACAACTACTCAACCGTCCATTGTAATGTGAACACAGTCCTGGGCAATTCCCAAACAAAGGGTGTGACTGTGTTTCAATAAAACTTTATTTATAAGAACCAGACTTGGTCGTGGGCTGCAGTTGGCTGGCCTCCGCCCTAGCGTATCATCATGGGTGCACGCCCTTTAGGAGAGCCCTGGCCTGTGAAAGAGAAGAACCTGTTTCACCCAATTCTCCAACGACACGACTTAGAAGACAGCAAGCCCTTGTCCTGTTTTCTCTGGGGGCTGGGGGTGGGGGCTGGTGAGCTGGCAGAGGATGGGACTGACAACCCCCGTGTACAGAGGGGAAGTCAAGGCGGAAAAACAGGAGCATATCTGAACCATATTCATCTGCGTGTACGCGCACACACACGCACGCACACACACACACGCACGTACTGAGAAATTGCTGCAACCACGATACCACCGTGGGTGGACCTGCACTCAGTGCATCAAATTCAATACTTCCCCTGCCCCAATTACTAGTGATTCAATGGGCCAACTGGCAGCCATAAGAACACATTAACCTTTTTGCCAAATCAATTCCAAGTCCCCTTCCAGCACAAAGAGGGCACCCCACGCCCAGGAGGAGGGGACGCCTTCTGCTACACTTAGCATCCTCTGCACCTGGGTGTCTGAATGCCCGCTCCTCCACAGTGACCTTCTGACCACTGGAGAGCCTGGAAACTGACATCCTGAGGCCATTCCCCCTCCAGCCCTATAGTGGTCGTGGGGGACAGACGTCCAAGCTCACGGCTATCGCCAAACAGCCCTGCCAGGACTGTCTTCCAAAGTTACGTCGGCATTTGCTCTGTGCCTATGGGGCTGTGGGGCTTCGCCTTCTGGAGCCCCTGGATGGGCGATCTCACACAGAAACACAAAAGGCGTGGCCAACGGGTTGAGTCAGATCGGCACTGCAGACGTGCCCTGAGACCCAGCCCTTCCTGAGCCCTTCTTTCATCTTCAGGCTGGGGGAGCTGGGGCTTCTTTCTAAGAAATGGGGTTCTCAGAAGACAAAACTGTTTTCTGGCTCAGAAGCACTGGGTGGAACAGAGGGCTGAGGTGGCCGCTGGCTGTGCCTGGGGGTGGTAGGACAGGGGCTGGGGGCGCAGGGGCCCTAGACAGAGTCACTTAGGTAGCAGGAGCTGGTGACAAGGGCGTGGACTATAGAGCGTGGCTTCTGAAGCAGGGTTTCCTTTGGGGAGACAATTTGGAGGGAGTGAGTCGTCTACCTTTGTGGAGGAATGTGTGTGTGTGCACGCGTGTGTGCGTGTGTAATAAGAAATGACTGTTTCCTCTTCCGGAGGGAACAGTCAATAGGCTGTTTGTTGTTGCTTAGTTGCTAAGCCATGTCTGACTCCTTGCGACCCATGAACTGTAGCCCGTCAAGCTCCTTTGTCCATGGGTTTCTCCAGGCAAGGATACTGGAGTGTGTTTCCATGTCCTCCTCCAGGGGCTCGTCCCAGCCCAGGGATTGAAGCCACCTCTCCTGCACTGGCAGGTGGATTCTTTACCACTGAGCCACCTGGGAAGCCCCAATTACTCAGTAACATATCCTGTTGCTTAGAGTGTAATGAGGGGTCTCTGCCCACCCAACCCAGCTCAGTCCTCTATTGGACAGGCCTAGTGTCATCCACACAGAACACTCTCCCAGGGCTGGGGGGAATGCTGGAACTTCTGGGGACAGGTAGCCTGCTTTCTGAAAGCACACAGCACCCAGCAGGTTCCTCAGCAATCACTGCCTAAGCCAAGGTCCTAATGGTCTCAGTGTGGAGGGGAGGGTCTGTGCACAAACCATCCTCCTGCAAACCATTGCAAGAATGGTCCTTGGGGTCCTGCATTCACTTAGCAAACACCTCTGGAGTCCGGTACTTGAGCATTTGGAAGAAAACTCACGGCCTCAGCTTTGGGGAGGTCCCAGCATGGCTGGGACACACCCGAGGTTATGGAGATTCCTGTTGACGAGCCTCAAGCTTCCGAGACTTCTCGGCCAAGGAACAGAATGCTGGACCCTGTGCTTTACTCCAGCGATGGAGAAAGCAGAGTCAAGCAGGAAGCCAGAGCTTCTGGCCATTGAACTTGGCCCATCTCGCTACACCTTCCGAGGGCTAGGATGAAACTGGCAACACAGGAAGTGGCCTTGTGGGGATCTCCAAGATGAGGGTGAAGAAACAGCACTGTCCCGTGGGCATAAGAGCATGAAGACGGGATGCTGTTTAGGGGAGCGTTTCTGTCCATCTCTGCCCACTGATCCTCGCTCGGGGCCAGGTCAGTGTGGCTCCGTGGTTAGGGGCCTGGGTGCCAGGACCAGACAGCCCTGGCCAGAGCCCAGCTGTGCCTTCTGTCCACGCTCACATCTGTCATCAGGCAGAGTCCATCCACTCCCCACCTGACCATTTCAGGAGCAACAGCAAGCGACACGACACGCGAGGCAGCTTCTTGAACCAGAGAGTGTTAAGGGATGAGGCAAATGAGCTGCTGTTTTGTGCAGACATGCACGCACCTAATAAAATTGATAGAAACACAGATAGATTCATATTTTAATATACCAAGAGTCCCAGAGCAGTGCAAGTCCGATTATTTAAAATGCCCATTTTCCTCAGGGCCTCTTACTGGCTACACGGAGCCACATTTTCACTCATCAACCCCACAGTCTTACAGAGAGAATCTTCAGAAGACAAATCACACATAAACATGGATTTTATGTCTAACTATTGTGACAACAAAAAAAAGCATCACCCAGTGGCAAGGCACACTCGGTACACAATATGAGGAAGGGGGAAAACCATGTACTCAATTCCACCAGCTCCTGAAATCTTCAAGACCACAGCCTCCTCTCTGTGACAACCTGCTGGACACGCGTGCGGGCTTTTGAACGTCACTTCTACCTAATAGAACTCTTTTTCAGAAAGATGCTATCAGAACCTCGAACTTTCTGGCAGACAGCGGCTGCCCCTTAAGAGCCCACCGGGAGCTGCTGAAAGCCACCCAGACCAGCCGGGCTCTGACGGCAAGGCCCCTGTTACCTTGGAACCCACAGATTCCCTGGAAACCTCGTCCATGGGACGGAGAATGTGGACTGAGAGCGAGAAACACGGATGATGGGACATGGCCCCTAGAGAGCTCATGGTCTGGGAGGCCAGGAGAGGGGAAAGGGCAGCTTGTCAGAGGCTGTCCAGGGTGCGATCTGCGCCTGCAGGCACTGCCTCTGCTTGCCCCTCAGGGACAGAGCGGGCCTGCGTCTGCAGACACCGAGAGGCGATGCACGAAGAGGGCGCCAGTGCCCGCAGGCCTGGGCGTCCAACCGGAACGTGCACAGGCCATGTCTGAATGGCTTCCGCCCTGAGGCGAAGCACCTCCAAGCAGAAACTTGTATCTGTGTTCATCAGGCTTCTCCAGAGAGACAGAATCAACAGGGCATACATAAACACTGACTCATTAATGTATTAGCCGCTGATGAGGAGTTGGCTTATGAGACTCTGGAAGCTGAGAGGTCCCAGGATCTCCCACGGGCAAGATGGAGGCTCGGGGAGCCTGGTGCTGTAGGCTCCAGTCTGAACGCTACTGGGTTTGATTAGGAAGGGCTGATGTTTCGGCGTGAGTCGAGAGGCGGGAAAACGGCCAAACCACTTAGGCAGGAGTACTCCCCTTCAGCCACGAGAGCGCCAGCCTTTTGTCCTGTTCAGACCTTCAGCAGATCTTATGAGGCCCACCTGCATTAGAGAAGATGGTCGGATTTATTCAGTCTACAGATTCAGATGTCATTCTCACCCAAAACCCCTCTGCAAACCCTCCCCAGTACTCTGCTTGACCGAGTGTCTGCACGCACCCAGGGCTCGTCGAGCCGCTATGCACAATTCATCCTCACAGCCCGAGCACATATACGCCAGCTCTGTCCTCCAGCTCGGCTGCATTAAGGGCCAGACTTATTTCCCAAGTCTGTAAGGAGATGGCTCCAGTCACCAGAAATGGCATCCATCAGCTCTTTAAGAATCCAACAGACAAGCAGGTTCATGAACACAACAAACGTTTATGAAGCTCTGATTAGGACGATTATGGAAAGGTGCTCTGGGCAAATGCGACATGTAAACAGTACAGGTTAATTCAAGACTTCTGAGGCTATACTCCTGAGACATACATTAGGGGAAAAAAGATCTCTTTTCAATTCTCTTACAATCCTGTACTTACTAGAAAAAAACAACAAATCTCATGCTGAGGTTTCTTTTTCCTCAACACCCAACAGTTCAATTTCAGAGTCACCAGCAGGCATAGGTTATCCAACTAGAATTTAAAACCACTGTTTGGGGCTCAGTAACTTCTAATGAATATCTTATAGTTACAACAAATGACACTGGTCTTCCATTTATATTAGGCATATAAAACTTTCCACATAAATAGCTGTGACTGGTAATCTAAGTATACACAAAGGTAGATTAAAAACAAACAATATATGAAAGGGGCAAACAGGACAAAAGATGCAAATGGAGTATAAAGACGAAGTTTGGGAAACACTGCTTCACGTTATTAAAATGTGAAAAACCACAAAAAAGAGGGGTGGTGGTAAAGGAACGGGTTTTGAAAAAGTCTAGCGAGAAAAGATGAGAAGACAATGAACAGCCATCCACTCAGCGTCAGCAATGACACAGAATGAACGCTACTTTATTCTCGTGAACACACCATTGCTCATTCTCAGGAAAAGAGGAAGTCAGAGCTGTCGGAGACAATTCCCAAGCCCTTCCTAAGAACCACAGAGACAACTGCTCCCACCTGCCTTCGACCCAAACCCCCTGGAACACAGGCCAGATCAGGACTATTTCAACACACTTCCATGGGTTGCCTTGCATTTTATTTAACTTCATAATCTGAGTCAAAGCTTCTTCCTCTCAGATATGCCCACATGTGGTTAATGAAGTATCAGGGCTTAATTTCTGATAAACATTTGCTAAAATATGGATTAGAACACGCTCCAGGTCTTCTACTTGGGCATCAAGTCATACCAAAACTCAGAGGTGTAAAGCTGCCACTTCTGTTCATGAATCCCATGAGCCAGGAATCCGCAGAGGGTGCTGGGGGCGCGGCGGGCTTCCCTGTGTCACAGTGTTGGGAGGCTGGACTCCTCTGCAGGCTCAGATGTTCCCTCCGGGTCTGATGGTTGCTGCAGCCTCAGTTCTTGTCCTCATGGGCGTCTCCCTGGCATGTCCACATGTGAGCTCGATTGAGCTTCCTCTCAGCATGGTGGCCAAGCTGCGACTCCGATGGTAAGTATCTCATGAGTGAGACAGAGCCAGGTCAAAGCTGTTGTGACCTTCGATGACCTAAACTCCTAAGTCCTACAGTGCCCCTTGGTCCACATTCCAATCAGTTGGAAGGGAAGCAGTAAGGGCAGCCCCAAGCACAGATTTCAAAATCATCACCCCATGTCTATCACCTCCCGTGGCTACTGAGTTCTTGGGATTCTTGGATTCCTTGTGGTTCCCTGATGGAACAGACTCCCTACACCCCTCATGATAAGCTGGGAGAGGTTATTCATGGGTTTCTTTTTCCCCTCAAAGATTTATTTCTCCTGGACTTGTGTGAGTCCTATGCCATATCTTAGTTATGGAGTTGGTGTGCCTAACACAGCCCAGGTCATGGGTTACAAGAAAATGTTGGAAAGAAGAGAGGGAAGGAGGAAGGGAGGCATCACGAGGTGAGGGAGGGTGGAAGTTGAGAGCGAGGGAAGGAGAGAGAGAGAAGACTGGATCTGAGGTCCTAGGCTCATCAGTGAAATTATCCTGATGTATATGTGTGTGTGTGTATGTATTACATACACGTATGCACATACACGTACATACATACACTGTCCAGTAAGCAGTTTGACAAGATGTAACCAGAGCCTTAAAAGCGAAACAGCTTTATATTCCTGAGCCAAGTAGTTCCATTCCCAACAGTGCTAAGAATTCTTCAACAACTTGTGCTTAGGAGCGAAAACAAAACAAAACCCAACAAAAGCAAATGACAACAGCAACGTGACTGGCTCTGAGTCAGGCGCTGCTGTGCGCCTGCTCACATTCACAGTCTGATTTAAACGCAACCAGTGTCTCGGGAGTCTGGGCTGGCAGTGGTTCTACCATCTGTGGAGAGGCGTTTGCATGGCAGGTTCGAGAAGCAAAACTGTGGGTTCTGACCCTATCCCTGACCGTCAGCAGCTGAGTGACTGAGCAAAGTCTCTACCCTTGGTGTGGGTTTCCCATGGATGCTGTAACAAATGACCACAACCGGGTGGTTCAACACAACAGAAATGTATTCTCTCACAGTTCAGGAAGCCGGAAGTCCAAACTCAAGGTGCTGGCAAGGCCAAGCTCCCTCCCAAGGTTCTAAGGGAGGATCTGCCTTGGCAGCATTGAAAACCTTGCTAAAAATCACCACCAAAGATGCCAACCAGAGACTCAAGCCCGGAGACGACAGGATCACAACCTAATCTTTGGGCTACCTGGCCATCTCTTTGCAGGAGCCTTCCCTAAACACCCAGCCACCTCATTAACTCATCAGGTGGCTTGTTCCTTCCTGTTTTCATCCGTCAGACCTGGATGAATTTGAGGACCGTGTGAAGTATCAGGACTTGGATTTGTGTGTGGTGGTGCTCTGTGGAAGGGGATGGTGCGTAGTACAGGTTGGACTGCGTCCCTCCAAAATATGTGATGAAATCCTGGACCCAAGAACTTGTGAATGTGACCTTCTATGAAAGTAAGGTCTTTGGAGATGATCAAGAGTAGAGTGAGCCCTAATTCAATCACTGGTGACTGGTCCTTATAAGAAGAGAAGAGACAGACACGCAAGAGAAGGGCATGTGAAGATGGAGGCAGAGGCTGGCATGATGCATCTCCAAGTCACGGCGCACCAAGGGCTGCCAGCGATACCTGAAGCAACACCTTTCCTACAGGAGAGGCATGGAGCAGATACTCCCTGAGAGTCTTCTGAGGAATCACGGCCCCGATGACACCCTGATCTGGGACTTCTAGTCTCCAGGCCTTCGAGAGAATGCACGTCCATTACCGTAAGCTGCCCCATTTGTGGGTCCTTTGTTACAACAGCCCAGAGAAACCAAGATAGCACACGAATGCAACCAGCACCCACAAAACACTCACTAGACATCGGGGATTCTTTACAAGGTGCTCAGCCGCAGGAAATGCAAAGAGAAACAAATAAAACTCACTGCTACCCTTGAGAAACTCTTTAAGGGAAAGAAATGCGGATGAGATATGCCTGGAAAACTCCACATACACATAAAATCTCATCCAATCATGCTCACTGCTCCCCAGAAAGTGTCTCCTGGAGGGTAGAAAAAGTGGTCACGCGATATTTATGCAGAGCTTATGGCAAGTGGTTTTCAAACTCAAAAGCAAAGAGATGATTTTGGTGTAAGCCAAGAGGGAAGGACACAGCAATGTTTTCCTCGCTCCTTCTCATTTCACCAGGGGACTTCACATGTGTGGGCCTGCTCCTCCCAGTTCCCCACACCAAGGGGCTCTGACCTGACCCAACGGATAAAGTAGGATATGCCAGTAACCCTAGTAGTTTGTATTAAGGATGAGCCTCACAGTACGTACCATGTGCTAAAAAAATAAAACTATGTGCCATAATTTATTCTAGAAAAAGGAGAGGTATGAATAAACGACAGAATGGTTATTCTCATGAGCTGCTGCTAAAAGTTATGTCGATGGAAACTCTCATGTTGATAGAATACAGTGACAAATCTAAGTTGCAAGTTATTGTCAAGATAATACAATCCAGCTACTTTATTTTATCACCAGAGGCTTTGTTCACTGCTGGCACCCAGAGCCCCTAGAAGCATGTCCCAACTGTGACGGGCACTCCCGAAAGATTTAATTATAGATTATGAATGAAGGGCTGAGATCCAGAACAGGGGGAGCAGGCAAAGGCTGCTTAGATCTTCACTAAACCCGCTTCATCCTTCTTCTGGGATGCCCTTAATTCTTGCCAGAGGATGAGCGTGGATGTGAGGAAGGCTGCTTCCAGGCTTAGCCCAGAAACGTCTCTTGCGGTTGATGCTTCGTCTCCCTGCTCTGCTGCCGGGCCTGGAGGAGAGGGCACCATGGAAACCCTCCGAGAATGGAAGGCCCCTGGATGGATAAAGCCTAGGTCCCCGAAGGACTCACAGCAGACCGTGACGAGAGCGATAAATACATCCTTATTAAGAATTCAAAGTTCAGTCATAGAAATTTTAGGGTTATCTGTTAAACGAACGAGCTTAGTCTGATGCCAAGGAGTAAAGGTCTATTTTTGACCTTGGCAGAGACAGGAAAGCATGAGCAAACTGCCAGGAGTGACCCCGAAGGGGGCTTTATTATGGAAAATACTTTTTCCATGAGACACGCAAGTTAAGGATACTGTAGAAAGGGTAACAGGCTGTAGGAAACTTATGACCCTTGTCTACTGCAAGACACAAACCATGTGGTACCCAAATCAAGAACCACAGTATAGGGATACGTGAGGCTACGAGGGTTACACAGATACACATCTGCACGTCAGCACTGAAGCCCCTCCAGCGTATGGGCTGCTGAGAAGCAAGAGCTGGCAGCAGGAAATCTAAAACCTGACACAGAGGCCCCGGGGCACACACTCCTCAGTGGTCCTCACAGCGTCTCTGTCACTGGAAACACACCCTGGGCTTCATTCCTGGGGTGGAGCTCGGGGGATGCACTTATCTTTTGGTTGGAACCAAATTTTAAATGCAGCTTTGTGGCTCCTGATTAAACAGCTGATTATGCTCTTGCCCAGCAATTATCTAGTGCACCTTAGAGGCAGGCACTCCGATGTGGCCTGCCTAACAGAACTTGGGGAATAACCTGAAATCCTGCAAGAGACAGACAAGTGGGGACCGGTGGAAATTTATAGTGTAACCCAGGCTTTCAGAATCATGAACGTTGATGGTTGTCTTTCATAGCATCAGAGGCTCAAGTTCAATTCCAGGGTCAAGAATTTCAAACACTGGCAGGCTTCCGAGGACAAATACGGTGGTTTGAACATCTGGCTCTGTTTCTGAAAGACTCATTGTGATAAAAGATTCTGAGGTGCAGCAACTGACTCCTGAGGACTTTTCCAGAACAATGGTGTCATTAAAAAAAAAAAAAGGCGGGGGGCGACGAAGAAAAGGGGAAAAAGAACATGGCAAATTTTTAAACATAAAGGGAGGTGTAAGTACTTTTTTGTATTTTTGTTTGTTTTTAGAACAGATATGGCCACTGGCAAACAAAATTTCTTGGGAGAAGAAAGAAAATAATTTAGAAAGAGCTATATACCTGTCATGCTCAGATTATGATGAAGATTCTGTGTCTCACGGGTACACATGATCTTCAGGTCGATCAGACAAATCACAGTGGGCCTGTAGTCTTACTGGTGGGGTCTAACAGGAACACATCAATTTTCAGACACTAACAATTTTAAATTAGGACAAGAAGAAATGTTGTTATGAAAACTAAGAAGCAAGAGGGAAGCATTTTCAACTTGCAGAATAACAATACGATTAAATTGAAATCGTTGTTTTCTGAACACAGTCATTCTATAAAATGTACAGTAACGCTTTTATATGTAAATTATCTAAACTCAAAAAAAAAAAAAACCCACCCTTTCACTGTAAATTGAACTGAGACTGGCTTAGAGTAGAACACTTTGGTGAAAACGTGCTTCAAATGAAAAAAACAGCACAGTGAAACAATATTTTGCAGAAGAATACTGCAAAATAAACTCTAGGTTCTCCTTTCCTTTTTTTGTTCTTTATTTGTTTTGTTTTTGATTGATGACTCTTAGGCTGAGAGAAACAGATAAAACTCTCACCTACGGATTCATTTTTAACTACTGCTTAAAGTTAACTGATATTTTCCATTCGGTAAATTACAAACATTACTAATACATTTCAGACGTGGTAAGTATACACAGAAATACTATGAGCCAGCCTAAGATAGGAAAAACTAACTTATCTCAATCGAGATGCTTATTTCAAAACGTGCTTTCCATGTGCCCCAGGGTTTCTTCCCTTTAAAAAAAAATCCTATTTAACACCTGCCCCCTCGCCCCCACCCCCATTTTCTTAATGAACACCACAGGTGTCTCCCATTTGTCAGCATTTCATCACGATGCTCTTCCTTGGATGCCCGTTTTAACATCCGTAGACCTTTTCACTTCACATGCGACCAATCTCCCCAACGAGGCTGCGTACTCTTTTCAGGCAAGCTTGATATATTTTTCTTCTTTCTTTAAGCTGACACCCCCAACAGAAAATTCAGCAAGCGGTGGTCTCATAAGAATGAATGAGCAGAGACGATTAAGGAGACGGGCATGGGGGAGTCTCCCCAGAAGAGCCCACTGGCCACGTTCACTGGCTTTGAGTCAAAGGTACGGTGCACTGACTGCTTCTGTGATGACGTCATCCACTAGACAACGGGCTAGGAGAGGAAAGAGATTACCAGCCAAGCAGAGGATGTGTGCTGGGGCTTGTTTGAAAGCAGGTGTGTGATGGGGAGGACCACAGTCTTCACCAACCCCCCGAGTTCTGTTGGGCAGGGATTCTGCTCATTTCGCTCACACCCTCAATTCTACAGCTTTCCACAGTGCCTGGGGCCCTATAGAGTTTTCTTAAATGAATGACATTTCAGTTCATCTATTTGAAAAGAGCCCCAGATGCTATATATTTTTCCGAGATCCTGGACCAGTGACCCCATCATCTCCCCTTCTCCTCAGCTCTTTCCATTCCTCTTTTCATTTCTCCTCTGAGTCAGCAGAACAATTCCTGGCATGTATCAGGGGCTCCATAAATATCTGTCACCTTAAATAAATACTTTCTGTTCAAAAACTTTTCTTAGATAAACAGGGAGTCTCCTAAGCTATGCATTTTCCCCATCAAGATTACAGAGAAGGATACAGAATTCATCAAATAGTCATTTATTCATTAATATTGGGGCAAACAGTCAAATACGAAGCTCTCTATTCAAGGGTGGATCAAGGTAGAAAACTCATGTTGTTCAGTCGCCCCGTCGTGTCCGACTCTTTGCAACCACGCGGACTGCACACACCAGCCTCCCTGTCCGTCACCATCTCCCAGAGTGTGCCCAAGTTCACGCTCGTTGCATCGGTGATGCTGTCTAGCCCTCTCATCCTCTGACGCCCTCTTCTCCTCCTGCCCTCAATCCCCCCAGCATCGGGACTTTTCCAGTGAAAAACTGTAAAAAAAGAAACTTCATCAAGTTATCAAGTTTGATGCCAACTCTAAAGTTAGCAAAAAAGCAGCACATTTATTTAATTCCAAACACTGTAAAAACCCAGTGATAGCTCCTGAGCCTGTCTCCCCCTTGCTCTTTCGAAGTGCAGTAATTCTTTTATGTTGGTATCCAGTGAGAATCCCTCATGGAATTTTAACTTAACAGGGAATGTATGTGGCCTCCGTGGTGCAACAGCTGTGTAACTACATAATTGTTTACAAATGTGCAAAATAAGTACCCAGACCAATAAAAAATAATAACTTGGGCATCCATAAAGAAGAACACTGTAAACACGCAATGGCCCATACTTTCTCCATAAATAACTGTTGAAGCAAAACATGCAACCACCAAGACCCCTTATTTCAAATCCCTTCCCATAAAGCAAACAGCTTCGGCAGGCTGGCAGCAAATACCATTGTGCTTTCCCAAGCGAAAATGCTTTTTTAGTAACATTTATCATTTAGGTGCCATTAAAGTAACGGCAGTCAGAGTGGATTCAGTTACAATAAGCCACTTGTGTAGAGTCCACTGTGTTCTGAATGGGTTTCAAACCAGCACACAGCTTCCCATCACAAAGAGATGGGAAGCTAGAGAGGCAAACATAAATATGAAGAGATGGTGAGGAGGAAGGAGAGGAACAGTATGTGTGTGATAAGTAGCTTCCACCACGCCTGATTCTTCGTGACCCTATGGACCGCAGCCCGCTAGACTCCTCCGTCCAGGGGAGTCTCCAGGCCAGAATACTGGAGTGGGTAGCCCTTCCCTTCTCCAGGGGATCTTCCCAACGCAGGGACCGAACCCAGGTCTCCCTCATTGTAGGCAGACTCTTTACCAGCTGAGCCACCAAGGGGGCTTGAAGGAACCATCAAGCTGGAACCATCGCAAAACCATTTCCCTCGACCCCAGTCCATGGAAAAACTGTCTCCCATGAAAGCGATCTCTGGTACAAAAAGGTTGGGGATGGCTGTTTTAAATCGGCCTCTGTTTCCAGTCCTCACCCATTCCCTACCCGGCAGCTGTGGCGTTGGCGTGAGTCCTATCACAGCGTTTCATACGTTACATCTTGTATCAAACACACAGCATAGCGTGTAAACACAGATTCCCTAAGGCGCGACACCTTTCGTGTGTTGTCAGCAGTGCATATGCTGCGTATCACGCGCCACAGGTCAGACACCCCCTCTCCGTGCGCTCACATGGCCTCCCCTCCAGCGCAACAGCAGCCAGCGGCTCCATGTGACAGTGAGAGGACTGTCTCGAGCCCTCACTGTGGTCTGCAAGGCTCTGTGTGACGTGGCCCCACCTGCCTCTCAGCCGTCACCCTGACTTTCCCCCTTCACGGACTCTGTCCTAACCCCACCCGAGGGCTGACACCATGCCAGGCTCCTCCTCACCGATCTCCAGAGGTCTGGACCACTGCCCCCCTCCCCCCGCCCGAAGTGCTCTGCCGGAGCATCTCTGTGCAGCCGGGCCCTCAGCATCCTTCACGAGAGACGGATGCCAGAGCAGGGCGGTGCACGGGGTGGGCCATCAGGACGCAGGGCCCAGTGGGGCGAGGGAGCCGGGCGTCACTTGAGCACAGCAGGCGAGACAGCTGCGTGCTGGAAGGGGGCCCCACGGAGGAAGAGCTTCGGCTCACCCAGCCCCCGAAAGTCATGCTTTTGTCTCCTGTTTCCTACTTCTCTTCCCATCCCACCAGACAGCCTCATGGAGACAACACAGGGACGTGGGCACATGGGCAGGCACACTACCCTCCTAGCGGGAGGCAGGGCGGGGGCCGCAGTCCGGCTCCTGGCCCCCCGAGTCCCAGGTCTGCCTTTCTCTCTCACGGCCTCGTAGGTAGACCGTACCCGAGCATTAGTCTGCCAGGGCTCCCGTAAGAAAATACCCAATTGGGGCTTGCTTTCTCATGGTGCTGGAGGCCCCCAGCCCCAGGCCAGGCCTCTCCGCCGGGCAGGCATGCAGCTGCCTCCTCTCCATGTCCCCACACCATCTCCCCTCCAAGCATGCAGCCCAGGCTCCTGTATGCACACCCAGATTTCTCTTCTCATAAGGACACCAGTGGGTCCACTCTGACAGCGCATCTTAACCTCAGTTCAGTCGCTAAGCCGAGTCCGACTCTTTGAGACCCCATGGACTATGTCTTTCACCATCTCCTAGAGTTTGCTCAAACTTATCTCCATTGAGCTGGTGATGCCATCCAACCATCCCATCCTCTGTCATCTAATTTAACCTAATCACGTCTTAAAATCATGTCTTCAATCACAGTCATAATCTGAAGTTCTGGGGCAGGGGACATCCACGTATGAATTTAGGGGAATGCAACTCAACCCGTAATAGGGCCCAGATAATAATAACCGCACAAGGACAGAACTCTGCCAGTCTGGTTACCAGAAATTAGCTGTCCATTCCGGTTCCCACGATGCCCTGTCCAGAGGCCCAGGAATCTGATACTGGCTATTTCTAACAGTCATTTCCTGGCAGTTTGTCGCTTGAGACCTCTAGATAGTATTTCATTATGGAAGCTTCCAAGCATACCCCAAAATAGAGAAATTAGCTAAATAAATCCACAGTCGACCTTAGTTACCAACATTTATCCATCTTGATTTGTTCACCCTGTCTTCCAAATACTTTTTCTAGGTCATTTTCCAGCAAACCCCAGACATCACATCATCTCAATTATAAACGTACCAGTCTACGTCTGTAATGCAAAACGAGTTCTATTTGAGATAGCATCCTACTATTAACAATGGTTGCTGTATACCACCTACTAGCCACTCCATATTCAGGTTTCCTGATTGTCTCAGAAAAATGTCTTTGAGACTGCGTGCCTGCTCAGTCCTGTCCGACTCCTTTGTGACCCCAGGTTCCTCTCTCCATGGGATTTCCCGGGCAAGAATCCTGGAGTGGGTTACCATTTCCTCCTCCAGTCTTCGGTAACAGGTTCATTTAAAGCCAAATGAAAACAAGCTTCGTGCATCACACCCGGTGGCCAAGATTCCCTAGTGCTTTTAATTCATGGATCACTCTGAAGTCACCTGCACATGAGCTTTGCATTCAGAGCACCTCC
>SJYF01000419.1:5404943-5421325 GCA_006410515.1 Procapra przewalskii | reverse complement strand
CCCACCCCCCGCCCCTACTTATTTTCTGAACTGTTCTTGAAACATCAGTCAGCAAACAGGTATGTTCAGAGGACCTGTTAGGTGGGAAGCATTTCGCTGGGTGCAGTGAAGAGACAAATTCTTCAAGCCAACCCCTGGGTTCTCCCTACAAGGGGCTTTATACCTCTGGGTGACTGTGAACATCATTCTTCTTTTAAAATTCAAAAAAAAAATTTTTTTTTTCGAGTGTTTATTTGCTTAAATCCTGTCCGACTCTTTTAAGACCCCAGGGACTGTAGCTGATCAGGCTCCTCTATGTTGGGATTTCCCTGGCAAGAATACTGGAGTGGGATGAATACTGGAGTGGGATGCGGAGTGTGGATGCCTATAAGAAATGCCCTTGGAGGCACAGATGCTGGTCCTAATCCTAGTTTTCACCTTCACTAATTAGGAGATGTTGACCAAGCAACGTAGCCTCTCTGAACCCCAGGTTTTTCATCTGAAAAGGGAGACCCCACTTTCAGGGTGTGAGGGGATGCAACACAGGAAGTGAAGCTTTTAGGAGGTGGCATGTGCTTGATAAGGAGCTACTCTGAAAACAACTGTGACCTCCCAGGGCAGCTACTGAATCACAGAATGACATCCAGACCATGTGGCAGAGTGGGGCAGAAACGATGCAGTGAGCAGGTGCCAGATCGAGCAAACAAAAAGGCAGATTCTGGTTAGATTCTAATTTCAGGTGAGCAACAAATGATTTCCTAGTCTAAGTATATCCCACACAATTTCCTTCAAGTGTAAATATATCTCAAATACTGCACGGGCTACATTTATACAAAGAAATTGTTGTTGTTGAGTCGCTCAGTCATGTCTGACTCTTTTGCAACCCCAGGGACTGCAGCCCGCCAGGCTCCTCCATCCATGGGGATTCTCCAGGCAAGGATACTGGAGTGGGCTGCCATTTCCTTCTCCAGAGGATCTTTCTGACCCAGGGGTTGAACCCAGGTCTCCTGCATTGTGGGTAGACTCTTTACCACTGAGCTACCAGGGAAGCCCCTCACGGACACACAACTCAGACTGAATTGGGTGTCTTATATTTTATGTCTTCATGCCAGGATGCTAGATATAGGATTTGAGTCTTAACAGCAACAAAACTTGGGGATGGATAGTATACTTCTTGAGGTGCAGTTTCCTCAGCTATGGGATGAGGTTAACTGTAAAAATAGCCCCTGCCCCATTCACATGGCTGTGGGGGGAGCCCTGTTATGCATGTGAGCATGTTTTTTCCCCTGCCCCATTCACATGGCTGTGGGGGGAGTCCTGTTATGCATGTGAGCATGTTCTGTGCATTCTCATCCATTCCTTCTCTCTTGCTTGCTTTCTGGCTTGTCTACTCATTGCTTTAGAACAGAAACTCATCTTAATGCTCAGAGAAGCTGTTCATCTTCCAGAGTCCCCCCAATCCCCGTCTGAGGCTCTCTGGCCTCAGCACCCAGCAGAACTGTGCCTCTGGGAAAGCCCTGTCTGCTCTCAACAGCAGTGTCAGAGGAGAGCATTCTCCCCAAGGGTGGTCTCTGACCCTCAGAGTCTGCAGTGAGGCTTCTCAATGGGAGGTGCCCCAGGTTCCCCTAGAGGAGCTGCAGAGAAGGAACTGTGTCTATTCCTGATTATTCTTTCCTATTCCCGGTGGCTCAGACAGTAAAGCATCTCCCTGCAGATGCAGGAGACTTGGGTTTGATCCCTGGGTCAGGAAGATCCCCCGGAGAAGGGAATGGCTACCCACTTTGTCTGGGAGAATTCCATGGACAGGGGAGCCTGGTGGGCTACAGTCCATAGGGTTGCAAAGAGTCATACACGACTGCGCAACTCACACTTGCACTTTTCATTTTTTGAGTTGGCGATTGTAATCTCGAAAGGCTAGATACTTCGGGTTGCAAACTTTTCACCTGTTCTGAACATTGCACTTGGACCATTTTGGTGTAAATCCTGGCTTGTCCACTCCCTAGATACAGGCCACTAGCTTCATCCCCTGAACTCCATTTTATACAAGAGTACTAAGAAGACCTACCAGACAGAGTCATTGGGAATATTACGTAAGATTTTTGAGCAACTCATTCCCATAAGTCACTGGGAATTAGTACATAATACAGAATTACCTCACCACCTTCTTCCTTAGCACATGCTTAGCATGAAAAGAGTATTAATTTTAAGTAGGCAAACACACTAACCAATGAAATCCTAAATTACTCTAGGTGATTATTTAACTTCAAATGGCACTATTTTAGGACATATTTCTCAGCCAACAGCTAAAATGTGCCAACTAAAGAACAGAGGGGAGGGGGTCTTTTATGCTTGAAAAGTTGAACCACCATTGATTTCGAGCACTCCTGGCCCTCATTTCCCTGTCCACGTCTGACGTGGCAGAGAGAGCTCTGATTCAGACTCTTCTAGACTCTGCAGAAGTCCCAGCATGCTCTGAGAAAAAAGCTGCACCAAGGAGCCCGTGAAGGTGTCCAGCGGCCCCATGCTTCTGTGATGCTACTGGTGGCGAGGCAGGGGCATGCGTGCGTTTCTGATCTTTCATACAGTGTGTGGTTTTCTTCTTTTCAAACATTTGCCGGTTCTGCACAAATGTTGGGGGGAAATTAAGAAATTTCTGCAGGCGGGTGAGTCTAAGGTAACTTTTTTTAAGATATCTGAGAACAGTTTTTGCCCTTAAAGTCCCGTACTCTGAATGGGAGTGAAGGGTGGAATGGGGGTGAGAGGAGAAAAGCAAGTGAATCCAGTTTTAGAAAAACCCTGCCATCTGTGACTGCACAGTAGAAGGTAAGCTTCTTAAGGAGGCAAATCTGTCTAACTCAGTTCTACATCTGTAGCGCTGAACCACGAAATAACCTCACTAATAAGGGCTGTTCAGTGACTAACAGATGAATGCCTATGCCTGGCAAGTCAGATTCTTTAATCAAGGCACACTACCGCCACCTGGTGGCAAAGTACCAGAATTGCAGGAATAAGGGTTTGGTTTTTTTCTTACATTTAATTAGCGTGCACAGAAGTAGCCTACTCTGACGGTGTATGTGGCATTCCAGAGTCACCAAACACAAAGAACCAGAGCAAATAAAAAAGCAAATAACTATTAAACTCTTTTGTTTAGATAATCCCAAACAACATCAGATATTCCCAGTTGTTCCCTGTTATTTTAAATATTTCTTTCATGAAATCCTCCTTGCTGATTTTTTTAGGCTAAGAGCTGAGCCAAAGCTGGGCTCCCGGATTAGCTCAGCGAGAGTGTAAGGTGGGGGGAGTGCTTGACTGACAAGTGACACGCTGATGACAGAACAAAGCCAGAGCCTCCACTCAGCACACGGCTCATTTTTACGGCCATGTGTGCCTGTCCTTGTTCTCGTCTTCTCTCTAAAGGAGACACTTTGACTCTTCCTGCGGAGTTTTGCTTTGCGTTTCACATGGGCCGTGTTGTCAGCTAGGCCCAGAGGCTACAACAGATATAAAGTACTGGGCAGGACAACGCTTGATAGATGTAAACAATAGGCAGACAGAAAACCCTCTTAGATGAAAAATTCACATTCGTGTTTAGTGGCCGTCAGACTGAATGCAAATGGCGTTGGAAAATGTAAGAGGCTGGCTTTTTAATATCAAAGGAAATCGCAGCCTCTTCTCTTACACTGAAAACATCGCTGTGCTAAAAAGGAGTAAGTAAGCAACTGAGCCAGGCAGCTGGTCTTCAGCACACAAAAGTCACTGCCCACGCCCTGGCCTTAGATGCGAGGTTGTCCTTCTAGAAATGTTAAGTGATGGGGGAGCTCAGGTGAGCAAACTGGGAATGCTGCTAGTTTTTAAGGCCTCATCTTACAAAAATAAAAGAGCTGGCCTGGCTTACAAATGAAGCCACGTGACGCCAACGCCTGGAACCTGCTGGGCCTCAGCTGTTTTCCAAGTCACCGCACCGGCAGTCTTGCCTGAAAGAAAGCAGTCAGGAGGGAGAAAACAAATAGAGCATTTCCAGAATGCGCCCGGCAGCTCGGAAAACTGTCTGCTTACCATTATGCAGCTTTAACATGTCATAATCATTTTCACAGTAAAGACACCCTTCCTGCAGTTTAGACCAAGAATGCATGACTAATTTTAACCACTTGTGCAAATCTCCTAATGGAAATTTCAAACAGCTTTTTATGGATTGGAGTTTTGTCAACTGTACAGAGAGAGCCCAGCAGATTACCGAGCCGGGACGCTCCTCACATAGACCCGTCCATGCCTTCACGAGGCCCCAAGCAACAGTGGGCGATCACACGACCCTTTCAGGAACTGCTGATTCTTAGGACCTCATCTATCATAAGCTCCACGTATGAAAAAGGAGAACCAAGTCTCAGGATGATGCAGACCAATGAGAGGGAGAGATGGGCGGTGTGTTACCCTCTCAAGCCTCACCAGAGAGTTGGGGTGACGAGCAGACTCTAGAGGCCGCCCGGCCTGTGATCTCACTAGCTTCAGATCGCAGAGAGTTAAGGCGGGGAGACGTGCTCCCATTTTACAGACTGAAACTGAAGCTCAGAGAGGTTAGATCACTGGGGGAGGGTAACATGACTGCTAGTGATTAAAAGAAGTCCCTAACTGCCCCTTTCCACCAGACTGAGCTGAAGGACATCACAGTGTGAAACACACAGCTGGGAGATTTAAGAAGCAAGTTCCCCTGGAGACGGATGGTTGTGATGGTTGCACAATACTGTGAATACACTTAATGCCATCGAATTAGATGCTTACACATGGTTAAAATGGGAAATTTTATGGTATATAAATTTGACAAGTGAAAAAAAAAGAATTAAGTTCAAAACTTCCTTTCCGCTGAGACTAAGAGTCACAGTCTTATGCCTGAAGAATACTGTTTTACCTGCTGTGTTAGAAATTCAGAGAATTTAAAATTAAGGAAAAAACTCTTCCCATTTAGGAGGTCAAGATCTGTGGGATGGTTAGAAACATATCTAGGTTTTTAAAAAACATTTATTTTCCTGTCCCTCTAATTCAAATGTGGACTTTCTGGGGTTTCCTAGTCTCCTTTACAGAGATCTTAATGCCTCTCCAGCGGCACTTTTCACAGGAGACGTGGGAGAGGCAGAGACTAGCCTCGGAGGCAAACAAGGTGAAGGGCAGCCTGGGGTGGTGCCAACGCAGACAGGAGGAGCAGGGGGAAACCGAGAGCCAGAGTTAAGGTCCTCCCCTCTGCCCTCGGGGCTGAAGTCAGGGTCCCTCCAGCCCTCAGACTGACACTCCACCCTCAGGGGAGCTGCCCTGACTCACTCGCCATCCTGCAAGGCCAGACGCTTGCCTCTGAGACTGACTCCCTTCGCAAAGAGCAGAGTTCTCCTGTGCCGATGGAGGACGGAAGCTCTGGGGCAGGTGTCTGTGGCTCAAGCCCAGGACTCTGGTGGGGAGTGGGTGGCGGGAAAGGGCGGCATCAGGGCTCAAGAATGCACCTCGCGGTTCCTTTCTCCCGTGGTGCACATGGCGGGATTAAAAGGGGGTGGAGGGGTGCAAATGCTCCAGGAAGTGTTTCCCATGGCCCCAGAACACTCAGCTCTCCTCTATGCATGTTCCGCTCCCCGGTGGCTCAGTGGTTCAGAATCTGCCTGCCAACACAGGAGACCTGGGTTTGATTCCCGGGTTGCAAAGATCCGCTGGAGAAGGAAACGGCAACCCACTGCGGTATTCTTGCAGGGAGAACACCATGGAGAGAGGAGCCTGGTGGGCTACAGTCCACAGAGTTGCAAAGAGTTGCACATGACTGAGAGACTGAACAACAGCATGCGTGTCCTGAAAGATGTGTCCAGGACACACTGGCCGCCTCTCCCCTTTCCCTCGCCATGCGCGAGTCATGCTCTCTTTCTCCACCGCTGGCGTTCCACCTGGACACGCGGTCACGCACCTGTCCCTGCGTCTACTAGGTCCTGGTGTCAGGAACCCCTACGCTTCCTCCTTTGCGCCTGTTACTGGGGCCGTCCGCTCCCCTTGCCCACGCGGGGAGAGGAGCCATCGCAAGGGCAACTCATGCTGTGGCCCCGGAGGATGGCTCACAGGAGAGTCCATCTCAGGGCAGTGACCTGAGCTCAGCCCACCCGGGTCCCCGGGAGCCCGCACCCTAACTCTGCTTCACCACACGGTTCAGACACATCGCCTCTGTGTGTTGTCCCCAAGCCCGTCTCCTCCTCTTGGTCCCCACATCCCCCACACAGAGAAGAAGGAAACACGGAGCGAGGCAGGGGGAGAGATGGGGGCTCGGACGGAGCGAGTGGTGGTTGGCTTCCAAGTCTGAGGCTGCCACGTGCTATAAGGCCACCAGACTTTCAGTCTCCCCACCTGTCATATGGGGATGACCTGGGAACGTCCGGCAGAAGTGAGCTACGGAAATAACCCAGGGCAAACGCCTGTATGGTGCTCACTACCTGCCGGGCCTATTAAAGCACTTTCTGGCACCTGCACGTTTCATTCTCCAGTCTCCCTGTGAGATGATCACTATTTCAAAGACAACGAGATTAAGTACAGAGAGGCTGATTAACTTGCCCAGGGCCACACAGCTTTGCCTGGCAGTCTGGATCGACCCAGGGCAGCCTGGCCCCAGGCCGTCTGTCCCGTGACTCCGCACCTCCTACTCCAGCACTCACTGAAGGCGCTTAATAAACACAGATTCCTTCCTCTGCCACCGACCACCCCCCACAACTCCCCGCCTTTTCAGCTTCTTTTCACCATAGTCCTTTGGGTCGATTTTCAATAAACTTCAATCCTCCGGGTGTTGTACTGTTTAGCTTTCTTGCATTAGCTGGAAACTGTTCAATAAATATTCATTGAGCAACCGTTCTGTGCCAAGTACCACGCTCGCGATGGCCGCTTCTCCAGTCCTGGCCCTGGAGGACACGGCCAGCGAGAGCTCGCGGCAGCTGCGGCCAGGCTCACGGCAGGTCCGTAAATGCCGCGAGCAAGCCTACACAGAAGCACGCCGGGGAGGCAAAGTAAGAAGCGGTCACGTAGGTCAGAGGGGAGACCCCTGGGTGCCGGCCCAGCCCCCTCTCCGGGCTCACGTGCCCTGGACCTAGCAGATCTCTCCATGCAGGCTGCGCGGACTGTGAGCCTGGGCTCACTTCTCTAAGACTCCTTGGCCCAGCTGCCGGTGTCTGTCACAAAAAGGACCCCAGGAGAGGGTGTCAAGGTGGGGGTGTCGCCAGCATCTTGAGCCACCCACGGCAGGATGCTCAGCATCCTGGCTCCCCTACCACCTGTGCCCCCGAGGCAGACGCTGCCCTGCTACCCTGTGACCAAAAGTGCCCAGAGCGTGGGGAGGGGACAGTGCCGCCCTCAGCCAAGAACCGCGGTCTCAGACAGAAGACGTGACTGCAAGTCAGAGATCCCTGAGAGATGCCCCGGGTATCATCTTCTGGTCTGGAGAGACAGAACACAGGGGAACAGGGTACAGAATTCCATCAAGTTCAAAGGTGACTTAGAGCTGGCCAGGGGATCATTGCAGGAAAGCGCCTGAAGAAATACACACCTCACGCAAGTGAGCTGCCACCTGGTGGAGGGTGCAGGTCTCGGCCATCAAGGAGAACAAGTGAGCCATCCTCTTTAAGAAGGACCAATCGAGGATAATTGTGGCGTCTATAGAAAGGCGGCTGTCCTAGAACCACTGGTGACCAGGAGAGATGAGTTCACACGTCGGCCGGGGGCTCCCGGGCTCTTAAGAAGTCTCAGGATGCTGACAGCGAGACGCAGCATTCCATGGCGGGTGACCCCGACAGCATCTGATGAGACATCACTGCTTCCTTCCTTACTGCAGAGAAATCACTGACCCACAGGAAGACTTACATGAAAGGATGAAAGCTCTCTTTACAACCGCCCTGGAAGTACTGTCACAGTCTCCTTTCAAAGATGAGCAGAATAAGCACAGAGAGGTTAAGCCACTTGTTCAAAGCCACACAGCTAAACGCGGCAGAGACTAGCTCCAAACTCAGACAGCCAGTGTGGGGATTAAGCCTAAAAATGTCACGCCTATATGACAGAATTACACACAAAAATATTGAGATAATCAAAATGAGAACAGTGATGCTATGGTGTTGGCATAGCTTCACACATGTGGCATCTTAAGAACTTGTAATGTCTGAGTTTGGCCTTCAGGAATAGGGGTTGGCCAGCTACGGCCCCTGGGCCAAATCTGGCCCATTGCTTGTTTTTATCAATAAAGTTTTATTGTTATGGTTAACAAGGATGATGAGTGAATCTGAAGGGATAAAAGAAATGTACTCTGTGAATAAATTTTCTAAAGTTCTTTCTTTTCCAAAAAGCTGTCAAAAGAAATACTATCTGTTTTTCAGACAATATAATTGAGGTACAGTTCAGTTCAGTCACTCAGTCGTGTCCGACTCTTTGTGACCCCATGGACTGCAGCACGTCAGGCCTCCCTGTCTATCACCAACTCCCGGAGTTCACTCAAACTCATGTCCATTGAGTCGGTGATGCCATCCAACCATCTTACCCTCTTTCACCCCCTTCTCCTCCTGCCTTCAATCCTTCCCACTATCAGTGTCTGGTTAACTTTAGATATTTGCTTTTCCCAAAGGGACTATCTATCTCATTTAGCAATATTTTTTTTTCTTTAAAAAAATAAAATTTTACTGGAACACAGCCAGGTCCACTCATTTATGTACTGTCTGGGACTGATTTCATATTAAAGGGTTAACGTGTTGTGGCAGACAGTGTTGGAACTGCAAAGCCAGAAATACTTACCATGCCATGTGGCCATTTACAGAAGAAAGTCTGCTCACCCCTACTCTAGAATTATACACTAGCCTAACAGTTTCAATTCTAAATGTACAAGTGGTAATCACTACACAATGTAGGCAAAAACATCACAAAATTTATAAAAATATCAGAAGATTAAGTAAACTTAAAGTTCAGAATTGAAGTGCAGCTTATTATACATATATGCAAATTACTTACATTCTTGGGAAGTTTGTCAGTAAAAATATTTGAAAAGGAAATCAAAATATTACATTTGTAAGGCACTGTCACATTTCCAAGGTCTTCACTTAAATGCACAGTGAGCTGAAAGATTATTCTATAGCTCCTCCAGAATGACTGTTAAAATTTTTCAGGCTTGCAAGCAACACAGTAAGAATTGCAAACTGAACTTACAAGCCCAGAAAAAAAGCTAGGATTCGGAACATGTCACAAGAGTGAAGGAATTTTTAATTGAAAAACCGATGCAAACCTCTCAATGTTGTCTTCTGCTCACAAAGGCTGCCCTAGAAGCCTGCAGAATCCCCCAGTGATCATCCAAGTCTCGAATCTTCTCCCCTCTGCTGGTTGGTGGGAAAGATAAGACCGTGTACTCCACAGCAAAGCTGACTCTTAACTGGCACCGACGCCTGAATCCAGACCCGGTCTGGGTTGTGTGGCCCAGTTTAGAGTGAGTCCATTTGATAACGGGGGCTGAGCCAGGCCAAAGGCTCCCACAGAGGGGAGACCCCAAGCAAAGATGCCAACGTGAGAATTAATTTCATGCTGGCTCGGTGGTAGAGAATCTGTCTTCCAATGCAGGAGACGGAGGTTCGATCCCTGGCTGCGGAAGATCCCCTAGAGAAGGAAATGGCAACCCACTCCAGTACTTTTGCCGGGAAATCCCATGGACAGAGGAGCCTGATGGGCTGCAGTCCATGGGGACGCAGAAGAGCTGGACATGACTTAGCGACGGAACAGCAACAACACATGCGCATTTATGTGTGTGCCTGCGGGTGCACAGCCACACACACACAGTGGCAACGATGCCACTGCTTTCTGCTATTTCGCATGGCACCCGTGCCTCCCCAGGCCCTCTCACTCTCTCTCGATCCAGTGAGACGCTGTAGCCGCTCAGCGCCGGCGTGAGCTCTGGAAAGAGGGCGCTCTGTCGTGGGACCCGCTGATCAGCAGCCTGGCCTTGAGCAGGCTAGCTAGCCACTTGGTTTCCCAGCTCTAAGCTGGGGTAATTAAGAGCACCTACCTCAAGGGCAATGGTCAGGATCAGAGCAGACAGTGTGTGCATTGCGTGTGCCTAGTACGCAGCAGTGGGAACACAGAAGTTCTTAGCTGCTGTCACTGGGGCCAGCACCATTCTAGAAAAACCCTGCGAGGTCAGAGCCACAGGCATGATTATCCCCTTCGGGGAGGAAGATGCTGGGCTCTGAGAGTTTCAGAGACTTGCCCGGAGGCCTATAACCCAGGCAGCGGCACCATACTTCAGACTCCTAGGCCAGGTGTCGACAGTATCTGCTGTGTCCCCTGCACGTCCTGCTGCGTCTCAAACTTGACCACCGTCAGAATCACCTGGAGGGCTTCAGCAGGCCCCACCCCTGGGGATTCTGATTCAGTAGAGCTGCATGGGGGGCTCAAGAATCTGTGTCTTTAACAAGTTCCAAGTGACGGCAAGGCTGCTGGGCCGGGGTCCCCACGGTGAGAACCACTGGTCCACCTTGGTATACCTGCCCTTCCTTCCACAGTCATCCTGGGGCGTGCTCCTGGCCACTGAAAGGTCTGGCGCCTGGTCAGAGGTCACTAAATGGCTCAGATTATTCCATCTTCGCCCTGGATCCATCCATTCTGTCGGCCTCTTGGGTCTCTCAGCTAACAGCTTCACCCCCATTTCTCTGACCCAGGTGAGCAGTGCCCCTTGGTTAGGGAACAGGCTGTTTTCCTGCCAGCTGGTGACCTGGCTGCTCTCCACAGAGACTGCCTGTCCAGCTCGGCTCTGCTGTCTCCCACCCAGCCCCCCAGCCGTCCTGGGCCGGCCGCAGCCTCCCAGGTGGGACCTGGGTGTCACTCGTGGATGGAGCAGTCGAAACACCCCCAAGAACTACCTCTGTCGCGACAGACAAGGGACTCTGTTCACAAACGAGGGCAGGAATGTGTCCTGTAATCAAAGCGACTACACACAGCCAGGTATGGCAGAAGGGACAAAAGAAGTCCTCACTCACGGACTGATTTCCTGTTTCCTGCTTGCAAGAGGAGGGAAGAGACTCAAAAGACACAAGAGACAATTAAAAGGGAATGAGGGGAGGAGAGGGGAGGGGGAGCTTTGCTCCCCAGAACAGAGAACATGTAAATGCGTGTGGCTAAAAAGACCGTAACAGTAACAACAGTAACAACAACAATAATAATAAACGGAGCTAGCACTAGCAAGGCTTTCATAGCTGAAGAGTATTTTGACAACAAATGTTCGTATTTCATTTGAAATTTATGAAACCTTTGTGCCTGTAATCCCATGAGCAGCAACATGGTAAATGAAAGAAGCAGGCAGTCCAGATTAATAATATTTTGCCTCTCACGGGAAGGACATTTGAAAGAAGAAGCTTGCTTTATCTGTCCCCCGTTTTCACGGTCCCAGTATTGGAACAGACGGAGGCTTCTAAGATTGGCCAGGAAATATTCACAGACGTGTTATTAATTTATGGGAAACTGAAGGGCCTGCCTCAAGGTTTAAGTAGGCCATTCAGAAACAGGTAGGAGGAGATGTGAGATGCACAGCAGAGCGTGGTGACAAGAAAGTGGGGTGGGGTGACCTGGAGCTTAAATCAAAGGCAGGGAGAGTACCGTCCGTAAGCTGGAAGAGTTGATATTCTAATAAAGCGTTCTTAGGAGAAAAAGCAATCTGTTCACACGTGAATTCTGCCATATGCTTCCATCTTTTCATGGTCTACAAGGCCACGTCAGTAATTTCCAGTAGTTACACGGGCACGCGGGATGCCTTGGCTGGTTAATGGGAATAAATGGGCTAGATTTACTGTTTTTCTAATGCTCAATCGACACACCATGCAGGTTGCTACCAGAAGCAAAGTGGGATTTATGGCTTTGCCCTGAATTTCAAACAGACGCTGGAGCCAAGCAACGGAGCGTCAGGCTGATGTGTTGTCTAGGTGAAGGCTGCTGCCCCCTTGACAAAGCCCAGGGTGTTGTTTGAGGAGCGGGAAGAAAGGTCCCCTGAAAACAAGGCTCTTCACGTTTGAGTG
Source organism: Procapra przewalskii (assembly GCA_006410515.1). Lineage (NCBI taxonomy): Eukaryota > Metazoa > Chordata > Mammalia > Artiodactyla > Bovidae > Procapra > Procapra przewalskii. The sequence goes on along the minus strand of SJYF01000419.1, from coordinate 5,409,305 downwards.
GCTGCCGGTGCACTCGAGGACACAGCTGTGGCCTGATCACAGCTGCGCGTGCCCCATGGGCCTCCTGGGGATTCCTCTGACTTTAGCCCTAACCCATGACCTTCCTGTTTCCACACTGTCTTTATTTTCCTTTAAATTTTTACTGAAATAGAGTTGATTTACAATATTGGGTTAGTTTCAGGTGTACAGAAGAAAAGTGATTCAGTTATATGTATAACTGAGTATAAACATACACACACACACACACACACACACACTTTTTTAGATTCTTTTCCATAAGATGCTACTACAAGATATTGAGTACAGTTTCCTGTGCTATACAGTAGGTCCTTGTGGATGATCTATTCTGGACACAGTAGTAGGTATACTTTTAATCCCCCAATTCGAATTAATCCCTCCCCTTCCTCCTTTCTATGTCTGTGAGGCTACTTCTGTTTGGCAAATAAGTTCATCTGGACCGTTAGATACCACATACAGGCAATATCATCTGTCTTTTTCTGCCTGGCCCCCATGTTCATGGCAGCACTATTCAAAACAGCCAAGACATGGAAGCAACTGAATGTCCACGGGCAGAGGAGTGGATAGAGAAGGCGTGGCACATATGCACAGTGGAGTATCACACAGCCATAAAAAGGACGAACCGCTGCCGTCTGCAGAAACAAGGGTGGATCTAGCGATTATCATGCTAAGAGAAGTAAATCCAAACTGGCTTTAAACTCTGTTTTTTCTGTAGGGTTGCCTTCCTGACAACTGCAAAGAGTGCATTTCTCTTACAGATCAATCAGCTCCACTCACTGGTTCTAAGATCACAGGATTTAACTTGGCATTATCTCACACCATAACTTTAGATGACAAAGAGAGACAGTATCACCGCCTTGACTAGAGAAGAGTGAAATCTCCTAGACCAGCACCGCTTGCCCGGGCATTCCTGACACGTTGGACTGACTAACTTTCTGGGTGGGGGTTGGTGGGGGGGGTGCTGTTCTGTGCATCATGGGATGGTCTGCCGCATTCCTGCCCTACCTGCCAGATGCCAGCAACCGTGTCGCCACAGTCCTGACCAGCTGTGACAGCCGGGAGGTCTGCAGACACAGCCACATGTCCTCACGGGGGCAACAGTGCCGTCTTCATGGCCCCAGAGGACACAGTGAACTGCCTGCCTCCTGAGACGCGCCTCTGCGACTGCTCTATGTACAGGCTAAACAAAGGTGCATGCCCATTACAGCGTACATGTGCCACCCGGAAAAATAAAAGTAAAATTTACTGAAATGCAGAAGCACTCCCCTGTGATACAGAGAGGAAATGTATGTATGGGTGAGGGAGGGCATGCTGGAGGGGGACTGGACTTCTAACATGGCGATGAAACCCAGGAAACGGGTGTCAGCAACACCGAGCCAACAAGACCAGGAGCGACCTCTCAGTTGAGGACCCAGGCCAGGGCGGGGGGAGTGCAGATAACTGCTTTCCCCAGGCACTCTATCTACAACGAAGCAACGCAGTTGCAAGCGCCTTGCTCCACTTTAAGGGAAGAGAGATCTGAAAGGTGAGATCCAGATGACAGATAAAAATGAGTGACGTGACGACGTCCACATGGGCTTTCAGAATCTCCTGTGGGCAAATCTTCATAGCAAAGAACATCCGCAACAGTAATGGAGATGTGTGTTTGAAAACCCATGCTCTATCTTTAAAAAAAAAAAAAAAGAGGCATTCTATGAGATAATAATGTGTGTGTGTTTTCCTCTAAATAAAAAGGCTTATGACTAAAATGACAGGGAAGCCTGGCATGCTGCAGTCCATGGAGATGCAAAGAGCTGGACACGACTGAGCAACTGAATTGAGTCACTAAAAAGCTTGACTTTTTAAGGAAATGAGATTTGGTTTCCTGTGACTTCTAATAAAATCTGGCACAGGCACTCCACCAGGGAAAATTGGGGATATGCACATCCCAATTTAAGGAACATGAAATTAAGATGGACATCGTGGTGAGCAGGGATCATAAATAACTTATTTATGGGGCTCCACTAGCAACCTCAGCCCCTGCACCCAATATGTCCTCACTTGTAAGTGCAATCAACATGAAAGTGAAGGATTCGGGCATACGGCCCTTGTAGTTGGAGAGGAACAACTATAAATCCACAGATGTCACCTGTAAGGGCTCATTCTATGTGTTGGAGCCCAAAGTCCCCGCATTCTTCAAGACCAGATGTCAGCCAGATGTTGGTAACTCTGTGGCGAATGGGCACCGCTTTATGATGCTTCACTGTGAACCAAAGAATTGATGAAAACTGTGGTACTGGAGAAGACTCTGGAGGGTCCCTTGGACAGCAAGGAGATCAGACCAGTCAATCCTAAATCAACCCTGAATATTCACTGGAAGGACCGATGCTGAGGCTGAAGCTCCAATACATTCAATGTGAAGAGCTGGCTCATTGGAAAAGAGCCGGATGCTGGGAAAGACTGAAGGCAGGAGGAGAAGGAGACGATAGACGATGAGATGATTGGATGGCATCAACAACTCAATGGACATGAGCTTGAGCGAACTCTGGGCAATAGTGAAAGACAATGAAGCCTGGCATGCTATATGTAGTCCATAAGAGTCAAAAAGAGTCAGACACGACTGAGCCAGTGAGTGACAAACAATGATCTCCATAAAGACAGGGTGCACTTGCCGGAGGACTGCAGCGTTAGGAAGCGGTAAGGGAACCACGGTTTCCTCTGCCTCTTGAAGAAAATTGGTCATACACTCAGAAGACCCTGGAAGCAGAGGTTGCTGCTTTTCTTCCCTTCACCCCTATGGCTGAGAGCAGTGTGGAGAAATGGACTGTGTAAAGCCTTTGGAGTTAGTCAGTCCAGGGTCCAAGTTGAGCCACACACTCTGCCTGGCACATCAGTTTCCCCCTCTGCAAACTGGGCTCTCTCTCTGTGCAGGACTCATGTGATGTGAGAAGATGCTCAAGACACCCAGCAAGCCAATTCTGGGTCTTCCTTTCCATCTTTGTCATGGGATAAAATGAATTTGCAGATGAAGTGACTGTAAGCCTTTTGTAAGAAAGGAGTTCACCAGAATCAGACAGGCAAAAGGGAATCAGGATTGGGGGGGCTTGCGGTGGCGGGAGACTGGGGGGAAGATGTTCTGCCTGACAGCCTGGACTCTGGAATTGCAAACAGGAGGCAAACAGCTAGAATTCCAGGCCCTGGGGGTCAGGCTATTCCTCTGTTGTACAAACACCAGGGGAAATACTGTGCTTTCTCTTTTATGAACTTCTAAAGCAATGAAGACTTGTATTCAAAGCACTCTTACTTTGAAAAAGAAGTCATTAATACATCTGATGAAGTCAGAACCCATTAGTGAAGCTGTTATCGAATGCATCTGCTCAGGGAGAATTATCAAAGGCGGGGTCTAGAGATGGCATCGGACATATAGATTGGGGCCTGGTGGAATGCCTGCAGAAGCCTGAACACAAAGGCTCCGGCCACCGCAATATCTGAGAATACCTAAGTATTGATGCAATGCTAAGAGAAACATCAAGCCATCCCGGACAGGCTGACGGGCGCTCTTGAAGTGCACGCATATGCAATACATCCCACTGTAGAGTTCACACAGAATTGCTGGTAGGGCTTAAATAATTCAGGGACTTAATGGTAGAGTTTATTCATACACACAACCAGCCGGCAGCTGGAGAATGCCTGGAGGGAGGGAGGAAGACAAAGAAGCGGGCCAGGTGTGTCCTTTGGAGTCTGAGGGTATGGGTGCACTGAAATCTGCGTCCTCTTTCCATCAAATGCTTTCAGATATTCGTTGAGCAAACATCTTTTAGGAGACCACCGTGTCCACATCTGGCCCGAGGCCACAACAAGGCCCTGACCCCGAAGAGTAGGCCGTGCAGGGTGGGGTGTTAGAAAGAAAGCAGCACTCTGAGGGTTGTCAAAATGTTAAAGAAGGTTTTATTCAGGGCTATAGGGGTCAAGACCATAGCAAGAGGGGTAGCGATCAGACTCAACTCCGAATACAGTAAAGACAGCTGGGAATCCATCACCAAGAAGTGGGTCGGAAAAGGCAGGGTGAAGTCGGTAGATTATAAAAAGAAAATTACTAAGAAGAGATGTTAAGAGTAGCGGAGTTCTTGCTGAAGACAGGCCTGGGGAATCAGAGACCAAGGGTGGAGGGATCCTCTCTAACCTGACTAGGGATTCTCGCTCGGCCTGAGCTACGTAGACCTGGCCAGGCTGGGGCCCCCGTCAACACTGTGCTCTAATTGAGAAGTGGGCTCAAAGGACCAGGCTCAAGTATGGTCAAGAAGAGCCTATGTCCGGCGGGGAAGGGAGGGCAGAGTTTGGCCCAGGACACCGCAGGATTGAGCA
>SJYF01000419.1:5371177-5392730 GCA_006410515.1 Procapra przewalskii | reverse complement strand
ATGCAGAGTTCCAAAGAATAGCAAGAAGAGATAAGAAAGCCTTCTTCAGTGATCAATGCAAAGAAATAGAGGCAAACAACAGAATGGGAAAGACTAGAGATCTTTTCAAGAAAATTAGAGATACCAAGAGAACATTTCATGCAAAGATGGGTTCGATAAAGGACAGAAATGGTATGAACCTAACAGAAGCAGAAGATATTAAGAAGAGGTGGCAAGAATACTCAGAAGAACTGTACAAGTTCTTCACGACCCAGATAATCACGATGGTGTGATCAGTCACCTGGAGCCAGATATCCTAGAATGTGAAGTCAAGTGGGCCTTAGAAAGCATTACGACGAACAAAGCTAGTGGAGGTGATGGAATTCCAGTTGAGCTATTTCAAATCCTGAAAGATGATGCTGTGAAAGTGCTGCACTCAATATGCCAGCAAATGTGGAAAAGTCAGCAGTGACCACAGGACTGGAAAAGGTCAGTTTTCATTCCAATCCCAAAGAAAGGCAAGGCCAAAGAATGCTCAAACTACCTACCGCACAATTGCACTCATCTCACACGCTAGTAACGTAATGCTCAAAATTCTCCAAACCAGGCTTCAGCAATACGTGAACTTCCAGATGTTCAAGTTGGTTTTAAAAAAGGCAGAGGAATCAGAGATCAAATTGCCAACATCCGCTGGATCATGGAAAAAGCAAGAGTGTTTCAGAAAAAACATCTATTTCTGCTTATTGACTATGCCAAAGCCTTTGATCGTGTGGATCACAATAAACTGTGGAAAATTCTGAAAGAGATGGGACTACTAGACCACCTGACCAGCCTATTGAGAAACCTATATACCGGTCAGGAAACAACAGTTATAACTGGACATGAAACAACAAGACTGCTTCCAAATAGGAAAAGGAGTAAGTCAAGGCTGTATATTGTCACCTTGCTTATTTAACTTCTATGCAGAGTACATCATGAGAAACGCAGGGCTGGAAGAAGCATAAGCTGGAATCAAGATTGCCGGGAGAAATATCAATAACCTCAGATATGCAGATGACACCACCCTTATGGCAGAAAGTGAAGAGGAACTAAAAAGCCTCNNAAGAGGAGAGTGGAAAAGTTGGCTTAAAGCTCAACATTCAGAAAACGAAGATCATGGCATCCGGTCCCATCACTTCATGGGAAATAGATGGGGAAACAGTGGAAACAGTGTCAGCCTGCATTTTTTGTGACTCCAAAATCGCTGCAGATGGTGACTGCAGCCATGAAATTAAAAAACGCTTACACCTTGGAAGAAAAGTTATGACCATCCAAGACAGCATATTGAAAAGCAGAGACATTACTTTGCCAACAAAGGTCCATCTAGTCAAGGCTATGGTTTTTCCAGTGGTCAGTTATGGATGTGAGAGTTGGACTGTGAAGAAAGCTGAGTGCCAAAGAATTGATGCTTTTGAACTGTGGTGTTGGAGAAGATTCTTGAGAGTCCCTTGGACTGCAAGGAGATCCAACCAGTCCATTCTCAAGGAGATCAGCCCTGGGATTTCTTCGGAGGGAATGATGCTAAAGCTGAAGCCCCAGTACTTTGGCCACCTCATGCGAAGAGTTGACTCATTGGAAAAGACTCTGATGCTGGGAGGGATTGGGGGCAGGAGGAGAAGGGGATGACAGAGGATGAGATGCCTGGATGGCATCACTGACTCGATGGACTTGAGTTTTGAGTGAACTCCGGGAATTGGTGATGGACAGGGAGGCCTGGCGTGCTGCGATTCAATTGGACGCAGAGTCGGACACGACTCATTGACTGAACTGTAGTGAAGTGAATGCTTTCTGGGTGCTTATTCAACACCAGGCAATGCCCAGTGACTTTATATAACTCAGTTCACTGCCAAGAGAAAAGGTATGCTCGGAAGGCATCACAAAGGCTAATGCTAGTGGAACACAAGAGGGCGTGGTTGGGATGGAGGTGTCCCGGAGGACCCATCCCACGCAGCGCTGTGTTACCCAGCAACTGATATAGTCTGATCTTCTTTCTTCATGAGAGAGGCCAGAATTCTGGATTTTTCTGGGAATTTTCTCAATATTTTGAGAAAAAATATTTCTCAAAAATATTTCTCAATATTTTTTTTCATATTTTGAAGTGATGGCAAGTAATTAAAAGTTTTCAAAACATCATGAGGTCAAATGTACATATATATGTATATAAATATACATATATTTATATACATATAAGTATTTATATACATATATATATATATTTTAATGTTTTCAGGACATGGTTGATCTGAACACAGGCATTCAACCTCTGGAAGAGACAGGAAGTGAAGAGGAGACGGAAGCCTAAACCATGTGTGAGGATCCTGTCACAGCCATGGTAGCTGGATCCCGAGATGAGGTGGAATACACGCTGGAAAACATCCACATGTCCTGGGACCTCTTGTGTGCCTGCCCAGTGGTCAGTAGTTTGGTATCGGGCAAACACCATGTCCTTGTGTATGGATGGACTATGTCCCCTGGGATTTGAATGCAAAAATTGCTGGTTGTTCTCTTAAAACAGCAAGCACTTTTTGTGGCTTACGGGCTTTTTTTTTTTTTTGCTTACATTCCACCAATAAAAGTGCATTTTGCAAAATCATCCTGAGGAAACACCTCCTTTATTCAAATCTGTTTTTCATCCCGTTTCACTTGCTATTTCTAAATTATCTTATCAATAATGTATTAAAGTAATACTCAGAAATGGAACAATACTACACCTTTAAGAAAATATTATTTTTCCTGAGGTCCTATCAAGGTAAATTTCATCAGTATTCAAAGAATGAGCAAAAGCACTTCAACAATTTATTTCAATAAAAGAAGACTTAGCTGAAAGGAGTATAAATGATGAGAACTTGCTTTAAACTGATTTATTCCCTGCAGCAATAAAAAGAATGTTTCTTCACTCAGCTGTTTAATATGCAAATATGCAGAACATCCAGCCCCTGACAGCACATCATTAATAAAACCCTGTGCAGAGCAGAGCGCCCGATATTTCATCCTGATGAAAATACATGATGATGATTTTAGACTGCACACTTTTAGAGTGGGAACAATGTGCTTTTCTGGTGGTGAAGCCCCACCAGTCACCGGCGGGGGTTTTGGGGGGTGCGGTGTGCGAGCACAGGAGCTTTTCAGATAAGCGATCAGATTTCTACGACAGGAAGTCCCAGGGTAAAGAAAATAGTAAAGACAGAAGGCGGAGAATAGTCCATGCAACCAAGGTCCAGAGGAGATGATTTAAACGGGGGTTAGTGACAGAAGGGGCAGGGGGCTACTTTTGGTTGGGGGAGGGAGCGGTGGCATGCCAGGTTCTTATGTTTTGGACTGCAAAGAAATGTCCCACTTGAGGCTATGGTGGATGCTACTTTCATATCCACGTGGAAGAAGACAGCGAGCCATAAAAAGAAGAAACGGGGCTCAGGAATTAGAACCCCTGGCAGGCTCTCCCTCCAGTTCCTGAGCTTTTATGATGAGTAGTTACTTCTCAATGACTCAGAGACTCTTTAAACAAGCAAAGGGAAGGAGAGGCTGGAAGACAGCCCCGGTCCCAGACCATGCGTTTTCTCTTTCCCTAAAATCTTGGATGGATGCTAACCACGTGTAGAGGATTATAAATCCTTAATTTTTTTTTTCTTTCTTACAACTTCTTATATTCTCCAAACTTCCTATAATGAGTATGCCATATGTTTGAACAGAAAAATCATGTTTTTAAAAATGCAATTTATCTTAAAAAAAGAAAAAAGAAAAAAAAAGGCATATACACGGGCCAGGACCCAGGGACTTATAAGATCACCAGCCTCAAGGAAGGGTCCTCGTTCCCGGCTTTGTGGAATTCTCCCATAACACCTCATGTCTGCTCTCAAAATAAATATTTATTAAATGGCTAAATGAGTTACTAGTTGTAAGTGCTCAGGACAGTGCCTGAAACATGGCGAGCCCCATAAAAGTCCTTGTTAAATAAATAACCAGTAAGTCAGATTAAAGACTTAAAGCATTTTATTTAGCCTTCAGAGATGAGTTTTCTACAAATATTCTTCATTTAAGTAGACAGAGGGTACAGAAATGCTGTGGTTCTTTCCCCTCCTTTTAGGCTTACGACAGCGCCTGGTTCTCATTGAACCAACTGCTCTCGCTTACAGAACTTCGGGATGAAGACCCCGTGACTGTGCTTGTCTGTGCGACCGTGGTCAGCCAGAAACCACCTCCTCTGTGAAAGATACACAGGAGGAAGCATACTTATTTTGATGAGTGTTCTGAGTGTTTGCGTCAATCCAATCACCTATGTAAACGTTCGGCACAGTGGCTGCCCTAGGAGAGAGGCTCAGGCTTAGCACTCAGTCACCTACTGTATACCACCCACTTCATACAGGTCAGCTACAGAGTGGCACCTGCCATGGGTGCTTGCCATCTACAAGGGGTCAGGTCACGAGCTACTGCGGCTGCTGACCTTCAATAGCCCCTGAAGGAGTTCAGGGCAGACAGCAGAGATGAGGCGCTTTGTGCTTCAGGGAAACCGGTCTTTAGATATACTTAGATATTTTCAGGAACTGATTTCATGATCCCAATCCTGGCAGTTCCTCATACCTGGAAAAACACTAAATCGCTTCATGGTGACATCAGCTCCTCCCGATTAGCAGAAGACCTTTTATAAGGTAAGTGCCGGACTGCACTGAACTCCCCCTTCAGCAACATCATATCCACTGACCTTCGGCCACTACCTCTCTGGAGCCATCTCTCAGAGCTATCCGAGGTGCTGTCTCCTGGGCTGCGGTCTTCATTATGCCCCAAATAAAACTTAACTCGCCACTCTCACGTTGCGCATCTTTTTTAGTCAACATACATATTAATGCTAATCTGTGTGACAACTCATGGCAAACACTGTCAGTCATGTCTCACTGTGGGGAGACTATGAGATAGATTTGAACCGAGCTATGCAGCTTGGTCTTGAACTGGAGTCTATATAGGTTAGTAGCTCAGTCACGTCCAACTCTTTGAGACCCCCATGGACTGTAGCCCACCAGGCTCTTTTGTCCAGGGAATTCTCCAGGCAGGAATACTGGTGTCTACCAGACATCTAACCCTACATTATCATACTGGCTTTATCTCAGACCTGCTCTTTCCTTGGGGTGGGGGGTGGGGTGGGGGGTATCCGATATAATGACTCTTCAGAAAGTACATGGTTAGAGTTAAGTTCCATCCATTTACCTCTAGGGTTGCTTTGTTTTGCTTTTGCTGTGCCATGCAGCTTGTAGGATCTTAGCTCCCCAACCAGGGATCAAACCTGTGCCCCTGTAACGAAAGCACTGAGTCCTGACCACGGGAATGCCAGAGAATTCCCATTTACCTCTATGTTCAGCTACAATTCACATTCAAAGAGCCTCTATTTTTATTTTTAAATAAAGTACTTAAAAACAAGATAGGTTATAGGCTGAGAGGCAGAAAGACACAGGCAAGTGGCAAGGAGGATGGAGTCTTAGGAGATGCCAAGAGTGACTACTAGCCCAAGCCCCCTGGGCTGCACTGTCACTGCAGAAGCTCGTGTATTAGTGAAAAGACACTGCTTGCTGGAATTCCGGAGATTTCTCCCCCCACCCCCTTAGTTCTAGACAACTTTGAGAACAAGACATCAAGACATCAGCAAACTCGGTCTTCAAGTTTGTGATCTTTAAGTTTGTGATCTTTCTTTTTAATTAAAAACAAATTCTTTCAGCTGCGTCTCCAGGCATTCGGGATCTCACTTCCTGGACCAGGGACCAAATCTGTGCCCCCTGCGGTAGAAACAGAGTCCTGACCTCTGGACCACCAGGGACGTCCCTGGCTCCCTTTTCGCTGAAGACCAACTAAAAGGCAGCAAGGCAGAAATGCGTGCCCTGCTCACACATCGCCCCTGCTTCTCCTCCTCCCAGTCCTCCTGTGCTCCCTCTAACGGGCCAAAAGGAAGACTCTGTGCCAAAGGGAAGAGGGCTTTGGGGTTTTGTTTCCAAATATTTCAATTATAAATCAATCGTTTAGCAAAATTCAACGGAGTTTGCAAAATTTCCCCTTGAATCAGCTCCCACGGAGAACCCCAAAAGTCTTAGGGGCGAAAATTTCAAGTGATCTCTCTTTCTCTCTCTCTCTCTCTCTCTCTCGCAGGTTTTAGTCAACTTCTCCAAGCTAGTGCTTTCCGTGTTTCTGATTTTATGTGCTCGGTAATACGCCCTCATAACTCAAATGGGATGAACCAATTAAACATTTCCCTGTAGTCTCTAAAATAGCTGCTCTTGGCATGTTTTTTGCATGGCACAAACCTCTGCGGGAGGAAACGATAGAAATCTTGCACTATTTAAATATAGAATTGGGACATCAAAGAAGGGGTTGTATTGAAATAACATGGATAATTAAGGAAGTGGAGAACAGTAATAACTGATTTACATAAAATGCTAATGAGTCTCTTGACTTGTTTGGCAATTTGCACTTTAGGCTTGGTGACTGTGGCTCCAAATTTATGATCTCATTTTTATTTTAATATTTTTTTTTAGCGAGTTGTAGCCAACACTAATGGGCGCCTGCCAACGTCTAACCTCTTCCAGGAACCACCCAGAATCGTCTTCCCCGCCCCATCAAGCACGTGGGGCTGGGGTGAGGGGAGGATGCAGTTGGCCTGGGAGCTTCCTGGACACCCTGTTTTGGTCACATCGCTTTTTCTTTTCTGGGGCTGGCGTCCGTAAGGACGGTCAGGGGTTTTCATGACATTCACAGTCGGCTGAGCTCACAGGGCTGGAGAACTTGGAAAACGGAGGCGGTGTCTCGAGGGGCTGAGCGGGTCCTTGTGCAGCCTGCTTCTGGCTATTCAGAGGGAGAGCCTGGGGTGGGGTGAGGCTCCCTTTCGTGCTTTGGGCAGCGAACATTCTGCACTATCCTCTAGAGCCCTGCACCTCTGAGAAGAAATTACATGATCCGGAAATCCCTGTTTTATTGTACTCTTCTCTGGATCTCGCCTGGCAGGCCCACCGCCTCCTGTGAATGAGAATGAGGGCTGGATCTTTTCCGTGAGGACGTGCCTGCCTTGACCTTCAGCGTCCCCTGCTTCCCTCCGAGCCCTCTAAGCATGATCCATTGCTATCTCCGGCCGTTCCCCCATCCACCCCACTGACGGGTTTCAAAGCTCCTTATATTTCCGAGTCCTGACGCACGGCGGCGGTGACCAGGGCTCTGCCTGCGCTCTCGTGGACTGCCCAAGGTCACCACTGGGGAGAGGAAGGAGGCAGGCGCAGCCTTTATCAGGATGTATTGCTTCACTTTTTCTATCCATCACCGAGGTGATGATTCTATTTTAGTGAAAATCCATTGAACTCCGATCAAGTCAGATGGCTGTTATCACTGGAAACTCAAGAGCTGTCAGGCCCTAATCGGTACGAATGTGGGGCCAGGAAAAGGGGGAGCCTGGGGCCAGCCCTGGTCTTCTGGGGGATCTTTGCGGTCGTCCTGGTTTCTGCAGTTTCATCGGACCATTTTATTTGAAGCACCTGTTCGGCTGCTTGGTTGGCAAGCAGTAACATCTGGCTGCATGAGGTAGAACGGACTCCCTCCGATCACAGGCGGTTGAGGTGAGTGTGGAGACGGGATGCCTTCTCTAGTGTGCTGTTCACAGGGGCACTAACAGTCCCGCTACGGTCAGAACACAGACACACACCCGAGCGACCACAGAACCCGGAGGGTGACAAGTGCACGCATGTTCCAGAAACAGCCAAGCCATCAGTACATATTCATGCACTATGGCCTCGCCAGCGCATGAATATTCTGGTCACCACACCTGGCTATATAAGTCTATGCTAACAGGCACACTGGGGCGCTGAATTGTTATGATAAATGCCCCAATTTGCATTTTCACGTGTTTGGGAAGGTTTCAGTCCACAGTAATCACCTTCAACCATGGGGTGGGGATGGAGGTGGGGAGACAGAAAGAGACATTTCCAAGCTTCCTGAAAAATTCTTTCTGGCTTGTCTTCTAGTGGTTGATTTCATGAAATCTGCCATTTGAAGAAAGTCATTTAAACGTATCTGCTGCCCTGCCAGTACTCTCAACTTTTCCTAGAGGTGGGTGTGAAAAAGGGTGATGGGATGGTTTTCAATCAGGATCCTGGAGCTCAAAGTGACATTTAACTCTTAACTATCCAAACCTGAATTATTTTCCCTGTAGGACATCAAGAATCATATTTCTTCCACTGCCCCTTTGCAGGCCAACCCCTGCTGGGAGGGGCTGAGTAGGAAGGAACTTAGGTACCTGAAAACTTGGTGCCTATGTGTCTTCACCTCACCACTGTAAAATACCCAGCAATCTTTCTGTGTATTTTCTATTTTGCAATCTATACCTGTATTCCTCTTTATCAGTGAGGGTAACTGAATATTGACTGCGCATTCTTAAATAAATTTGCATTCTAAATAATAGCAACCATAATAAGGGTCGTTATTTACTGCATACTTAGGGTGGACCAGGCTGTGTGCTTTACATACGTTATCTCATCTGAGTCTTGATGCTGCATCTCTGTGAGATGGGGACATTTCCCAGCTCCGCTGACGGATGAGGAAACCGGGGATCTGAGGGCACCCGCCACTGACCAGACGATCACATGATTTAGAAGCACAGCACCACCATTCACCTCACACAGTCATAAGGCACAAGAGAAGCTGCTGAGCCACCTTCGCTTCCCGAGCCACACCACGGGTGCTTTCAGGATGGGCAAAGGCGGCTCAGTGTAATGGAGAGACACTGCCACAGTGAGAAATGACAGAGAGGCTCTCCAGGGAGGCCGTTAAGAGTGAGAGAGGGCAGGAACCGGTGTTCCGATCCGCACCCTGTTACCTCCATCATTACCACTTCACACAAAAAATAGGACCCAGAAAAGCGTATTCACATCAAGATAATTCATTAAATAGTAATGTCAACCTGCCCAAGTCTAACAATGCCGATAGAACAGACAGGTGGCTCTGCTTTGAGAAAGACGGTCTGCTGTGGGGAGCAGAAACCTGAAGTTTTAATGCCAAAGGTTTATAGACAAGGTCACCCGTGGATTCTTAGGGAAGATACTAGCAAATCCATACAACAGTGTCGTGCTCTCTTGCCACTGAACAGAACGAAGAAATGCATGTGCAAGGGGCTTCCTAAGAGTGGGAAAAACTGAATTCTTTCCGTGGCAGATTCTGTTTGCATTAAGCAATGATTAGGTCTTTAAACAACCATGGCTGTTGTGAACCTGTTTTGAACTGAGGATGGGAGCAAACCCTTCTGCGCGACTTTCCAAGGCAGAGGCTATGGACTCTAGCGCAGGAAGTGTGCTGCAGCGTCAGTCCACCACCAGCCGAAGTCTGAGCATCTTGCCCATCGGCCGCCACACGAGTGACCCTGAACACCTCTCTCCTTTTAAGATCCCTGAAGACGTCATGCCCAGAGTTCACTGTGCCGGGTGCAGGGCTGTGCAGTTAATGCAAAGCTCCTTGACTACGACCCTATGTGATGAGACTGGTAATACTGCTATGTCCATCTTACAGATGGGAAAACGGAGATACACAGCTTTCAAACTCTGGCAACCAGGATCAAGGTCAACTCCCATCTGCTTCTGTAGCTCACGCCCGTCTCCACTTCTGAGCCCATCACAGACTCACCTCGGGGCACCATTGTGTGGACAGTGGGTCACATAGAAGCACACCGAGCCCGGAACCCACCCCACCTGGAGCTGCCCCAGTCAGGACTCTGGATGCCTCCTCATTTCAGAATCACTGAGCCAGGATTCTCTGGGACTGGCAGTTGACAATGTGGCAAGTGCTGTACCTACTACCCGCTGCGGGGGTTTCAGGGCAAAGGCCACGCCCCACCCCTGCCTCCATCTACAGGAGGAGGAGGAGGAAAGAGCACGCGCTGACATTCTCCTTAGTGGCAGGGGCTGGACCTCACTCTGCAGTGGCATGAGCTTGTCTACTCCTCCCAGTCTACTGGGGGAGGCAGGTGCTAAGGTGCTGCTTTTGTCCTCAATTTATGGGAACGGAAACACACTGAGAACAGACACGTGGCTTGATCGGGGCGGCTCAGCAAGTGAACGGCAGAGGCGGCGCCAGACCCTGGCCCGCCGGACGTGCAGGACATGCCACGGCTTCTCCATGCTGGCAGAGGGAGCGTTCACACACTGCCTGCTGCTCACTGTCCCGAGCCCCTTAACAAAGCTCACGCTAACACCCACCAGGACCTTACGGAGACAGGAGCCGCGGCTGGTTTGTGAAAGCCCACAGTCCCTACTCGTGGAAAGGAAGACCGTGTGGAGTGCTGGGCAGAAGGAACAGGGAAGAAACCATGATCTCAGGCGTGAAGAAATTCAAGAATCAAATACATGCAGATTCTATCCTCAAAAACATCCTGTGATAATTATGTAAGGAGGTGTTAATTTGGCCAGCGGGTTGGGGTTCTTAGGGTTAGAGATTGTGTAAAGACTGTAACTTCCCTCAAGCCCCTCTTGAAAGTCTCTTATTTTATGGAAATGTCACCACCTGGACATCAGTATGGTCTTTTGGAGATGCTGTCCTCTGACTTAAGTCTGAATTTACTACGGAGCCCCCTTAGGAAGCCTTCTTAGGAGGCAGCCTGTCAGGAGAATTAAATGCAAACTTTTATCTCTCCTTTCTAAATCTTCTCCTTTCAATCACTAATCTCTCCAGGAAAGAACACAACCAAACAGTCCCATTAAGTAAGAGGTAGATAGGACTGATGTAAACCAGCGCCCCCATCACCGCTGCCTTGAATTAATGGGCCTGCTCCTTACTCCACGATGGCCCTTCCCCAGATGACCTTGCCAATCAGCAGATCTCGCATTGTCTGCAATTTCCACTGACTCCGGCCACACTCACAGAAGGAATCCGCTTAGGGCATCCAACAGCTCCCCCTACAAATGGCTCTAGAGGCTAACTGCAATTTACTGACATACACAGATCCTCAAAATGATTTTTTTTAAAGGTAAATTACAATATTCCAACTTTGCAAAATAGATTCAGTATGTTAAGAAGCGACCAGCTGTTCCAGGCTCCGGTCGCTCTGGTCTGACTGTCACCCTGGGCTCCCTCTGTGCCTGACAGGGGGTGTAAGCAGTCAGGGTGAATCGGGTGACAGTGCTGGAACAAGCAAGCCCCCATGTCTCAGCATCTTAGGTCACAATGTGGAAGCATGATTCACGTCTCCATGTCCCTCTTGGGTCGGTTGAGGCTCTTGCCTTTGTCCTTTTTCTAACAGGGCAGCTGGTGTTGGAAATCTTGCCGGCCAGTGTGTCAGAGGGTGTGGTGCAGCACGTGCGATGCTCTTAAAGTTTCTGCCTCCAAAAGTGTGTCTCGCTGACATATCAATTCTACCCAGATTCCACCGGCCAAGCCAAGTCAGGGGGTGGGAAGGGAGAGTCGCACCCTGTGCCCAGATGCAGGGTGATACTCAGTGTGAGCAGCCCTACTGACGCCGCGATGGGGAAGGAGGTGCTGAGGATAAGTGAGAATGCCCTGCCAGGGTCCCCCGGGACGCGCATGTCAGGATAGGGCATCGCTAGAATTCAGCCCAGCATTCCGAAGGCCCTTGCATCTAGGAAACACGCTGCCCCAGACCGGGGCTCCCTCCTCCAGTAGCCAGACCACCTCAGAACTTTCCACAGGTCCTGGCCTCAGCTATCTTTTGTCCCCATCGCGTTTACCTAACAGATGACCCTACCGATTCCCATTGGCAGCCCTTTGTTGTGTAATGAACAGGATGCAGGCTGATGAATGCGGCCACTGCACAGAAAACGTCAGTTCTTTCATTAAGCAAACCTTCCCGAGTTCATTGTATTGAACCGGGGTTTGGGCTATTAGGCTGACACGTGACAGAGACAATTCTAGTCACATTGTAAGTGCCTATTCATGTCTGGCAAATTCCGTTTCACACGCACGCACACACTGAGAATTGGGCTCTTGTTGCCTGGGACTTTTTTTTTTTTCGCCCTCGGAGTCTATTTTCCTATTTTTAACTGCTAATTTATTAAGAAACATCCCACTTTATTTAAAGAGAGCCTCAACAAGCCTCGTTCAGGGAGAACATAATGGATCCTCAGGCTGAGATTCCATTCCGCTGGCCACCTGACATGCCTGTTCTTCCCAGATGCCCCAGTGTTGACACACCCTGTTCATGTGTGAAAGGAAAGAAAAAAATATTTGCGTGTGGAGTTGTGACACCACGGGCTCTTCTGGCTGCTCGTATTTTAAGAGGAAAACATTATTTACAAGCTCAGAGCTTCCATTAAAGGAAGGGAACAGGGCTGAAGGAATCATTCCAGGAGACAGGCCATGCATGAGCCTGCCTGATGGGGGCAGAAGTTCTCAGGATCCGAGGCCGGAAGCCCAGGCGGCTTTGGCTCCAGCTGCCCCTTCCTCCATGGGTGGTCCATCAACAACACGCGGCGGCAAACACACAGTGGGTGCCTGCTGGGTGGCCGGCCCACGCTGGGTATCAGGATGTGGACAAGCAGGGTTCAGGTCTGCGGTCCAGCGGGACAGAGGCCAACAGACAATTATACTCAAGTGAGCTCCGTGGGTTTATGGATCCTGAGCGTAACCACCCTCCTCCGTCTGTTCATTTTCACCTCGTCTAAGTCACCATCACTGCTGTCTTAGGTCCCTGGGCTACCTCCCGACTGGTCCTTCCTCTTGCCTCCTACAGACTGCAACCGCCTCCTCTTTTTAAAAGTGTGAATCAAACAAACCACGTTGCTCTCTTGCTTTTAAACTTCTAAAGATTCCCCTCATGACTAAGATAAAAGCCAGACTCCTTGTGGTGGCTTCACAATCTAGCATTTCTCTCCATCTCGCCGTCTATCACTTGGCTCCAACCACAGAAGGTGTCCTCTGTCCTTTGAACAGGGCAAGCACGTTTGTACCCCAGGACCTTTGCACTTGCCGAGCTTCTGGTTGCGATTCTCTAAGTTGTCTGCATGGCTGTCCATAAAGGATTTTGTTGAAATATCATTTTCCTCAAAAGCCATCTCTGACCACATACACAATCACTATCAATTTCCTTTCTTCCTTCATTTCCATGTGAAACAATCTAACGTATTTGTTTCCCCCTATAACTTAAATGTAAGCTCCAGGAGCAATGAGATTTTCTCTAATTCAACCTAGCATCTCTGGATTCTGCAACAGTGCCAGACACCTAGTTTTGGAGCAGCAAAAACAAAATATGGATTAAAAAAAATAAGAGGAGGTGTTACTCTTAGAGCAATGATCCATGTTTACATTCCCCTCATTCCGTGAGATCTTTATCTGCACTAACTCATTGAATCCTCACAACAGGAAATCGCTTCTAGTGTGCAATTTCCCAATCTCCTGTCTGCAGATTAAATTCTGACCAAGATTTTCAGTGACTGCCTGTGACCCTGCCTTGACCCTGACAGGGACATTAGTCTATGTGCAGACAGCACGTGGTTCTAAGATCTGGCCTTGGCTGTACCAGCCTCACTTACATGCTGGACGCTCCATCATC
The DNA here is from genome assembly GCA_006410515.1 of Procapra przewalskii. Classification (NCBI taxonomy): domain Eukaryota; kingdom Metazoa; phylum Chordata; class Mammalia; order Artiodactyla; family Bovidae; genus Procapra; species Procapra przewalskii. The sequence goes on along the minus strand of SJYF01000419.1, from coordinate 5,379,196 downwards.
AGAGCAGCATCTTTCCATGCTTCTAGTGTGTGAGTGTGTCAGTCGCTCAGTCGTGTATGACTCTGCAACCCCATGGACTGTAGCTGGCCAGGCTCCTCTGTCCATGGAATTTTCCAGGCAAGAACACTGGAGTGGGTAGTTATTCCCTTCTCCAGGGGATCTTTCAAGCCAGGGACAGAACCCGAGTCCTGCATTGCAGGCAGATTCTTTACCGTCTGGGAGAAGCACCCAATTCTTGTATGTTGCAAACCCCAAAGTCGGGACGTCAGTTACTAAGGATTAGACGAGGACACTGGCGACTGCAGCCATGAAATTAAAAGATGCTTACTCCTTGGAAGAAAAGTTATGACCAACCTAGATAGCATATTCAAAAGCAGAGACATTACTTTGGCAACAAAGGTCCATCTAGTCAAAGCTATGGTTTTTCCAGTGGTCATGTACGGATGTGAGAGTTGGACTCTGAAGAAAGCTGAGCGCCGAAGAATTGATGCTTTTGAACTGTGGTGTTGGAGAAGACTCTTGAGAGTCCCTTGGACTGCAAGGAGATCCAACCAGTCCATTCTGAAGGAGATCAGCCCTGGGATTTCTTTAGACGGAATGATGCTAAAGCTGAAACTCCAGTACTTTGGAGGCCTGATTTGAAGAGTTGACTCACTGGAAAAGACTCTGATGCTGGGAGGGATTGGCGGCAGGAGGAGAAGGGGACGACAGAGGATGAGATGGCTAGATGGCATCACAGACTCGATGGACGTGAGTCTGAGTGAACTCCGGGAGTTGGTGATGGACAGGGGGGCTGGGCATGCTGCAATTCATGGGGTCGTCGTAAAGGGTTGGACACGACTGAGCGACTGAACTGAACTGGTCCAGAAACAACCTGTGCTGCCCCTTCTTGAAGCTTTCCCTCAAACAGCCCAGACACAGAGCTCCCAGCCGCTCCCCACCCTCTACCACCTGTCTCTTTCAAGAGAGATTCATTACAGCACTGTCAACACAATCCTACCTTTACGGAAAAAGATAAAAATAAGAAACACCTTACAAGAAGACGCCGTTGGAGAAAGCTAAATCATAAATGTTTGATAAGGAATGGTCAAATCCAGACAAATAACTGTTCAATCCCACTTTGTATTAAGCAGATAAAGTCATACAGAAAATCAATGTGATGTATTGAAAAAGGAGGGGAAAAAAATGCCAAGCTTGGGGATTGGGCTACACGGTGTTATGCTTCCTAAGAGATTGCTTATGATGACCACATAAATTTTTAAAAACAGGGTGCTGATTACTGACTTGCTGACCTGTCATTTGTGATCCAGCCCTCTCTTCTGCTTCTCCTGCTCCTGCTGGAGACAATTCCTGGGGTGACACACGTATTCTTGGGGGAGGCAGTAGAGGGGAAATTGGTGCCACTGTTCGATGGGACACTGGCAATTCCTCTGAAACCCATCAGGTCAAAGCTGCTCATGACCTGTGCTCCAGGGCATCTGTTTCTGGAAAGCCGCCCTTGCGATGTAAAACGCATACACAGGTCCTCATCACCGAATCGTGTTAGAAAGCAAAACAGACTCAACCAACATGCGTCGAGAGAGGAGTGGATGAGGGAATAACAGGACCGCATACGGTGGAGTATTACGCAGTCATGGGGCACCGGGCAGCCAAGCCACCTGTGAGCTCTAAGACGTCACCACACACAAACAGCAAGGTAATAAACAAATGGCATTCAATGGTCTTGGCTGCATGCACTTTTAAAAAAGTCATGTATCTGTGGGCTTCCCTAGAGGCTCAGACAGGAAAGAATCTGCCTGCAATGCAGGAGACCCACGTTCGTTCCCTGGGTTGGGAAGATCCCCTGGAGAAGGGAATGGCTACCCACTCTGGTATTCCGTACATGTATCTCTATCTGTACACATATCAATATCAAATATATATGTATATATATCTACTCACACACATATATATAGCACACATATTTGTATCTGATGGTAAATGTGTAAGAAGTTTCTGGAAAGAATCCACAGCACACCTTTAATAGGTGGTTTCTCTTGGAGAGAGCTTAGGGGATGAGGGACAAAGGAAAACTTTGGTTTTAAAATGTTATCAAAGGGTTTGAAATTTCACCATGAGCTTTGATTGCTTTTAGTGTTTATTTCCCCCAAGTGGAGTGGTGAGCAGCAGTAAGAATAAAGTGATGGGAAATGCGTTCCCAAGGTTTGGAAAGCGTGGTTGGTTTCAAGAGTTATCTGACAGAAGATGCAGGGAGCTCTGGGTGTTCATCACTAAATCATCTCCAGCCCGGGACCTCTCCTGCCGGAAACTGAGAAGTCCATCTGGAGCCGCCTCCTGCACTCAGGGGCCTCCTCCACCTCCAGGGAGCCCATCAGTGCCTCTGATTTCCTTCTGTTTTCCCCAAGCCCACCCCAAACCTCCTCAAATAAAAGGAAGGGGTTTCTGCCACAGCTGTGGGACCTCTGTGTGCAGAAGTGCATGGTAAGAGGTTGGTTCGCAGTAGCCAATCAATTTTCAGTACTTTCTCTGCAAGGTAATAAGCTCCCGCCTGCTGATGGCCTTATTTTATATAACCTGTAATTAAATAACAACAACAAAAAGAAGCAGAGTATACAAAAGGTAACAGATGGGGGGGCAGGGCCTTCGAAACAGAGGATAATAACACTTGCTAAAAAGAGTAAACGCTGGCACACAGATCAAGAATTCCCATGTCACTATGGAGAACGATGTGCTTGCTTGAGGTGAAATAATTGGAGATGAAGGTCAATTAACGATGTACCAATGAGCCTAAAATGAGGCAACTGTATTGTACACACAAACGGTACGTTGACTTCCTGGTGGGGAAGGCCCTGGGGAGGAGAAGGCAGCTGACGAAAGGGAGCTGGAGGCCTGGTGGTTTGTGCTCTTGAAATAAACATCTGAGAAGAGTCAGGCTGTACATCTAAATAAGCAGAGAGACTGAGACAAATGAAAATACCTTTCCCAATTTATCTTTGACTCGGCACTTTCCATCCTCATACAGGCAAAGATCAGATCAGATCAGTGTGATTTTTGTTCAGATGTTTTGGGTGCTGGGGAACTAGGAGAAAATATCCCTTTAGACAAATAAACAGAATTCTCCCACCCAACCTTCTGGAGTAAGAGATGCTAACTGTACTCAAGCACCATTTGATAACTGGTTAAAACAAGGTCTTGAAAGGTATTTTTCTTACATCGCACTTTTTGCCAGACTACTCAAACCTTAGGGTACGTGACAGGCCCCTGGTCGGCTGGCGGATATACACTGGGTCCCACTGCAGAGGTTCCGAGTCAGGAGGTCTGGGGTGGGGGCGGGGCGGGGCGTGAGAACCTACAAGCCCAACAAGCCCCCCAGGGAGTGGGGCCCCCACCGCTGGGCTGAGGACCAGGCTTCAAGAGTCACCAGTGCAGTGGGGACAAGCTTAGACTGTGGTTTGAATCCTTAGCTCGGCACTTGCTCACTTGCAACTAAGCGGATGGTCACCTCTCTGCACCATGGAGAGGCTGAGTGAGCCTGTGGTTGGTTAAACAGCATTTCCATAGAATTTAAGTCCACCTGGAACCTCAGGCTATATCTGGAAGTACGGTCTTTGCAGATATAATTAAGTTAAAATGAGGTCATACTGGATTCTAGTGGGGGCAAATCTAATGACTGGTGTCCTCTTGAGATGACACACATTCAGAGGAAGAAGGTGGTGTGAGGTTGGAAATAGAGAACAGAGTCATGCCAACATCAGCACAGGAACATCACTCCTGTGAAGATTAAATTACTGATCACATACCAAGTATTTAGAGTAGTGCTTGGCACATAGTAAACATTAACAAAAGTTGAAGTTCATATCATTTTTTGGTTTTATCAACACTTTTCTTTGTTCTATGAGTATAAAAACATTCCCTTGGATTAAAAAAAATCAATACTCTGGAGAAGAGTATGAAGCATGGGTTCTCAACGAGGGGTGATTCTGCCCCCTGGCCAAGGGATGTTTGAGACTCTCCACAGAAATTTTGGCTTTGCAGGACTTGGGAGGGAGGTGGGGGCTCTTGCCGTCTAAGTGAGTAGAGGTCTTGGTTGCTGGTTAAGATCCCACAAAGCACAAGAAGGCCCCCGTGGCAATGAGTTACTGGAACCACAAATCAATAGTGTGAGGCTGAAACGCTCTGGTACCAGGCGAATACCAAAGTCATCTGGCCCTTGAGTCCTGCATCCCAAGAGTGTCCAGCGTTACAGGATTCCTCCTGGTGAGAAGATCACCACCAACATCCACCCTCCCCACAAGAGCAAAACGGAGCAAGCCATACCAGTAAACCACAGCGCCAGCAACAAAGCATGACGCGAGCCCTTCTCTGCTCCGCCTCCCAGGCTAAGAAGGCCAAGTGGCCCCCCTATCCTCCGGCGATCAGAGGCTGGGAAAAGCAGGAGGGGTCCCAGCCCGCCCCCAGGCCCTACCTGCACCAGGCAGAGGCGAGTGCGCTGCGGCCCGGGCAGGCGGGGGTGCGGCCGTCAGGGAGGAAGGTCGCTAAGGACCCCGGCGGGCGGAGCTCGGGTGGCGATAATGGGGATGACCATCGGGGCAGAGCCGAGGCCCGGGGTGGTGCAACTCAGTGGCGGCAGGCCACGGGGTGGGAGGAGGGGATGCCAGTGTGTCAGGCTAGTGTCTGGGCCGTGCGGGTGGACGAGGGGAGGTGCCGCTTGTCTACTCAGGAGGCACCAGGGGGCCTGATGATCTGCTGATTAAACGCGCGCACGAGCCCAGAGGGAACACCTGTGCCGGCGAGCAAGCTCGCAGGCCCCGGCGTCCTGGGACCGCGACTGCCGCCCTGGCCGCTGCGCCGGGCGGCGTCCACTTCCTCTCTCTGCGCGGCCTCCTGCTGCCCGAGGAACACCCCAGTCTTCAGGAGACGGAGGAGCCTGCTGAAGGCGCCCAGCCCCTGGCTGCTGAAGGAGTCGGGTGGACGGAGGGCCAAGGAGACACCCGCGGGTGCGCCCTGGGCATGCGCGTCCGAGAGGCCACAGAGAGAGGAAGCGCGTGTCGGGCCGTGACCGCCCCGCGCGGAGGCCTGGTCACGTGACGCTCACGGGCTGCTGGACGTCGTGGGGGGGGCACAAAGAGGTGTACAGGCACGTGCACGCGTCTGCTCACACGGAACGCGGCCGCAGAGCGCCACTCTCCCTCTCAAGCTGACGCGGTGCTTCTGCCCCGCTGTCTTCCCACGCTGTGATGAGGCCGATCAGGGTTAGGGAAGGATAAACCACGGCGCCCTCCCAACCTGCCCTTGGTGTTGAACAGACGTCTGACTCGATGCTGGTTTTGCTTTCCCCCAGCAAATCAAGGCGTCTCCCCAGGGCTGCGCGCAGTGAAGTTTTCAAGATGTGCATAGACAACCATATTCCAAATCAGAGTGGGTGGGACCCTGAACGGGGGAGCACGGACAGCCCGCGGGGTCCCTGAAAAACCAAGCCCGGATCACCTAAATCCGGTCTAACCTCTAAATCAGGCTTAGGATCACAGATCTGTTTACTTTCATTTGGTGATAATTGTTCACAGCAGAACATATCAGAAAATTCTATAAAAGGAACCACAGCCAGGAAATAGTAAATAATTAATCACCCTCCCTCCCAGCCTCTTGCATCTCTGTTGATATAAATGACCGTATAATTCCAAACCCAATTATCACTACTTAGCCGTTCCATTTTGTAGTTAAAATCCCACAAAATTAAAGTGCATCAATTGTTAATGGTAATAGACCAGACAAGGGATTAAAGATTATTTTAATGTTTATTTCCTGTCAAGAGATCTTCTGGCAGGAAACACTGCAGACAAAAGGGGGTACACTCAGATGAGATTCATATATTTAAATCTTCTAACTCCTGAAAACATTATGGATATAATTACTTGTTTAATTTACTTGTTCCCTCAAGATACGGGCTGGGGAGATCAAGCCAACTTTATTATATCAAGTTCTCAGAAAGGAAAGGCAAGCTCTGGAGCATCTAATAAGCTGGTTTATCCTCAACAAGCACATCAGATTTGGAGCCTGGGTCCCTGGGCTCCGGGTGCTGCTGACAGAAGGGAGAGGCAGAAGCTCGGGGTGAGGGAAGTGGGTCTCAGGTCACTTCTTGCGCCTGCAAGCAGAGGCCTGAAGCCTCCGTTCGCCTTGGTGACACGCAGCTGATGAGGACCAGCAGTGTGCACTGGAGAGAGGTGCCGGAGGCTGGGGAGACAGTGAGCAAGGCCAAAGTCGCCACCCGCTCAGAACACAGGCACAGGCACCCTGACGCGCGTGGGGATGCTTTCAAGGTGGTTGTCCAGGGGAACCACAGATGCTCAGTTACTCTTTCTAGGTCATCACAGAGACAGACACGTGCGCATGTGCTCACACACACTCGTGCGGGCACATCAGAAAACACAATCGCAACATCCAGGGGTCCTTTCAACACAATCTGAGAAATACTGGTCTATTTCCAGAAATCCAGATGATGGCAAAAATAGGTTCCATCCCCATGTCCAATCAATTTACTCAGGATGTAGGTTGAGAGAGATTAAGAAGTTCAAAGGCAATAAACAAACGGGTAGGAGGAATGGGCAAATGGACAGATTGTTTGATAAGACAAAAAAAAAAAAATGCTCACCTAAAATTACTACTTAGATCCTGGAGAAATACTCTAGAATATAAAATATGTGATTACATACAGATATAAATAAGAGAGAGGGAGGAACCAGGGGGCAGGATGGTTGGATGGACTGACAGATAAATAAAAACAAGAACTGCTCACCTAATATTACTATTTAAATCCTGGACAAGTCAGAATCTAGATAGAACTTGAGTTCCTCTTCCCAAAGCACTGTGTATTTTTTTACCTGTTAATTTCTGCCACCTTCATTTGAATATAAAAATCATGAGGGCAGAGTTATCTGTGTGTTCACTGCCATATTGCTAGAATGTAAAATAGAGCGTGGCACACAGTAGGTGCTTGATAAATATCACCGGAGTGGACCGTGACCGTGACAGTAACTGTATGATCATTCTGTGTCTCTATGAAGGAACTCCTGCCTCACGAGTCTCATGTCAGTATATTAACCTGGTTTACTACTAACAGTCGGGCTTGGAAACGAAGCAGGCTGAGAAGCCCTGCCCGAACCACACACCCAGACGCAGGGTCAGAGCTAGTCTGAAATCACACTGTCTGACTCTGTACCCCGGGCTCATTCCAGGACATCATTCTGGCCTTTGGAGTGTCCCTCCACCTGAGGATGAGGGAAGGCACTTTGCTTAAGAAGCAAAGAGATGACTTACAAGGAAGTTTCTGCAACAGTTTGAGTTCCCAAAGAGGGTGTGTCCTAGGGCTTAGGCTAATCAGGGGAAGTGAAAGGATACTGGGGAAGTCAGCCACCATAACCACTATGCTTACATGGTAAAATACACAAGGCACGAGGAAATAATAAACTGGAGTTCTTATCTTTAAAAGTACACTGCCTGTTTCATGTTTGATGTGTCAAATCATTATGCTGGACAACCGTAAACTTACAAGGCACTGTCAATTATATATCAATAAAACTGGAAGAAAAAAAATTTAAAAATATATAAATGAAAAAAATTTATGAGAAAACAAAAATACAGTGTTCATAATGAGAACCTACTGTTTAGCACAGGCAACTCTATTCAACATTCTGTGGTGACCCAAATGAGAAGAAAATCCATTTATGTACGGATATATATGTATGTATATGTACATGGGATATGTATATGAATATGGGATATATGTATATGTATAGCTAATTCACTTCGCTGAACAGCAGAAACCAACACAACATTGTAAATTAACTATACTGTAATAAAAATTTTCTAAAAATACAGTGTTCAAACTATAAAAAGGCTAACTATCCAACAATAGAGGAATGGTTAAACAAAATAAATTCATTCATATGGTACACTCTCAGTAAATCAAGAATTTCTCTAAGCAGTGTTTAGTGACATGAGAAATTATTAAGAAAAAGAAAA
>SJYF01000419.1:5344355-5371157 GCA_006410515.1 Procapra przewalskii | reverse complement strand
AAAAAGAAAATATATATAGAAAATATATACATATATATACACATATACCCACAGATTATATTTTTAAAAAAGTTTAAACTTTTAAACGTTTTAAAAGCTTAAACCCAAATTTGTTTTTAAAAAAGTCATCACATGGAGGAGAGAAAAAATAAAAAATATTAAGAGCAATCATCTTGAGAGAAAAAAATAACAAAATATTAAGAGCAGTCATCTTAGGGCAATGGAGTTAACAAAACATTTTAATTTTCTTCTGCCTAAGTGCCTAAATTTTTTTTTCTCCTCTTTCTACCATGTGTACTATTGATTACATATTAAAAAAAAAAAACTTTTTCAAAGTAACACATGACTCTTGATAGGAGAGAGAGAAGGGAGGAAAAAAAAAAAGCTCAACCAGGCCTTATGCCTGGGTCCAGTCAAAGAATTTACTTAGCTCATTAGTTAACAAAGATTAAGAAATTCCTGGTTTAATACATACATATATAAAAGAAATACGTGCCTATCTACCAACTCTGTTTTCATTTCAGAAAAGTAAGAATCTAAAAGGAAAAGGACTGTGGCTTCTTGTCCGCAGCACCCTCGTCCTGAGCGTGATGAACCCTGAGCCCTGGAGGGAGGGAGGGGGTGGGGAGTCCTGGCGCTCGGGCCAGGTGCTGACCCTGGAGCAACTGTCACGGGGGCTCGCAGGGAGACCTCGACCAGGCTGAGAAACCGGTCGTGCCCTGGGCACCAGAGAGGAAGGTGAGCTGCTGGCGGTCTGTGTGACTCGTCACGGCTTCCTGTACAGCCCCTTGCAGCATCCGCGATTGCATTTGGCGATCATGGGGCACAGCTTGCAAACATGCTCCAAGTAACTCAGAGCCGTGCTCTCAAGTCGTCTCTGGGCCCAGCTTATTGTGAGGGGCTTGGAGGTGTTTCCTTTAAAACAGTCCCAGGAAAGCCAGCCATACATTCATTGGATACCTGATCTCCACAGGAAATAATCGTCACAAGAAAGCAAAGGACGAGGGGCTTCCCTGGCGGAGCAGTAGATAAGAAGCCTCCTGCCAACGCAGGGGACATGGGTTCCAGCCCTGGCCCGGGAGGATCCCACATGCCACGGGCCAAGGAAGCCTGTGTGCCACAACTACTGCGCCCCTGCACGACAGCCCGTAAGCTGCGACTCCTGAAGCCCTTGCACCCTAGAGTCTGCGCTCAGCAGCAAGAGACGCCACCGACGTGAGAAGCCCACACGCAGCAATGAAGAGTAGCCCCTGCTCGCCACCAGAGAAAGCCTGTGCAAAGCAGTGAAGACACAGTGCAACCAAAAATAAATAAAATTTTTTAACAAAGGGAAGAAAGTGATTGATGCTGCTGACCAGCTCTGTGCCTGGCATCCTGCCAGCCACCTCATCTGCACAACATCTAACTTCATCAGGTACAGCAAATAAGGCTTCCCATTTTAAAGGTGATAAGACTAAGGCTCAGGAAGAGTAAGGTTGGTTATGACTTCCACCACTTTGGAGTAACCCAGATTCGTACTCCAGGGGGCCTGATTCCAGAGCTCACCTCCTACCTGAACCAGTTGGCAGAGGGGAAGGCCGGATGTGGCCCGAGGGGGTGAGCTGGGTCTCTGCAGGTGGATGAACAGAGGGTCTTGGGTGGGGGAAAAGAAGGAATCGCCCAGCAGGTACCGGGTAAAGACAAGAGTCGAGCCCTGGCCCTTGGCCGAGCACCAAGGGCACCACCTGGCGTCCCTCCAGCCCATCTCTGATACCCTCTTAACAATCTGCTCACACTTTCAGGGACCCACATGGCTGCCCACCTCCAGGGGACTTGTTCTCCTGCCAGAGTAAGACACTGAATAGCTGCCTGTATTCAACCTGACATCCACAGATATTTAAGAGTCTAATTCGATCGTTACATCTTTTCTGTAGACACAAAGGCACTGCAGGCTTCCGGCACCTCAGGGCTCCCTCTCACATTCACCGTGCCTGTTTAAGCGTGCTGGGGATGGATACACACGAAACAGGGCCGTTTAACTAAAGATGCTGTATAACGGGGCTACTTCACTGCCTGACAGTGTAGGCAACCGTGGTGGGTCCTAACACCAGCCAAGAGATGCTGGCCAACATGGCTGGGGAGGGGTCCAACTTGCTCATGAATACGGTGGCTGAACAGATGGGCAATGGCTCCAGCAGCCAGGGGTCTATCAACTGAGCTCAGGAAAACCAAATCCCCGTCATTGCCAGGCTTAGGAGATGCTCCATTAAGGAGACTCACGTTGTTACAAGAGTTAAGGATATAAACTCAACAGCCAGCCCACTTTTCCCCCGCCCCCCTTTCACTGGAAGGCTCGTCATGTAGGTGATGCTATAAGCTCTGAAATTTTGTGTGCCTCAGGTGGCTGGCTTGCAAAAATGCACCTTTGCAGGCCAGGTGAGATTTGTGGGACGGGCAAGATGTGACATGGAAACCCATTCCCTAACCTTTCACCAGGCCTGAAATTTACTGTGAATGGAATTCCTAAAAATCCATGTTGGCCTCTGATTTAAAACTACTAAATCAGGGTCCCTGAGAACACCTCCATTGTAATAAGTACTCACTGTGACAACATATGCTAGCTGCACGACCTCAGAGACTAGCGTGGACAACCTGCCCGTGAGGAATGCACTGAAGGCGGCTGTCCTTGGAGCCACACCGCTGAGGCTTTGAGGTCAGGCTGAGGCCCTGGGGGAATATTAAGCATCTCACCAGCGGGCTGCCATCGTGGCCGGCGCCCATTGTGGTGAACGACAGCGGGAACAGAGTGTCGGGACCCTAATTCCACACGGGTGACGAAACTGCAATCTGTGTTCACTTGGGACGTGCGTGTTGTCTCCAGCTTATGGAACTTAAGGAGGAAACTATCTGCAAGTGTACAGAAATGAGTACGTTTTTCTGAAAGACAAAACACTACTCAGCCACAAGAAAGATGAAGCAATGCCGTTTCCAGCAACATGAATGGATCCAGATATGATCACACTGCGGCCGACAAAGACAAACACCACATGATATCGCTGAGACGAGGGATCTGATCTTTTTAATTATACAAATGAACTTATTTACAAAAGAGAAACAGAGTTGCAGGTGTTGAAAAATAAACTTATGGCTACTAAAGAGGAAGTGTGGGGGGGAGGGGGGATAAACTGGGAGCTGGAGATGAACATACCACCCTACTATACGTGTGCTTAGCGGCGTCCGACTCTTGCGACCCCGTGGACTGCAGACCGCCAGGCTCCTCTGTCCATGGGATTCTCCAGGCAAGAATACTGGAGTGGGGTGCCGTTCCCTTCTCCAAGGGATCTTCCCAAGCCAGGGATCGAACCCGGGTCTCCTGCATTGGCAGGCGGATTCTCTACCACTGAGCCGCCTGGGAACAACCAGCAAGGACCTACTGTACAGCGCAGGGAGCTCTATGCAATATTCTGTGATAACAATATGAGAAAAGTGTCTGAAAAGGAATGAACAAATGTGTATGTGTAACTGAATCACCTTCTGTACACCTGAACACAACACTGCAGATCAACTATAAGCCAATAAAATCTTAAAAATAACGAGTGCTAAGAAGATAGACACAACGTTTCATCTCCAAACTAGGCCTTGAATAAACTAAAGAAACACTGTAGTCACTGTATGTATGTGCTGCTGCTGCTGCTAAGTTGCTTCCGTTGTGTCCGACTCTGTGCGACCCCACAGATGGCAGCCCACCAGGCGCCCGCGTCCCTGGGATCCTCCAGGCAAGAACACTGGAGCGGGTTGCCATTTCCTTCTCCAATGCATGAAAGTGAAAAGTGAAAGGGAAGTTGCTCAGTTGTGAACGACTCCTAGCGACCCCATGGACTGCAGCCCACCAGGCTCCTCCGTCCATGGGATTTTCCAGGCAAGAGTACTGGAGCGGGGTGCCATTGCCTTCTCCAGGTCACTGTATGTAGTGATACATTAAAAGGGACAAAAAGAGATCATTTTTATGCAACTCATCCAAACGATTTTTCTTTTCTTTTTTTTAAAAACTTCATTCATTCTTCCTGCTTCTTTCCTTTCTCATCCTCCTTCCCTCCTTCCTTAGGCCACCAGGATCACTCAATTCCCCTGACTGTCCATTGACCGGGCCTGTGAGATGGGGACAGAGGGTGCCTGTCAGGTTCCCCTACGGGTTAAATAAGAGGATGGGTGCACCCACCTTGGATACTTTGGACCTTCAACATATAAAATGATCGTGTTAATGGCAACAACACACATGAAACAAAAGGACCGGTGGGAGAGGAGAGGGAAAAAGAGTGGGAGGGGTACGGGCAGATCAAGGTTGCGTGTTGATAGACAGGGGAAGAGCTGGGTGAAAAAATGAACAAGGCGAAGTCAGCCTAGCAGATAAGCCCAGGCCACCCAAAGGAGAATAAACAGGGGCCTTCTAGTCAAAGCTTGTTCTAGCAAGGGAGTCAGCTACCATCGGGGGCGTTGGGCAGAAGCTCAAAGGCAGACAAGGAAGAGGGCACATTTTCTAATAGGAAAAGGGAAAGCTTCAGTGTGTTATGATTGGAGGCCGTCAGCCTGGGGAAGCTGGGGGCAGGCCAGTTAGGAGCGTGACATCCTAGGGGCTTGGTTTGGGAGCATATCTGGTTTTCTCTAGCTGGTCCTGAAGATGGAAGTAAGGACAAAAATTAGCGACGCCGGGTGTTACTGACCAAGTCCCGAGCATTTCTGGCTGATGGCTGCGGAGGCTGCGGGTCAGAGGTCTATAATCAGATACGGCCTGGCCATTGTCCATGTGTATGCCCAGTCTCTCATTAGCAAGACCATTCAGTGACCCATAACCGTTTACCCCAAAAGCTGTCCACGAGAAAGACTGTGATGAAAACTCTTCCCACAAGCAGCCTGTGCAGGAGGACTGGCTGGCTGGACCACCCACAGTGCCTCCCGACCACAAGGGCACGGAATTCTCAGAAAGCTCCCCACAGCCTAGGAACAGATGCCCCGTCGCCCCGGCGCCTTCGCACAGGGGTACACGTGAATTTGAGAGGAAAAAGGTGCTCTGGCGTCCTACAGAAATAGCCATTTTTCATACCACTCCTGGGAGGTGGTAATTTATTCAGGCATCTTTCAACATACTTCCCGTCCGACTGATTTTCTCTCTGCCTTCATCATCTCCAAGGTGCCGCACACCTGTCCTGGGTGAGCAAGTGCGGTGTGCGGATAGGAGGGTCCAAAAAGCCGGATGAACAATGGAAAAGACTGTGCTAAAGCAAATGGAGGAGAAAAGCTCGCTGTTCATGTGAAATTTCTGCCAAAGTGACTACTAATGTTGCTCTTTAGAAAAACAGCAGTTAAAAAAAATCTCTAGGTCTTTATAGAGTCGGAAAGGAAAATGGTTGGGATTTCCCCAAAGTGGGAAAAACTTGGGTTTCATGTCACCAGCTTTAGCCAATACATGCTTGGTCTGTGTTCTAGAACTTTTTGTTTTGGCTCTAGGGTTTAAAGCCAGGATCTGCCACTTAGCAGGCAGGTGATCCTGAGGTTCACTTGGGATTATTTTCAGGCAGAAGGGAGGTGATATCCTAAGGGCTGGTGTGGGGACTAGAGCTAGTGAGCACAAGGAAATATAGCTGTGATTTTTTAAATGGGGAGGAATAGACCTGCTCTCAGAGAATGGAAGCAGGGAAGCTTTAATGCAATGGAAATTAGGCCCAAAAGGCAGGCTGAGATTCATCTCCTTCCCTAACAGATTCAAAGGTGCTCTGCAAAGTATCTGATTACATGTTGAAAAGGGACCATTATTCTACAATCCTGTGATTTGCGTCATGATGTATTAGTGCAGAAAGACATCCAGGGGGTCTTTCCGACCTAGGGATCGAACCCAAGTCTCTTGTGTCTCTGGCGTTGGCAGGTGGGCTCTGTACCACTGAGCCACCTGGGAAGCCCATAAATGTGGAGAAGGGCAGAAGAAATCAGAGTAACCAGCCAGTCTCCAAGGTGGAAAGAGAGGTGAGCCAGCCTGTGAAGTGAGCCCTTCAACATGGTCTGCGTGTGCCTGGCAGGCATTCATTTGCCCTTCCCATAAAGCACCCTAATTCCTGAGGGAAACAGTTGTATCCCTGATGGTCCCAATCCATGTGTTTTGGCATCTCATGCTGGCAGATGACCTATACTGTGCAGACATTCCTGCAGGCTGAACCAAGAATCCTGACGCCCTTCCCCCAGCCAACAAGATCAATGCCAGTCAACTGGTCACCTCCAGGTTTTGACAAAAGATGCATCTTTCTTTACCATCATCAATGAAAGATGCTGCTATATCTATACAGGGAAAAGCTGAGGCCCAGAGGGGAAGAAAAAAAGCTTCATGACATCTGAATACCCGGGTCCAGCACAGGCTGAACCCACGACAGTCCTGGAATTCTCACTTACATAAGGTAATAGTTACTTTTTTCCTCCTCTATAGCTGGAGAAGGCAATGGCAACACACTCCAGTACTCTCGCCTGGAAAATCCCATGGACAGAGGAGCCTGGTAGGCTGCAGTCCATGGGTTCCAGAAGAGTAGGACACGACTGAGCAACTTCACTTTCACTTTTGTGCACTGGAGAAGGAAATGGCAACTCACTCCAGTGTTCTTGCCTGGAGAATCCCAGGGACAGGGGAGCCTGGTGGGCTGCTGTCTATGGGGTTGCACAGAGCTGGACACGACTGATGCATTAGCAGCAGCAGCATAGCCAGCGAAGCATACACAAGCCAAGTAAATCAGAATGGGAGATGGGATACAGAGGAGGAGTGATTTTTTTTTCCATGAAGTATCAGGATATCAAGTGATCTGGTTATTCATTATGGCAAATGCCTCATGCTGGAAAAAAAAATAATTTTCTTTTTGCGGGGGTGGGGTGCTTTCCCCCAACACCACCTCAGCTGCTGAGTGAGCAAAGAAGAATACGAATAAACTCCATGGCCACAAGAAGTCCGGGGCTTCCTTTTAAATCAGTTCCTAGAAGGTGAGGAACCAGTATATCATAGTGCGACGATCATTTATAATGGGACCTTTATTAGGAGCCAGGGTTTAAAAACTACGTGAAACAGCCTCCTAAGCAGATTCGGTGCGTGGCTGATTAGCCTCCTCTCCCACGGGGGCCGGCTGGCTCCAGGCAGCGGTGACAACCCCGGGAAGTCATCCCACCGCCAGGCCACTGGCCTACAGCTGGTCACGTCTGAAGGGGCCTAACTGCTTCCTCAGGGCACAAGGGGGTGCGTGGCTGCCGCGTGGGCTTGGAGACGCGAGGGCCAGGCTCAGGTCCCTGACCTGGCTGTGTGGCATCCACGCTGCTCACAAATCCTGTGGCAGCTACGGTTTGCCTCTGTGGTCTGGCTTTGTTGTTGGATAAATATGAGGAAGCTAGGCACATGGCAAGTACTTGATAAGTGGTAACTATTTTCTAAGAGTACATGTTTCCGTTTTAATTCTTAGGCGTGAAAAGGGCAGGGAGAGGCTCAGCACAGTTCAACCTGAGATCCTCAATACAGGATCTCAGGTCTACACAGCTGTCCACAGACAGCTCTTCTGTCATTTCAGGCAAACAAAGAGGCCGGTATCTTGGGTTACGGAGCCTGGGTTATCGGGGGCAGGGGTCACTGCAGAGCCATCATTTATTGAGAGCTTACTCTGGGCCAGGCACAGTTTTAAGTGTTTCACTTGCATGAACTTAATCCTTGCAGAATCCCCATGCAGTAGGTACTAGTAATAATACCAGTAACAACAATGGTAGATAGTAGTAATGATGTTAGTATTAGAAGCAATAACCCCAGGGTTTCACATCTATTAAGAGCACTGAGAGTGCCTTGGACAGCAAGGAGATCAAACTAGTCAAACCCAAAGGAAATCAACCCTGAATATTCACTGGAAGGACTGATGCTGAAGCACAAACCCTTTGGCCACCTGATGCGAAGAGCCAACTCACTGGAAAAACCCTGATGCTGGGAAACACCGAAGGCAAAGGAGAAGGTGGTGGCAGAGGATGAGATGAATGGATGGCATCACCAACACGATGGACGTGAATGTGATCAAACTCCAGGAGATAACGAAGGACAGAGGAGCCTGGCATGCTACCGTCCACAGGGTTGCAAAGAGTCGGTTATGACTTAGCAGCTGAACACAACAGCTAACACCTAGATGCGGGATTTAACCTGAATCCTGACAGCAGGATTCCAGAATTTGTTAACTGTGTCCCGACCCTAAAAGGCTGGGCAGGGTTAGAACAGTGATGCTTTTCTTGCACCTGTGACTCATGTGTCTGGTTGCCCACAAGTCCCCAGTGATGAGTTCTGACGTGTAACTGAGCAAAAGGCACGGTGGTCTAAGTGGGAAGTGGCCTGGGGCCTGCAGTTACCTGAGCTGGCAGGAGCCCACGGCAAGAACATGGCGTGCCTGTGAATCTCATCCATCCGGTGGGCCCTGGGAGTGGGGAGAGCACAGAAACAAACGAGGTGAGAAGGGATGGCCTAGATGGGGAAGAACTTGACCTGGTGCACACAGACGGCGCTGCGCAGACGTCACGGATTCCCACCAAGGCTAGAAGGCAAGCAGGCAGCCCAGAGAGGAAGGCTCTTGGAGTAAAAAAAAAATAATAAAAAAAAACAGTCAACATGGAGGGACAGAAAGAGGAAGCTGGAGACTGAAGCCCTGGGTTCAAATCCCACCTCTGACTTCTCCCCTCTCCTGTCCCCTGCACCCCCTTCCTACTGCCTCGTCCACATCACACCCTTACCCTTGAAATAAGAGTGAATGTACATCCTGATGACAAGCCTTGCGGGAGTGGAAATATTCACAAACACCCCTTGATGGGGAATTCCAGTGTGGTATATACAAAAGGGCCATACATTTAAATATGTTCCTGTTGCTGTTAAATGGACAGAAAGTGTAAATTATTGGGGGTGGGGGGGGGTAGGGCAAGAAGACTCCTACCCAGGAATGTCACACCCCATTTAATACAGCACTTAAGTGTTTACCCTCCAGCAAAATTCTTCTTTCCTCCTCGGCACCTTCCACGGACCCAAGGCTCTTGTTGAAAAGGGAGGAATAATGCTTTCTTTGGTGTCTGCGATCAAGATCTATTTGGTAGCCCACTCCCCTAACACCGCCCGTGCAGAGAAATAATTTCAGCTCCCCGTTAATTCGAGTATTGAACTGAAATTCTGCAGCTGCTTTCTGCCAAGCCTGAAAGCAGAAATTAATTTCAATGACCCAGGCGAGTGGAGGGGAGCGTTGTCAGGTAATTAGTCTTCGTCTTCTGCTACTCAGGGTCTATCAGGGTGCTAATCCATACATAAACCCAGGCATTCCCTGAGTCACTCGCAATCTGCAGGGCCATTTAACTGCCTCTTGGTTGAGTTCGCCAGAGCCGGGGCATCGCAGGCACACGGATGAAGGCTCCCTTTCGTGTCTACCCTTCCGTCTGCTTAGCTGGGGCCTGCGGAATTAATGCAGCTGATTTACATGTTCTTTTCCTGTTTGATCACGGTGTCTGCCATTGATTAAGTGGAGCTTGGGGTGGGAAGGGGAATCGGGGGAGGGGTCTCCCCCTCCTGCGGCGTCTGACTTGCCAGTTTATTAATGAAAGAGGCACCAATATTGATAGCCCTGACAGTACAAGTGCAGCAATTAGAGGGTATGTCCTTCCAGGATTCTAATTAAAAAGGAGCCTCTTCCTGCCCAGGATGGCTCCTACTGTCATATATGCACTCGGTTCTGGCTTGGGTTGGGGGTTCCTATGCCTTTTCCTTTAGGAAAATCTTCGGGGGGAGAGGGGCAGAATAAATACAGGTGCATAACGCTTTGTTCCTAATGAGGGTCACTGTGAAATCCACGGAAAAGAATGGTACTTGGAGAAGGTACCTCTTGACAAAGGCAGCCTGCCTCCCTCCAGTCCTCTCCCAGACATGTCTCTGGGCTTCTGGTTTTTCATGCTTTGAACCCTGAGGGACTGGGAGTGAGGGGGCAGGTGGGGGTGAGGGATGCGAACAAGTGAAACAGTCGCTGTGATAACTTGCTGAGCCACTGAAGCCCCTGCATCCGCTACCCTGTCCACCCTTCTGGCAATTCTGTGGTGTGGGTTTCCGGGATTCCATTTAACGGAAGAGAAAACTAATGCCTAGAGCGGATTCCATTTAATGGAGGAGAAAGCTAATGCCTAGATCAGAGACACGCGGTGGCTGGCGGCTCTTCCTGATCCAGACTCCTTCTTCAGCCCCCTCCAGGCACTGAGCACCCCCAGGACCGCGGGGCCAGGCGGGCGACACACAGGAAGGGGGAGCCCTGCCCCTCTGAGAGGGCGGCCGGCTCTGCAGGCCTGGCCAGCCCAAAGAGGCGGCCTTTGCTGGCCGCTGACACTGTAAGAGGACTCACACATCTGGAATTTTAGGTGTTGAGTGCTGTCAACTCATCACTGAAGCGCCTTGTAAGGTCTGCAGCTTCAGACCTTACCTGCTTCCTTAGGACTCTTGAGATTCGTTTTTGTTTCCTCAGTTGCTCTCCCACGTCACTCCCTGGCCTGTGTGGACACACACCAGAAACGGCCCCAGCACAAGGCTGAACTGAAGGAAGAGACACCAACCCTGGTTCATCAGCACACTTTTCTGCATCCCGTATGTGCGCGTTCATATACAGCATCCGTTTTCCTCTTTCTGACTCCACTTGCAGTCACAGGTTCTAGGTTCATCCACCTCTCTGGAACCCACTCAGAGGCCCAGAGGGAGGGGATGTGGGGATGTGAGGCGGGCTCAAGAGGGAGATGATATGTGTACATTTATGGCTGATTTGCGTTGTATGGCAGAAACCAACACAATACTGGAAAGCAACTTTCTTCCAATTAAAAAAATAACAATTAAAATAAAAATACATTTTAAAAAATGAGGAAACAGACTGTGGGCCCCAAATGCCCTCCTCCTGGGCTTCCTCAGCTGACGTCAGAGCCCTCCTTACTGTTCATCCACCCAGGCCAGACGCAGAGAGACCAGGCCCCAGATGCCCTCCTCCTGGGCCTCCTCAGCTGGCGTCAGAGCCCTCCTTACTGTTCATCCACCCAGGCCGAGGCAGAGAGACCAGGCCTGCACGCCTGGAGCTGGGGAGGGCGTGCTCCCCCGAGCCCACCTCTCCTGCTCAGTCATCCTGAACCACCCTCCTTTACTCCCAGGTTGGTAATGAATAGACTATGAGACCTCAGATCTTCATATTTTTTCCTCTCCTGTGCATCAGTTTTCTCATCTGCAAAATGGCAGACTAATTCTGACCTTGCAGGTACCTTGGGCGGTTCCTATGAGAAAAAGAAAAAGCATGAGGATGTCTGAGCACCATGCCTGTCTCCCTGTAGGCAGGCCCACCAGGCCTGACCGCCTGTGCAAGCAACTCTGCCCAACTTGAGGTCCAAGGCGGGCCAACTAATGATACATACATAGGCTTGTGAACTGAGTCTCCTCCCCTGGTGCTAAGAGAACAGCGATGATCAAGAACTGGACAGAAAGCCAGCCTTGAGCCTCAGTTCTCCTAGCTCTCAGATGGTCTTCTATATACCTCCCTCACAGGACTGCCAGAAGATTATGTCCTCAAAGCAGGCCTGACACTTAGCAGGCCTGATACTTGGCAGGCCTGCACAAAAGCAAGCTCCACCATCAGCTCCCAGACCTATTAATTCTCTTGCTCTGGATTCTTAACACTCAGGTTTTATCCTTCAAGATTCTTTATTCATGCTTAGGACTAAATCTTGAAAATAACAACAACAACAGCAAAGTCCCAAACAAACAAAACACCTGAATCTTCTGGGAACTACAACTATGATATCTCCCCGAAACTTCTCATTTTACTGGGAATTCCTAGAAACGACAACATCTGAGAGAGAGAGAGAGAGAGAGGTGGACTTGACGGATAGGAGAGCTCTAAGGCACTGATGTATTTTATTGGAATCAGAAGTGCTCTGTCTTCCCTCTGACCCTCCTCCCAGCCCCTCCAGCCTGCTGCTGGAGGCACCAAGGAGAAGTCAGAGGCATTAGTCTGGTGTCAAATAGCACTGCCATCCACATTCTAGGGGAGTCAATTGCAATTAACAAGGCCATTCAGAAAAGGCAGGTACAGACCAGACAAAGGGAGCAACAGCCAGATCTTATCGAAACCCAAGGCCAGCAGGCTGGGCCTTTCAGAGGCTGTTTGCCTGGGTGAAAAAAAGAAAAAAAAAAAAAAAAGGCGATGGAGGAAGATGAGGGCAGGGACAGGGAGAGGAAGCTGGACCAGGATCAAAGGGAAGGGCGGGGAGGGGGAAGAGGCAGGCTCTGAGCAGAGAGGTCTACAAACGGAAGGGCTAACTCCTGAGCCCATCCCCTGGTGTCAGAGCTTGACTCTGCCCCTGGCTACTGAGGACTCGAAACCACTCAAAACCCTGGCTGGCTGATCTGTGAAACGGGCAGTGACAGCCCCTCCCTGTTTGGCTGAACTGACAGTGCAAACCATGTCGCAAAGCGCTGAGGGTGGCGTGTGGTGCCGGGCAGTCATCCTGAGAGAGGAGCTTGGCTCAGAGTGCGAGAGAAGGCCTGGCCAGCCAGCAGGACAGCAGGCTCTTCCAGCAAGCGCCCTGGGGCCGAGGTCAGGCGCTGCAGGTGGCCCTGCTGAGAGCGCCTCCCTGTCCACGCCCACCCACTGCGCCCTGTGGCATGCCCGCCCCACGAGGTGCTCACCATCCCTTTCAGAAGGGCGCCTGGGCACCTCCCATGTGCTTGCTAGCTGTGTGCCATTCCCCACGGCACACCCAGAAGATACCCTCTCGAGGCCCCTCTTTTTCCGAGAATGATGTCAGGGGCTATAAGGAAGTGCGATGTGGTAGACAGAGGCTGAAAGAGGATGAGATGGTTGGATGGTATCACTGAGTCAACGGACGTGAACTTGGGCAAACTCTGGGAGATGGTGAGGGACAGGGAAGCCTGGTGTGCTACAGGCCATGAGGTTGCGAAGAGTTAGACACAACTTGACAACTGAACAACAATAACTGTGGTAGAAAGTTCCAGCCAGACTGGTCTTCAAAGGCCAGGCGGCCCACGGATGAATCCCATGACCACAGACCAACCTCTTGGCCTGTTTAAAGCCTCATCTGTAACACGGGGGTGGGAATACCTATCATTACAGGATTACCACTAAAGAGGGGGGAGGGCAGTTCAATGTGTACTATCAATTTTTTGGGGGGGTCATCCCAGGGTCCCTGGTGTGCCCTAGATGGACAGGCGGGAATGCTTACATGTCTCCAATGGGTACATGGCCTTACCTGGAATTGGGCAGTGGAGGGGAGCAAGCCCAGACCCCATCAGCCACTCCAGTCAGATAGGGAGTTCTCCCCAACGCACACAGCCTCACTCTGGTCTTACGAAGTCTTTAAACAATGGAGCGCATGCTGGCCCCATGAAGAAGTTACCTGTAGAAGCAGCTGAATTAAGTGGAGGCTGAATACTTTCTAGACCCTCACTTGGACCTAATGCCTGGCTCCAGGGAAGGTGGGGAGCTCTTCCTTCTCTCTGCACTTTCTCAGCTAAGCTGCCTACTTTTGTTCACGTGCCTTGGCAATTGAGCCTTCATCTCTCAGGTCCCTGGTAGACTTCTAGGAACTTAAAGCTAAAAGAAATCCATCAATTTAGATTTTTAAAAAGTTTCCATGGAATCAGAAAAAAGGGGGTCATAAGGAGTTAGCAAAGGGGCTGAGAACAGTGAAAGAGAACAAGAGTTGCTTGATTTTCTACCAGGAAAAAAATAATAACACACAGTAAAACTTCATTAAGCCAGTGCTAGTCTAGTCCAAAGAGCTTATCATCTGGAGCAACTATTCCCCAGTCACCTGGATGCCTCTCTTGTAATCTCCTGAATGCTGAATGTCTGATAATGAAATATATGAATGTATCAGAGAAGCCAGACTTGATTTACTCGAAGGCACAGGGTATCCTGCAGAGGTGTCTCTAGGTGTGCAGAGAAGCAAACAGTGCATAGTAGGTAGTCAATAACCCTTAGCTTTCTTTCCTTGCATTTTGTATTATCGAAGCTTTAATCTGATTTATAACATGTTCAGTCCTTATCAACAATAACGTGTTTCCATTTTAATATACTACCTTTTATTAAACTGAAGTCACAAACTTAATAGCAAGGGCTCGTCCGAGGCACTTTAATCACTACTGGAACGCTGATGTCTCTCCTAGGAGAACAGGGGCAAAGCTCAGTTGCAACGACGGGGACCGTCCATCCACCTCTGCGCTGGCAGAATGAGTTACGGGATTGTATTATCAACGCAATTAGGCCGGGCTCCCTCTGCACGTCCACGACAGACCTCTCGGCTCTGTACAATAAAAGGTACTTTCCTCTGTGACCTGGTTTCCAGAGCATGCTTTCCCCTAAGGAGGCCACCACTGATGCTTGCATGGAAAGGCTGACCTCTGGGTTCTGTGTGTATCTGTCATTCACAGATTTTCCCAACACGGACCCCTGGTCAAGGGCAAATGGAAACCACATACTCGTACTTTTCAGGGTGACAATGACGTTAATGACGTTGATGATAGTGTGAATGATGCTGACTTTTAATGATGATGCCGATGCTGTGAATGATGTCAGTGGTGCTAAGTACTGAGCACTTAATGGGTACTGAGCCTTGGGGCTTCCCTGGTGGCTCAGCGGTAAAGAATCTGCCTGCAGTGCAGGAGCTACAGGAGACACAGGTTCGATCCCTGGGTCTGCAGGATCCCCAGAGAAGGGCATGGCACCCCACTCCAGTATTCTTGCCTAGAGAATCCCATGGACGGAGGAGCCTGGTGGGCTACAGTCCATGGGGTCGCAGAGTCAGACACAACTGAAGCAACTTAGCACGCATGCACGAGCCTTGAGGAAGGTTGCTAATGCATCCCCATTTTATAGATGAAGAAACTGGGGCTTAGAGAAGATAAGTGACTTGCTCAAGGCCCAGAGAAAACACCTGGCCAATCCAGGACACGGACCCAGGTACGTGGCTTCTGATTCTGCGGGTCATAGTGTGTTAGGCCCATGCCTTTGTCTGCTTGGCTGTTGTAAGAAAATACCAGAGACTGGGAGATTTAAGGAACAGATGCTAATTTCTGACAGCTCTGGAGGCTGGGAAGTCCCAGATCAAGGTCCTGGGACCCTGACCTTGAGCGAGATGGGATCTCACCTGGGGTGAAAGTTCTCTTCTAGGCTTGCAGGGGCCGCCCCAGGCTGTGTCCTCAGAGGGCCCTTTCCCAGGGTGTACAGCAGGAGACAGAGCTCTGCCTTCCTCATCCTTTCAGGGCACTGACCCCAGGATGACCTCATCTAAACCTAACACCCTCCCTCCAAAGGCCACCTTGCTGGGCGTTGGGGCTTCAACCCAGGAATCTTGGAAGACACATTCAGTCCCTAACAACCCATTTCAAGCAACAGTCTCCCTTCTCGCTTGGTCAGGAGCTACACATTAGAAGTCCTCCCCATCCTCCCAGAGGAGATGTCTACGAGGTCCTTTCACCGGTATCTAAGTCAGATTGGCCAGATCTAAGTCCGCCTGCCACCCTTGCTCACACCTCCTGGGTGATGGACTGAGGGATCCATGCACAGACGTGGAATGAGAGGGCTTCACGCCACCAGCTCCAGCCCAGAGCCAGGCCCCAGCAAACTGAGTCAGGCAACACTCGACCGCAGACACTCAGGGCAAAGAGCATGGTTTCAGTACCAGACACACTTAGACCTGAAGTCTGATGCCGCCGGGCAAGGCTTCCTGTGTGAAGGATGGGGAGCCAGGTTCTGCAGGCCTGCCTTCAGGACCCTGTGAAGATGCCCCAGGGCCGTCAGGGCACTGAGCCTGGCACACAGCAGGAACTTGACAAATACTAGCTGTCTCCCAGGCTCTTTCCTGCTCTGAGCCCTTTCTCCTCCTCCTCTTTCACAAATGCACCACTGACCCCAATTCCCTCCCCTACAACACTTCCAGCCCAGAACTGAACTCTACCCCACTGGCCCTGGGCTGTGCTCCTGGTGGATGACGTTCACGGGCAGGATGCCTTCTCACCAGTTCTAAGGCCCTGAAGCGTTAATGCTTCCACCGACTCTTCCACTCAAAGATTTCTGGTGCAGGAATGAGTAAGTGAGAGAGACAGTGGTGTAACAGCAGTCAAATATATAAAAAGCCGGGGCACGCCATTCCAAAACTTCGGTATTTCCACATGTATCTGTAACAAAGCACTGGGTCTATGGGGAGCCAGCTCTCGGCAATTTATGGCACTCCTATCCCTCGGGCACTAGTATTGTACAATAAAGCTCCTGAAGAGTCAAAAGAGTGACTCTCTCATCGGAGAGATATTCTTCAAAATTAAAAAGACTGACACTTACATATGGAATTTAGAAAGATGGTAATGATGACCCTGTATGTGAGACAGCAAAAGAGACACAGAGGTATAGAACGGACTTTTGGCCTCTGAGGGAGAGGGAGAGGGTGGGATGATTTGGGAGAATGGCATTGAAACATGTATACTATCATGTAAGAAACGAAGTGCCAGTTTATGTTCGACACAGGATACTGGATGCTTGGGGCTGGTGCACGGGGATGATCCAGAGAGATGATATGGGGTGGGAGGTGGGAGGGGGTTTCAGGATTGGGAGCTCGTGTCCACCTGTGGCTGATTCATGTCAACGTATGGCAAAACCAATACAGTATTGTAAAGTAGAATACAGTAAAAATAAAATAAAATAAATAAAAACTAAAAAAAAAAAAAAAAGAGGTCTGAGGTCTAGAAGAATATGGCTGGATCCCCAAGCCATGTCTGGGCGGGGGCCACTGTAGGCAGACGGAACACAGGGGCAGTCCCCACGGGGAGCTGTCCCGGTCTCGGGGGGTGTGTGTGCCACTTTGGGCCCCCCTAGAGGGCTAGGCTGCTACTGAAAGGACAAATGGCCCTTTGGTCAGCAACGCTGGA
Source organism: Procapra przewalskii (assembly GCA_006410515.1). Taxonomy (NCBI): domain Eukaryota; kingdom Metazoa; phylum Chordata; class Mammalia; order Artiodactyla; family Bovidae; genus Procapra; species Procapra przewalskii. The sequence goes on along the minus strand of SJYF01000419.1, from coordinate 5,354,188 downwards.
ACTCATCTCTGCAATGAGAAACCTGAAGAAACTTAAATAAGCAAAACTCCACAGGACAGCCCCTCCCCTGCTCTCCGAGCCGACCCACGAGCAAGCGGAGGGCGACACGGGGCCCAAGCCCTCCTGATGCTCCTGGGGGGCAAGGTCCAGGTGGCGGCACGCCCCCCACGAGCTGCCGAGCTCCCTTTATGAATCATACGTGGAGCAGAGAAGGAAAGGAGACCTGCCAGCTCCCCTCTGCCCTTCACAGCAGAGCATAAAAGTGCGCGGGAGGCAGCAGCTGCTTTTTGGAGAAGCGGCCTCGCGGTGATCCGTTTATGAAAAGCAGGGGCTTTGTAGTGGCATCACTCGAGCCAGAGGCCTGTCTGCGTGCCTGCTGGAATGCTGCACAGTAAAAGGTTGGGCGCTGGTGTCACGGCATGTGTTCCGGAGAACACAGGAAGGCCCTAACCAAAGTCTTGGGCTCGTGGTTCTGTTTTGAAGGCGGGCGACATACAGAGCCGCTGGCTGGCAGTTAGCGAGGGCGGGGACTGGCCCACGGCAGACACAGAAGCTCTGCACACCTCAGTGTCTTCACTAGAAACGAGGATAACAAACACTGGATCTCTCCTCCACACGGCCCTCTCTTTCCCTTACACTCTGCAGGGGTTGGGGAGGGATGGGCGGTGATTAGGCCAAAAATACAGCCAAGTGAGTAAGTGGGGATCTTAGTTCATCTGAGCTTCTGTAACAAAAGAGCACGGGCTGGGTGGTTTACAAACAACAGAAACGCCTTCTTCACCGTTCAGGAGGCTGGAGGTCAGCGCGCAAGGTGCACAGACGGCAGACACTCATGAGGCTTATGGCTGGCACCTTCTCACTGCCTCCTCTCTCTGGAGCCTTTATTAAAAGGCCACCAACCCCATTTGAGAGCGCACCACCCCATGAAGCAAGCACCGCTCAGAGGCCCCATCTCCTAGTGCCAGCATCCTTGGAGATTAGGATTTCAAAACATGAACCAAAGGGGTAACATTCACTCTGACCACAGCAGCGGGGAGAGAGAGGGTCTTTCAGGGCGTATGCTGGGGGCCTGACAAAGCTTACAGCAACACCTCCCTTACTTCTTCCTCCCTTTCTTGACCTCCTCTGATATACTCCCACCAAAAACCAGAAGGCAGACAACCACAAGAGAAACCCCACCTGCAGCACCAACTATGGAAGAAGCCAAAGGAAAGGCCTCGAGACGAGAGGCAGCCAACTGGCTCAGTGCTGACCGCAAACATTCAGAGCACGCTCACCTACCACGCGCCAGGTACTCCACCAAGGGCTTCACAGAATCATATCGTTTATTCCTCACTCTGCTCCAAAAAGTCCTCCTCCTTCCAAAGAGAAGACATAGCTATTAACCCTAGTAAGAAGATACAGAGAAGAAAATACAGCTTGGAAAGATACAGTAACTGTGTGGCTTGCTGAAAGGAAAGACCTAGCGAGCCTTTAAAGAATAAGCAAAGGTTTATTAGCTAAAGCAGGAGGCGAGGACGACTCCACATAGTCAGCAGCATGTGCAAAGGCCCTGCGGCAAGTTGTGTGTGTGCAGGCAGGGCAGAGTTGGGTGAGAGTGGGCTACGGAGATTGGCAGGGTCCTTGCAGTGTCAGGTGAGGATTCAGGTCCCATCCCAAGGGAAACAGGCAGTCAGGCAAGGGGATTAAGCAAGAGAGTGGTGAATAGGGTGATGGGGAGACTGGATTTCTATTCCAGAGCAATGACATTAGCTTCTGCCTGAGAAAGGGATTTCAAGAGAAACAAGAGGGCAAAAGAACGTGCCAGCTAGAAACCTGACTGACAGCACAACGCTAATCTTAATGGCACTAACTCTCAGATTCAAAATTGAGCCTAGGCATTTACCGAGGCTGCTTACTGCAGGGAGGCCAAACCTTACCGGTGTTTTCTGAACTCTATCTCTTATACATTAAAAATACCCAAGTGAAAAAGTCTTCCTGTTTTCAGAGAATCTTTTAAACGCTGTAAGGACTCCAAAGGGAAAAGTCCAACACGGGAAAGGAAGCATTGGTGCCCTTTGAAAAGTTTTAATTTTGTTTTAACTTTGCTAAATCTACTTACATTCACATTCTGAAATATGTATGCACGATAAAACACTGCAGTTTTGGTCTATTGGGTTAAAAATCCACTTTTTGGAATGGGTTCAAGGAATACTTATACAAAAGACCTCAGAATGGAAAGTAATTCTGCAGATAAAATAGAATGGGAACGTCCCTAAATATGCCCCTTGCAAGACAAATGCTCAGTGAGGAGGGGGTCTGGAAGCAACACTAACAGGGGGCTGAAAACAGCCAGCCTCTTAATCCCTCATGGAACTTGCTGAAAGGGAAGGGACTGGCTAGCGCTCAGCAGCAATATTCGTGTTTTTCCAAGGGTCTTTCCACTCCCTTTCACAATTCAGCTGAAACCAAGAAATTAACCCCCAATTTAAGACAGTGAAATTCCATTCTATAGCTAGCTACCCACAAAGTGTGGGGTGACCGCAGGGTTTATTTTGCAAAGTTGAAGACAAAGACAGCTAAAAAAAAAGAAAAGAAAAAAGAAAGCCTAGAATAAACCCACCAACAAGCATTGCTGTGCTGCTTCTGTGTAATTATCCTTGCATGGAGAAGCATACAAAAGAGCAAGAGAATGCGGATCTCAGCCTTATGGAGGTGCCAGCTCTGATAGGAGGGTGCTTCTTAGCCCAAAGGGTGTGTCGGAATCACTGTGGGACTGGACAGATGTACAGATGCTGACAACCACGCTGGTACCCAACTCCTGGACCAAGTGTCCACGGCAGACCTGGGAATCTCCATTTTAAACAGACAGAAGGGCTTCTGGTGGGGGCAGGGCTTCAGGACCATGAACTGAAGAGGAAACACGAGGCCCCGGGAATCTGACCAGGGGAAGAGGCCCTGGTGCTCACCCTGCCTCGCCTTCTGCCCAGAGAAACCCCTCAGGTGGCCGCTGAGCATCCCGCCCATCACCTTGACCTCTCTGATAAAGGGAGCCGGTCCTTGTGTAAATTTCATTCTGCTGCAGGAAGAGCCTTCAGAAAGCTGGTGTGTCCTGTCCCAGGAACCCTTGAAGGGAGCCCACAGGGCCCTTGGAATCCCTCTCCTGTGGTGAGGAAGGGCACCGTGGAGGGGCACAGAGAACGGAGCCCAGAGCTGCGGTCCTGGGGACCCTGGTCTAGGGGTGGGACGGTGGAAGAACCCGTAACACTGAGCCGTCAGAGGCTGCAGCAGCAGGACGTGTGAGGTTCTCCAGCAGCGCTCAGGAGTGGGACCCGGGACTTCCTAGACCACTCAGGATCTGCGACGTGTGACTGGCAACAAATCAGAATGGGTGCTGTGTGTGTGGTGAGAGCTCTCCTAAAACAGCAGCAAGGGCGCTTTCTCCCAGAACAGGCTCTTGTTCCAGCGACGGGGGGAGAACTCTGGGCTGGGCCAGGCCACCAGGTGGGCTTTGCACGGGGCTGTGATATTCTCAACTTTTGGATTCAGGGGGTGGAAATGACTCAGCACACGAGCCCAGAGGTGGGCGCCATTCTCCGTAACCACACCAGCATCCACAGCGGAGTTCATGTGCTCCTGCTTCTTAGGGCAAAGGAACCGAAGACAGAAACTGCACACGGAGTAATAGTTTCTCGTTCACCATTGTGTCTTTCTGCAATAAATAATTTCCAGTCCGGGTGTTGGAGAATTTCAAGTGATAGACATATTATGTTCATGAAAGACAACTTTAAGAGAAATCTTTCTGCAATAAAAGTGAGGGCTCCCCCCTCCCCCTTCTTGGCATCCTGGCTTGCCATAGAAATGAGTGATTTTCTGAATTTCTGCCAAGTTAGATGGTTCAGCATGCTATTAGATTAAGTCTGTTTATACAGAAACAGCCAAAAATAGGAAACACACAGAAGCTATTAAAGATATTGTCCTGTGAGGGAAAAGATTTGAATGGTTTTTCTTACTGCAAGTGGGAAATAAGATACGAGTCAGTATTAATGTGATAAAGAAGTTAATGCCTTCTAAAGCAAACCACTGGTTTCTTCATCTTGTTTCAGAGGTGACAATAAAAGGAACATACAGACAATTATTTCAGGTTGGGTGAGCATGGGAGGAAGCGAGGACTCTGCATGGCCCGATCGAGTCTGACAGTGAGAAATACATCACTTTGAGGGGGGGAAAATTCCTGGGGCATCCAGGGAGTTTTTAAAGGGAAAGATGATTCTTGAACNNCAAGGGGTCGGGGGGCGGAAGTGGTGGTGGTGTGGAGGGGGGAATTCAATAAATACATAAATAAAACAAGGATTCAGATATTCACAAGTGAAATTCCAATTTCACTTCTGCCCTTGAGTTGCTCCATAAATGAATGGAAATCATATGACCTCTTGGGTCAATGCGATTCAAGACGGAGGCCTTATATTGAGTTCTGCCTGAGAGGGGCTGCAGATTCCTTCTTTCCTCATCTATAAAGTGAATGGTGTGACCTGTACCTTGAAGGCACCTCGTTTCTGCTCAGTGAGCCAGGGGGCGACTCCTCCTAGCCACATGCTGGTCACGTGAGCGGCTCCTGACCATGTTTTGGGACGGACAACATGTGGCTCTAATAAGTGCAAGTGTGTCTATAATTCTCACATGGAATTTGGCACTGTAATTTTCCTCTTAGCACAGAGTTAAAAATCGTGAAGAAGTGGGACTTTCTTGCACAATATGTGTCTGCTCTGGGGCTGTCATCGTCTGGGCTGCCTTCTGTGGCCTGGTTAAGAATTGGAACTTGCTGTGCAGCAGAACGCCAAAGACAGGTGAAGTCTCCGCTACCCTGAATGCATTCCTTTTCCACTGCTGTGCGACAAATTCCCACAAATTCACTGGCTAAAACCATCAGAGCGCTTTGTATCACACCCTTCCAATATGTCAGCAGTGTGGGTGTGGCTTGCTGAGCTGGGTTCACAACTTCAGGGTCTCGCTGGGCTCAAATTCAGGGGTCAGCTGGCCTGTGACTCTCATCAGAGACTTTGCTGGGAAAGTTCGACCATCTCAGCCTGTTGGCAGAATTCATTTCCTTGAGGTTGTAGGACTGATGTCCACATTTTCTTGCCAGTTACTTCGGGCCCCTCTCAGATCCTAGAAGTCACCTGCCTCTCACAACACGGCAGCTTATGTCTTTAAAACCATCAGTGGAGAATCTCTCTGACTTGAGTCTTTTAATTCATTACTGACCTGGGGATTTTTGCATAAACTAACACTTGTGGCTGGCAATTTTTATTTTGAGTAGCCAAAAATTAATTCTGTTACTTCACAAACACTTTGCGGGTTATTATATCCAACAGTTACACCTGGCACAACCATAGAGTCTTCTAACTTTTGCGAAATGTTGCCTTCCACCTACTCTTCTGCAGAAGCACAGGAGCATTCTCTAGCACCGCGAGTTTCATTTTCACTTTCTGTATCAGAACCAATCACTGAAGTTTTCCTGTCTTTTTGATGGTCTAATATTCACATCTGAATCAGAACTACATTCTGAAGAACTATTATCTACTGACACACCAATATACATGTCACTGGGACAATCAGAGCAAGTACCTGCCTAAAATTCCTGAAGAATTCTTCTTCACTCAAACTTTCGTGATGCACCATTTTTGAAATTTTTACATTTATATACACATGAGGTTGGAACGAAAACCTAACAGAGCAAAATATGAATAACGACAACCTTAGGTTGGATAATGAACCCTTGATCAATTTTAAGCTCTAACAACTTTGCACGGTGATGTTGACTGTAACATTCTCTAAAAATGTATTGATACATCTCCAGTCAATAATGTGTTAGCAGCTTTAACCTAACTCAGGCCCATATCTCCCCGATATGTCAACTTAAAATCAACTCATCTGGGACCTGACTTATATCATCAAAGTCTCTGTACTCTGCCTTGTAGTGAAGACTAACCCAGGAGGCGACGTTCCTTAAGCATTTCTACTTCCCATTGGTTACAAGCAGATTGCAGGCTCTCAATCCTCTGCGACACGGACAGAGGAGATGGGGACTCACTGGGCCCACCTCTGCACCCCCTGCCAATGAAAGCAGGAAAAGAGAAGTTCACTTCTGAAGGAAAAGGAAGAACTACTTCACTTATGAGCCTGAGCTTAGCATCTTGGTGCAGGGGGAGGGGAGAAAGGAGAGAAAAAAGAACACAGTATTTCTTCCAAGTAATCTTGTGCTTCCAAGAACTACCTGCCGCCCAGGTATTATGAAATGAAAATACAGGTGCCCTTAAAATGTGCAGGTGAACATCAGCAGCAGATATCTGGGCGGTGGAAACCCTCCTTCAGTTGGGGCAACAATGAACTTGGACCTCCAGGCGCACAAAGCATCCAGAAAAAGCCAAGGCAGACCTGAGGGCAGACCCATGCCAACTTGTCCGCGAGACTGGAACAGCACAAGGTTCGGGGAAGACGACGCCAGGTCAGATGCCACTTGCCAGCCAATAAAAAGTCAAGTCTGAGGCCACTGGACAAGAGAAAAACAGGAAATGTGTGTGATAGCAGAGGAAACACAGCTGGCAGGAGAAGAGCACAGGGATGCTAACCGGCGGGAGAGAGCAGTCAAGGAGAGACGTGACGGGGATGCGGATGCGGGCTGGCCGGACGGAGGAAGACAGGCAAGCACGCTTCATGCGAGAAGGGGCTGGGCGGCCGGCCGCCGCAGCCATCAGTTAACCGGAAAGCTCGGTTACACAGAACGCTGCGCCAGCCGAAGCAAATCCCACTGAGCTTGGCAGCCCCATTCCGGCCATTAATTTTGGTGTTCTTTCGGAGCCCTGGCACTCTCACAGGTGTGAGGTAAAGCCATCTGGTCTCCGGTCTCCCCTGCCTATTAACGTCCACCATCTTCAAAGAGGGATTGTGGGCCACGCTGGGGGTGGGAGGAGAGGCAGGTGGAAGAGGCTTATGGACCGCACGTTTTATCTTCACCAGATGGAGCCTGTGAACACCAAGATGGAAACAAGAAATCTGGTGAGATGCTTTACTATAAACACAGAAACACAACCTGGGCCAAGAAATTGCTCAAAAAAACAAAATTCCAACCCAATAAATCCAGTGCAGAGTGACCCAGAACGTGACAAGTGAAAGAAGAAATAAACTGAGGAGGAAATCCAGATCCAAAAATATGTCCTTATAGTCATGATGTTTATAAATCTGACACACTTGCAAGGAGAGCTCACTAAAGATTATTTCTATGCAAATATGCATTTTGCCAATCCAAGAGTGTGCAAAAAAAAAAAAAAGGCCCTAAGTATATTTCTTGAAATCAATTCTCATGCAGTTGAAGTGCCTCAGGAAGCAGGGAGAACATGGGTAAATATTAAAATGCTGGGCCAAGTTGAAACTTGACCAAGGACAACAACCCCAGATACAGGTGGCAGGGGACGAGACTGCTCCGCACTGTCCGGTAGCTGATGTCCAGTCTGGGTGGGATGTTTGGCTAAGGGGTCTCTGCATGGTACTTTGGCACGGTATGCAAGCATGGTGGCGTCTGTACCGTGTTTCTTTAACTTCCTTACTTAGTCCACACTCTTCCAGAAATGGTGGAAATGCCAATATTCAAATAAAAGTACAAATCTAAAACTTATGAAAATGACTTTATAACTAGCATCACCTGAGACAGTCCCCAAACTCAGAACATGATCCCTATTTCTGAATTTGTCAGTGTATCGCATTTCAGCAAAATTAGGGTGGATACTATTTACAACACTCAGCCTATAGGCAGGGATTATTAAACATGTTTAGCCTGATTAGGCTAAGCATTACAAGAGCTATGGAACAGAAAAAAGCTAAGAAGGTATTTGTTGCTGTTCAGTCGCTAAGTTGTGTCTGACTCTTCTGTGACCCCATCGACTGCAGCCCACCAGGCTCCGCTTCCATGGGATTCTCCAGGGAACAGTACTGGAGTGGGCTGCCATTTCCTTCTCCGGGGATCTTCCTGACCCAGGGAGCGAACCTGGGTCTTCTGCACTGGCAGGCAGATTCTTTCCAGCTGAGCCACCAGGGAAGCCCAAGAATGCATTTAGGAGACAAATATGGCAGTATTTCTGAGATGTACATAACGTGCTTCAAGGCAGAGCCTGCTGTCAGGGCCCCAACCCTGCCTGGACTAAGGTGGAGGGGGACCCTTCATCCATCACGCACTCCATGCCCTCTGGCCCGAAGACCCACTTGCTTCCCTGAAGTCAGGATGTGTACACGGACAGGCACCCTGTCAGCTCCCAGGGCACACCTTTAGGGGCGATGTGGAAGGAAGCCCAGCAAGATACACAGACATCACTAGGGCGCTTCCACGCTAGCCCCAAGGGCCTGCCACCTGCACCCCAGCCAGGGTACAGGGTGCAGGCTCCAGGCTGGAAGGCAGCAATCTAGATCCTGAAAAACAGTGTGTTAAAGATGACAACTGTGATTTTACTTCCTGCTGCTTCGTGTGTTCACCCACAGTGACAAAGCTGGAAGAAGGCTCTGTGAAACCCAAAGGGTTCTGAGCACAGAACGCTCAATAACCACTTGGTAGCGAACGCTGTTGAGAGCAGACTCAAGTCATTATGCTGTGAACATCTTTTCATTTTGATGCAGAGAAAGGTACGCGTTTAATTACAAGTTGCTGCCCCCTGGGCTACAGACCCAGACAGTAACTACTGTGCACCCTGTGGGCACGTGGTCTCTGACTGCTCCGCTGTGCCACTGTAGCTCAAAGCAGCCATGGGCTTTCTAAGCACATGGGCATAGGTGTGCACCAGTAAAACTTTATTTATAAAACAATCCTCAAACCCAATTCGGACTTTGGCTCTAAGTCTGCCACCCTGAGTAGTACACAAAATATGCAGTGTATCACCTTTCTGAATTGTGAGCAATCTGCAAACACACCTGGCCCCAAGGGTTTTCTACGGGGGAGTTGGAAGCTGATAGTTCCAATTCTGGAAAACACCTGCCTCTAAAAGTTCTTTCAAGGACCTGGTCCTTTCCTCCAGTCACCGCTTCGCTGGTCACCGTGAGCAGTATTTTCTCTTTTTTTAGTTTCTGCTCTCACATGCACACAGCAACAAAACCAGTGATTTCAATTTTAATCTGGAATTCCCAGGGACTGAACTGCCGGAACGCACCTACTGTGATCCAGTTCCCAGGATGGCCTGCTGCAGTAAACGTGCACTGGCTCTTCTGGACCCCATCTGTGTTTCCTGCATCACTGCTCCCAGTCATCTGCTGCCCTTCCGGCTCAAGCTCATTGACCTCTGTCTTAGAGATGTGACTGTGTTGGCCAGTGGAGTGAGAGAAGCCACGCTACGCCCCTTCTGAGACAGAAACTTGAAGAACCACTGTGCGGTTCAGCCACCCTCCTCTCTCTTTCCCACGACAGCAGCATGTTCCCGTCGGGAACCACACCTGCAGCTACACCCTACAGCGAAGGTGGTACAGAAGCAAGAGCAGAGCAGCGGCCGGCCCACATGGGCATGCGCGACATATGTGGAAAGCACACGTGGGATGCTGGAGCCTCCGAGGCCTGGGCTGCTTGTTCTGCGTAAACAGCTAGTGAAAGCTGATGAATGCGGCAGTCAACGCATTTGGACAGAAAACACTGTACACCCCCACCCCCAAAACTGAGGATAAACTTCTTAACTTGCTGAGGTCTGTGCTGGTCACAGAGAGCAGGTGCCCCATGACTCTTTGTGGGAGAAAAGAGGGCAGGTTGGCCCCCAGGCAGGTGGTGCAGCCATATAACCAGACACATTTAACAGAGGAAAATGCATGGAGAATTCTCTCAG
>SJYF01000419.1:5336855-5341855 GCA_006410515.1 Procapra przewalskii | reverse complement strand
TTAAGCCTTAAAAACAGAGGCTGATATGAGAAACTGTGCGTAGTTCCCCAACACACTAGACTATTCGCAGAATTTAAAGAAAAACAAAAAAACTAGAGGTTTTATTGCTGGTTGTTAAACTGGTTCAAGTACATAGAAAGTTACTGAGCTCAGACTCTTCATGTGACCATTTCTTGAATTTAAGACCACCTGACCATTTGTCATTTCTATAAAGGCTAGGGGGGGAAAAAAGAAGGGCAGGGAAAATATACTTCAGCCCAGGGACCCCTGGAGGGCAGGCGACCCCCGCGTCAGTGGCCCTGGGTCCAGAACTCTCTAAATGAGCAGCTGGAAATCGTAAAGGTCCCGCCATGTCAGTAAAGCCTGTTCCCTTTGAAACCAAGGGTGGACGCCAACTGACAGGAAGATGTAAGTGCTCCTGACCCCACACTTGACCCTTCCACGTTACCGACCGCGCAAGTCTGAGGGAACTTACCTGACTTAACTCTTGCTGGGCATTTCTGCAGAGCAAAGCCCTTGACCCTGTGGAGAGCATGGAGACTCAGGTTCCCCTGCAGACCTTGCAACTTTGGCCAGACTCAATGTCTGTGCAGGAAGATTTGCCCCAGGCAAGAGCGCAGACTAAGGTTACAGAGTTATTCAGTGCGAGCATTTGGGGGATTCACAGGGACTTGCAATCTGGCTTTATAAATGGGGAGGTCTCGGGAAGAAAAGGACACAGGATTATCTCTGACTATCCCTGTCGAGAAAGGGAGCCTTTTTGAGCTTAGCCTCATTACTGTTTCAGCATCCTTGTCTGGAGCGCACCTTTGCTGTTCTGCATCAATTCTGTCTCCTGAGCAGGTATTTCCCCCAAGACCTACTGGAGAGAGCCGTGTGGCAGGGTGGAGGTAGACTCCTCTCCAGTGGAGGAAGCCTCACCCCTTCCTATCAAATACACTGAGATGATCCCACCTCTCGCATTAAATAGGACGGAGATACAGCGACATATGAGTTGCAGCTGACAAGTGGCAGGATATTATCTTTTGTAGATATTTAATTTTATATTCACAGATTTCAACTCTGTCATTTTCTTACGATACTTCAGAGCCAACCATATTTTTCACAGGTCTCTGATGTTCCTGGAGATCCCTGACAAGTTTCCGTCTATGGTACCTAATGGGCAAACCAGTCCCATTCCCTGGCACCAAAAAGACGCACAGAAGAGAAGGGCTGGAGATTACAGAAAACAAGGAAACATCTGGAGGAGAAAACTCTGGACCAAAACACACACACTCAAACTCTCCCATCTCTTCCTGTGGTCTCGTCTTGTGCGCGGTCATGTCCAGCTCTTTCTGACCCTTTGGACTACAGCCCGCCATCTGTCCCTGGGACTTTTCAGGCAAGAACGCTGGCGTTGGCATTTCCTCCTCTGGGGCATCTTCCCAACCCAGGGATGGAACCTGCATCTCCTAGGTCTCCTACATTGCAGGTGGTCTCTTCACCCAAAACACCTTTCTTTTGCATAGACAGTCAAGAAAAGAGTTTTCAAATAGACTAGACACTGCTTCTGTGCCAACTGAAAACCTAGGAAGCTATCTACGTAGAGATTTCTCCTTGGTAAGGATGAGAGTTCACACTGAAGGACCCTCTCGGTTGGCTTCAGGGGCACGGCCTTGCTAGACTACAGCCCTTAAAACCAACAAAAACATTGCACACGGTTCTCAAAAGCCACACCATACACGGGTAAGCTACAATTCACAAATGTGAACTGAGACAGAAGGGGAGCGGGGTAAACCCCGAGTGTACCTCATTTACATACTCTCTGGGCGGGGTACTGTGACGGCTATTTCACTGACACCAACCAAAAGGGTGCGTTTCACATATAGCTAACACGGTGCCTTAAGTATCAGTACTTCGTTTGCTATTGCGTCATAATAAAGTGCTGTCTTCAATATGTACTGAATGTACTTCCTATCTTGTCGTTTTGCACTTGGAGTGTCTAATTAAAGGGACTCTTCCTCTGAACTGCGCTACCCCACTCATCTTTTCCTGGCTCTTCTGCAGCCCACTGGCCACCGCTCAGACTGTTTTGAGAAGCGGGGGACTCTATTCATTCTGTCAGGTCACGGACAGATAGACAAAAACAAAAACAGAGTCTCACATGAGTCCTGCACAGAAATGATCACTGGACATAATTAACCAGCGATGTGCACCGCTGTGGACATTTAGAGACAATCCTTCCAACTGTCTTTTCTCCCCAACAAGCCCTGTTCACTCAAGTGTGTTCAGGTACTCAGTTACATTCAACACAGACTAATTCACTTATCCTCAACAAGTGGGCTATTGATTTTTGCCTGCTTTCAGAACAGCCTGAGGCTTTCTGAACGACAATAGCGTCCCCTATTAAAAAAAAAAAAAATCCTGCAATTCCAGGGGAAATGCCCTTTCACTCCTCATAATCAGGTTTGCCTCACGTTTGGACCTGTTCCTATATTCAACTTGGAGCTGCTAATTTCCACAATTCTTTTTGCGCCCTCTTCCATCAGATTCTGGCATATCCCTCGCCTTTTAAAGCTGAGAGGTCAACGGGATTTGCTTTCATTCAGTAGGGGTTTGTCTGAACAAAACTTCTCTGGCATACCAGGAACAAGGCATCAGGCACTCTATTTTCTTCCTCTCTCTTTTTTTTTTTGGTAATCAACTTACGAAAACCAAGTAGCCTCATATTCAAGTTTTCCCAAAGGCAGAAAGAGCAAATGTAAGCAAACATCTAGTCTGTACTTCTATATTTATGGCAAATACCATCCTTTACGTAGAAGTAAAGATTTAAAAAAATTGATGAAACACATAACACAGCATTTTAAATATACTAATCTCTTCAAATGAAAGTATTATATACTTTTTTAAAAGAAGGAGATATAAGCAGAGTCAATTTGTGTTGAAAAGAATGATTTGTTTTATGTTAATATATTACATTTTAATGACAGTCCAGTGGTAAATCTTGACTTCTTTAAAGAAACCATGATCCGCTGTGGACTGTTCTTAGGATAGCCATAAATTCTAGGTGTAAGGTGAACAAAGTCCTTAACGTGTCCGCCGCTTTGTGGCCTTTTGGACTGTAGGCCACCAGGATCCTCTATCCGTGGTATTCTCCAGGCAACAAGGTTTGCCGTTTCCTTCTGTAGGGGATCTTCCTGACCTAGGGATCAAACCCGCATCTCCTGTGTCTCCTGTATAGCAGGCAGATTTTTACCCTCTGAGCCATGGAGAAGCCCTAACTGGGAAAGGGGAGTGATAAATACCCCTTCTTAACAGACTCTGTCTCCTAACTGGGATGTATTTGGGCAAGAGGCATTTGCATAGCTGCTGTACAAAGAAATAAAGTTGGCCATCCATTTTAGATGCTGAGTCTATTAAAACATGCTCATTTCAGCTTCTTTCCTTACTCAGAAGCATCTGAACTTGCATGTTAGTTAGGGGTCAAATATGGCCTCTGGGGGGAAAAAAATAAATACACACACACACACACTCCCTCTAGCAGAAGGAGGGTCCAATTTAGCCGGGGAGAGCCTCAACCCTGTTTCATCAAGGCTTCTTCCTGCTGCTCTGATGCAGAGCAGAGATAGCTGGGCATCTGCATGAGCCTTGAAAGCGCAGGACAGAGCTTCCAAGCACAGAGCCCTGCCTCCCAGTGCAAAGCTACCAGAGAGGGGATTCCTGGGAGTGCAGAGTACCTAAAAAATGAAATTTAACGTGTTTGCCCCTTAATGAAGTTGCTCTGGAAAGGACCATGCACCGGTGACTCGGGGGCTCCAGGCACACTTCTGAGTCTCCAGTGAGCGCAGCGGCAAAAGAAAACTGGCTACCCTTTATATAAGGACTGAAGGAAAGAGAACAATGCAGGGGGCTGTCCAGAGCGGCCTTGTCCCCCTTGGCTGAGAATGAAAAAGAAAGGGCTCCCCTGACGGAGTTCTGCCTTTGTGTTGGGCACCTGCAGTTTTGTTTTGTTTTGTTGTAGAGCTAAGGAGTCAAATCTCCAAGTATTATTACTCACAGCGTGCCTGAGCATCACACAGCTTACGGGGGCTGGGGGAGGCAGGAGGCCAGAGAGACAGGACTAACATTAAAAATGATAATGACGTGTAGGGTGTCATCAGGTGCCAAGCTTAGCGGATAGGGACACAGACATTCCCGACTGTCAGAGCTAAGATCTAGTGAAATCTTCGAGAAAAAAGTGAAACAGGCAGGCTGATGTGGACTCGTCAACTTTTTATTTCGCCACATTGGGGACTTTAAAAACACAGCAAAATCAGAGAACAAGAAAGAAAATGAAAAAAGCAGGCAGGCAATAGGAGTTCTCATATTCTGTCATGCAGCTTCCCTCAGAGCTCAGCTGGTAAAGAATCCGCCTGCAATACAGGAAACCCCGCTTCAATTTCTGGGTCGGGAAGTTCCCCTGGAGAAGGGATAGACTACCCTCTCCAGTATTCTTGGGCTTCCCTTGTGGCTCAGCTGGTAAAGAATCCGCCTGCAATGCAGGAGACCTGGGTTCAATCCCTGGGTTGGGAAGATCCCCTGGAGAGGGGAAAGGCTACCCACTCCAGTATTCTGGCCTGGAGAATTCCATGGACTGTATAGTCCATGGGGTCACAAGGAGTCGGACGCGACGGAGTGACTTCCACTTACGGAGCGACTTCCACTTTCACTATTCTGTCATCTATATTAAAAAACATTTAAGTTCTAAAGTTGACAACAGCTTAAAAAAATAGATACAATGTGTTTAACGAGAAGCTGGCTGCTTTGTGTCTATTTTCTCAGTTTGTAAATAGTCTGGCGAGAACGTGGTCACAGATGGGCCTCAGGCATCTGACAGAGGATGACTCTCCTCCCATCCTGGTGCCAGGTCTCAGCACCATCCTGGCACTCACGAGCTCCCTGAACACTGGCTGAATGATGGACGAGAGCAGGGGTGCAGTGGCGAAGAACCTGCCTGCCAGTGCAGCAGACACGGGGAAGAT
>SJYF01000419.1:5304091-5314615 GCA_006410515.1 Procapra przewalskii | reverse complement strand
AAAAAATAGTAAATATGACCTTTGCTTCTAAAGAGCTTGCAGTCTGATGGAGAAAGCAAGTGAGCATGAGCACGTGGGTGCACGCGCACGCGCACACACACACACACACAGACAGACGCAAGAGTAAGCACAGAGTTCTTGGAAGTCACTGTGCCTCCAACACTGCTTTATTTAGAAAACTCCTTCACAAGCCCTGGAGTTTTAACACACATAACTGGAAGTCTACGGTGTGGTGTGAAAGAGTGATGCTCTCCTTGGGTCTCAGGGAGTCTTCAAGGCAGTCTTAGCTCAAGTGGAGGAGAAATGGACATTTTTCAAGCACTGTTAGAGTCCAGAGATCACGGTAAGGGATTTAAAGCTGTTACTACCTTATTTCGTGCCTCACAACTGCCTTGCAAGGTCGATGGTGCTTGTTTTCTGTAGAGGTGGGAACGCAAACATTTCTCAGCCTGTTTCTCCATCTGTAATGGGTTAGGGGGAGAGGGTCTCCCAGACCTCAACAACTCTCAGACTGTAGACTCTGCAGCTTAGGGACTGCCAGCCTGGCTTCCCTCCTAACTGTGGTCCCACTGGACATCTCGAGCCTGCTCCTGAGACTCTTCTTCCTCAACAGCCTCATCATCTGCCTTTCTCCCCCATGTGTGTATTTGGCTAACAGCACATACCTGTATGGCTCTGAGAATCCCGTGCTCTCCCCTCCTCGGGTCCTTCTGCCCGAGTAGCCATCCCTCCCTCTGCCTGACTGGTGATCCTGGTTAGCCATTCAGCTTAGTAGAGATGCCACCTCTTCCTGGGAGCCCGCCTTGCCTCCCCATCCCACATCTTACTCTGAAGCCCACTTGGGTTCAGCTCTGCTGCAATTTATTTAACTATCTATCCCTTTGACTGAGCTGTACATTCCTTAAGATCAAAGTAAAACCCATCCCTTTATTCCTAGTGCTTAATACTGTAATATCCATACAGCAAGAACTTCATAATTATTACCAAATCATTAAATGGGTTTTTTTTAAAGCTCCAAAAAATATAGGACTGAGGTAAGTGAGCAAATATGATAAAACTCTTGACAATACAAAAACAGAATAACCAAAAGTATGAAAAGGCAAAAAAAAGAAATGCAGAAGAGGACGATGATGTGACCATCTTACTGTTGTGACTGCTTTTGTGGTGCAGGTTTCCAAAGAGCAAGATATATCGTGAGTATATTAACAATCAACAAAGCTGGAACAGTGTTACAGATGATATCCATTTATGGGGATGCACCCTCACCACGAAACTGGTTTACAAACAAGCATTCTGCAAGAGATAACACATGCCGTAGGTGTCAGAGATGCAATTCTGAAAGCCACACAGAAAACCAGGCTTTCAGAAAACCATGAGGTTGCATTCATTTTCATTTACTTATAATGTTGATATATCATATTGATTTTTTCCCAAATGACCCACAGCTGGAAATGAGTTTGTTTCACATAGTTCGTAACAACTACACATCTATCTATCCAGCCAGCCATCAGGACTGTGTCAGTGGATTCGGTGTCTTCATACACACATGAAATTCCTGAATGGTAAGAGACTAATCCAATGCCGTGAGACTATTCTTAAATGTCGAAAAAGCAAGAAACCATCCACAAAAGCTTTGCTTGTCTCATGTAAAGGTCAGACAGTCCAAGTACTTTCTGAAGCGGGTGGTCAATAACATATGCCTAGCTATATAATGAAGTGTCTACAAGAACAAAGGCTGTATATTTATTTCCCTCTGAAATCTAGACCCACGGGACAAATGTTCTTGTGAAAATAATAATTACCAAGTCTTGGCTGTTGAGGAAGAAGGTGGCCAGGAGGGTACAAATGATATAAAGCTGTATCTGAGTACATTCAGTCACAGTGAAAGCCTGAAACTCAATTACCAATGGCACAAGCCCAAACAAGGTCACCTGTGCCTGTGCTAAACTGAAAGTCACACTGTTGCCATTCCCTTGCGACAGATTCTCTACAATTGGCAGCTTCTCCAAGGAGGCTAGGGAAACACAAAAAAGAGGGCCAGCACATAGCATTCCAAAGCCATGAAGTAGGACTTCTCCAAAGTGGGGGTGCCAAGCATGAACGTGGAGCACACTCGTCTCCACCGAAATGCTTTAGGGACTGGAGCCCAGCAAGGCTAAGCAAACTGTCCAAGGCCACAAAGCTGGGAAGCACAAGAATGTGGAGTCAAACTCCAGCAGGTCTGCCTCCAAAGTGAGGAGTCCCTCCCGATGATGTCTGAACTTCCCTCTTGGTGAACTCGAGCCTGGGTGAGGGGTGGGCAGGCTCAACCATGAGGTGTTCTCAGGGCACCTATGCTCACACAGGGGCAGGGAGAGAATTAGGGGACAAATGATGGAGCCTCTAGTCTGAAGAAGGCTAACACATGAACAAGACATTAAAGTGTTCATATTCAATTTCATAAAAGTATATTTTATGAATATGAAATAAATCTAAAAGACTAGGCAGAAAGTCAATTCAGCAAATACTCACTTTTTGTCCTCCCACCTCTGTGGAAGGTGTAAAATTCACCACCTGAAGTTGGCTTTGGCCAATGAAATGCCCATGAAAGTGATGGGCCGTGCTGACCCCAAGTCGAGCCCATTTGAGGCATCAGGAGCTCTGATTCTCACCATGGGAAGGATGTGCCCCAACTCGCCACTTGCATCCTGAGTCTGTAATGGACTCATCACTCCATTTGGGGTGGTCTGTTACACAGCAATAGCACAGAGGAAAGTGAAAGTGAAGTCGTGTCCAACTCTCTGCGACCCCATGAACCCCCCTGAACTGTAGCCCACCAGGCTCCTCTATCCATAGGATTCTCCAGGCAAGAATACTGGAGTGGGTTGTCATTTCCTTCTCCAGGGGATCTTCCCGACCCAGGGATCGAACCCAGGTCTCCCGTATTGTAGGCAGACACTTTACCATCTGAGCCACCAGGGCACAGAGTAAAGACGGGATGAAAAAGACAAGGGTCCAGCAGTGTAAGAGCAGAGGGACAGACCCTGGAAACATTCTTGAGAAAGGAATAAGGTGCTCAAACCCGCACTTTACGTCCCTGATCCCACAGTTTGCCACCTTCTCCACAAGCATTTAAAGAAACTAGCATAGAAAGACACACCTGCTTTGTAGAGAATGAGGAATATTAGTACCTTTCAAGCCCAATGCCTCCAAACAAGAAAAATATGCAAAAGGCAAAACCAAAAATCACATCAGAGGTCTATTCTGAACAGAGAGCAACGTCTTTTGGGAGGAGAACTTCAATTGTTGGATATTCACTTTGGACCAAAAGAAGATAACTGGACATTTTATGAGTTCCGGAAAATCTTGGGAACATTATACGTTGCAGAAAACTTGGTGAAACATAGAAGAACTGGAAGGGAGGCCATTTAAAAGATTCCCCAAGATCAAGGCGATTACTTCTTCCCTTTCAAATACAGAGTATATTGAAATTTCTTTTAAAAATTCATACGGGAGAATCACTCTATTGCAACTGCACGAGGGAAGCTGTCAGACAACATTCCAAATTCAATATTACATTGTGCTTCAAGAAAAGATTTCCATATATTCTAGATTAAAAAAGCCTCATAAATAAATGATAATCCAGTGGCATGTTCTGAAAAATGAAAAAATAATTTTGTGTTTGCATTTTACTCCACAGAGTAAAATTTAATCTCTCTTTTAATACACCATGTTTTATATAAAGAGGTAAAAGATGTAACCTTATGAAAATTGATTTTTTTTACATGCTTAAAAATGTCCCTTGCAGTATTTATCTAGGCGTTTTCCATCAGAGAGTATAAAGAAATCAAAAGTTGATAACTTCACCATGTGCGGTTAACAGTAACTGGAGTTATTGTGATTTGATGAAATTCTTCTTCAGAATTAAGACAAGACAGCAATGTTTGCAGTGTGCTTGTCCAAAATCAAGGTTATGTTTTCAAAACAGCATCGTGATCTACAACAGTGCCAAGCACATGATAGGTGCTCCTGAAATGTTTGTCAAATGTGTGACCTGAAGGAAGCAGTGGAGAAAAATCCAATGCCCCATGCCCAAGCAATGCTGACATCATGGATATTATAGGACAGGGTAAAGCCGGAGCATCCAGGTCTGCCATCAATGTGGGAAACCCTCTGGGTTCTCTGAGCATCCTTCACAGAGTAGTAGATCTAATACTGATTGACACTGTCCTCTCAGGACATCTCATATGGTGGACACCAGCCAATCAGAGTCTGCTGGCCTCTAAACAAATCTTTCCTAAGCACCTACTTGAGAAGCCCCAGGGAAACCAAGCCAGACCAGTTCTGTGATACTCTGTCCTCACCTCCAGGCGTGGAAGTAGTCTACAGGGGATTTCTCATCCCTGCTGAAAAGAGGCTTGCGGACTGCACTGAACTCAGGCCAAGTTTCTTCAAAATCTCCCTGCTTTAACTTGAAGGCTTTAGGTGGCAGCTTTGGAAGGCAGATCTGGCCGAGACTGCTGTATTCTCTGCCAGTCCCAGAGAGACAGCAAGTATAGACAGCCTGGGGCCAGTTTTGGGCTCGAGATGCAGACATTAACTACAGCCGCGAACAAGAGCAAGGATATCCCAGTTGCTGTGGGCAGAGTCTACCGAGGCCTCACAGGGCCCCAGCCTGGTGTTTACACCTGTGGTACTTGCCTGCCTTAGTGCGGGCAGGATCTGGGATGCACTTCTTCCCAGCAGAATGCGTTCAAGGTGACCTGATGACACTCCAGAGATCACATTATGTTATCCATGACTTGCTCTGGCGTCTTGCTGCCATGGGAAGCCAATGCGGTAAAGGAACCGCGGGTGGCCTTGAGGAGCTGAGGGCCCCCTCCAGGGGCTGAGGGAAGGTCTCCAGCCCGAGCCCACAGTCAGCAAGACGCCAGGGGCCTGCAGACAGCTCAGTAAAAGGAAGTCCACCCGTAAGTGGACTCTGTGACCTCAGAGGTGGGGGGTGACCTTGGAAGCGTTTGCTTCCCCAGTCGAGCTCCTACATGAGAACACAGCCTGGCGGACACCCTGACTGCAGTCCTTCGAGACCACAGGCGGAGGAGCCAGCTAAGTCAGGCCCAGGCTCCTGACCCCTGGCAACTACGAGATTCCAGAACTGCAAGAACCGCACACCGTCTAGTGAGTAGGACCCCCTTTTCCATTTTTGTTTTCACTGCACTGCCTGAAGACTGGTGAGTATGAGACTGTTTCCCACTGTAGGATACTCTTAGCAGGACATCCAGAATTAGAAGACAGGCAGGTGCTGCCCTTTAACATCTATCTATCACGTTGACAAAATAAGACATAAGCCAAGGAAAAGTCATTAATACAGCAGCTAAAAGAATGCATCCTGTGTATATATATGTGAGTATATATACTTCACTGTATGTTTATATATAATGGGAAATATATGTATTTATAACAGATAATAGATGATATATATTATAAACATTTATATATAGAAAATGGAAGATTTCACAAAATCACAAATATATATATTTAAACTTTCAATATGATGCAATGCCCTGTACATATGTGCTAACTCACTTCAGTCATGTCTGACTTTTTGTGATTCTATGGACTGTAGCCTGACAGTCTCCTCTGTCCATGGAATTTTCCAGGCAAGAGTACTGGAGATGGGTTGCCATTTCCTTCTCCAGGGGATCTTCCTGACCCAGGGATCAAACCCACATCTCTTATATCTTCTGCGTTGGCAGGGGGATTCTTTACCACTATGTTATAGATAGATAGATAGATAGATAGATAAAATGGAAAATTTCACGAAATCACACATGATTGATCCTGGTTCCCAAGAATATTGGCAGTATGACCTGACCTAGAGGGTGTCATTTATCTATCTAAGATGTAAGAGGCACACAAAAAGCTGTCTACAAATTAAAAAGAAAATAAACAGCTGAGGCAAAACAAGAAGAGTCTCCGTGTTCCTAACACTTAGAAAGTATCACCGCCCCTTCTGGGACATTCAGAAATGTACACTTCTCTTCTGCTTTGAATAACACAGCTTTCCCAGCCCACTCAGACACAGAGAAAGGACTGATACTTCACATCAAGCGCAGACCTCAATTCTAAATTTAAAAATCACAGGGCAGATGAACGAACTCTCTGCTCAATGCGGTCTCTTCGACAGTGCACAACGCTTGCCTTCACAGGGCGCCTTTGCACTTTTGGGCCCTTCTGCCTGCAACACTCTTCCTCCGGCTCTTCACATCCTTGAATCCTTCTTACCTGTGAAGCCTCAACTTCAGTGCCACCTGGGCATCCTTCCACAAGCCAGCCGCACTCCACCTCGGACCTCCCTTCTGAACAGGCATCTCCATCAGAGGCATTGTCTTTAGTCCTTGACTTGTTTCTTGCCTGCCTCCACTCTCCCGCAGCTGAAATGCAAACCCTGTGAGAAGCACCTGCTTGCCCAGGGGGTTCACACCTGTACCCTCAGCACCTTGAATGGCACCTTGTGTCTAATACGATGCTGGTAAATAAACAACTGTTGCGTTAGTTCATCTACCACTGAGTATTAGGAAAGCCTTTGCAGTGGACCTGGAGAGTTATACATGAGTTTATATGTAAGTAAGACTAGGACTCCAGGTTCCTAATTCAGCAGGCATCAACTCCACTTCACTGCTTTCCCTCTTGAGTTTCCTGCCAAGGGGGTCAACTTTTCCCAAGGCCCACAGGACCACAAGTCTTTCCTGGATTCTACTCATTGCCTCTTTACTATAAGCATCCATTAAAGAAACCACATGGAAATAAATCAACAGAAGACTCCATTTTCTTTATCTTTATATCTACCTGACAGCTTTAGAGTTTCAGTCTCGCCAATAACCATCCTATACGTGTGTCAGGGTGGAAGCCATCTCATTATATTGGAAATACAAAGAGGAAATTCGAGGAACAGCCCACGACAAGAGGCACCAATGGACATTTACGGTGAAGGAAGATGTCAGCCCGAAGCAGGAGCTTGTCGGTGAGGTCACACCGTATCACAAATACAGTTTATTACCAGCGTGCAAAGAAATGCCCTCTCTTTGGTCAATAAGGTATGGATAAAAGGTTCAAGATAAGGAAGAAGCACTTTATAAATGAAAACGTTCCCTAATGAAATTAGTATCGTTATTGCAGGAAGTGCTAATTTTCCTGCTCACTGAGAGTTTAATAAAAATGTTATGTCTACTCTATAACTGTGATTAATCAGTGTGGTATTGAGAAGTGCAGGGGTTCTTTCTCAACAAGGCAATTTTCGAAATTTGAAAAGGTGCAAATTCCCTGCAAACTGCTTCATAATCATATATGTACAAAACGGAGCTGACAAAATTGCAGTTAGGAAAGAAATCATTAACATGTAACATTATTTTAAATCTTTTTTCCCCCCAACTGCTCATGAAAAGGTAAATGCAAAAGAAAAGATAACGACCAATTGAAAAGTACACAGTTAGAAATGCCAATAAAATGGTTGACAGCTTCCAATGAACTCGGATGTGGATGTCAGCCATAGGAAATCCGAGGTTTCAGCAAGGAAAACACTGCTTTGATGCACAGGAAACACACCCCCTTGTTTTAATCATAATGGTGGTGCTGGTTTCCGTCCTTAGGTTGTGTCCAACTCTTCGACTCCATGGACTGTGGCCTGCCAGGCTCCTCTGTCCATGGGATTTTCCAGGCAAGAGTTCTACAGTGGGCTGCCATTTCCTTCTTCAGGGGATCTTCTCAACCCAGGGACTGAATCTGGGTCTCTGCATTGGCAGGTGGGATCTTCACTGACGGGGCCACCAGGGACGCCCTTAATCATAGCAGAGAAAGAAGATGAAGAACTTTGCTGTGTCTGATTCTTTCTGTGGGAACAGTGCATTTGCCTGGGGAAAATCGCATTTCTGCACACAGGATTCCTTCTTTAAAAGTCCCAAGGTCTCCTGTAATTTTAAACAATGGTTTGCAAACCTGAGGGCTCCTCTGACAAAGCTACCTATTTGGTGGCTCATCGGAGAGGAGTTCCCCTCCCCGTAATAAACCTATCTGAGAGGCTCACACAGAATCCCCTCCCACCTCCTGGAGTCTGCAGCAAGCACCATCTGGGTAAGTCCCAAACAGGTTATTCATCTGTTTACCCAGCTAAGGGAAGGATAATAAGACCTCGAGTGTAAATACAGCAGTGTTAAGATGATTAGACCCTTCTATGGATGGCCCTTTACACCTGCAAGGCAAAAGCAGAAAGCTAGTGGGAAGACAGTAACAGGTCACTAACAGCCAATTGTTTCTGGAGTTTAAGAAGTCGGAAGCCTACGCTTACGTTTTAATATATAGCTTAGAAAGCAGTGGTTGGCAATTCTGAAGTAATAACTCACAGGGATTCTAAATGGCCTAAGTACTGCCACGCTTCCTTGCATGGGGAGGATTGTTTTGTTTTGTTTTTTTCCCGAGCAGGCATTTGGAGGGACAATGTCATGATAAGTGGGAACCATTTTCCTCCCTCGTGTTCATCCCGCGCCTCATACGTTTTCTAAAATTACGGCTCTGCTCAAGGCAGTTATTATGTGCAGTCGATGTTCTTTAGGGGAGCTTTTCAGAGGACGAGCTTGGGTTGGAGTGGCCTGTCTTAGGACCATCTGGTCATATGCATTACTGCACACTTCGGAATCCTGCGTTGATTAATACGACGGTGAGCATCCACCCTGAGTGTGTCTCCCGTGGATGGCTCATAAATAAGCCAGAGGCTCCTGCTGCCCACAACCCCTGCACGGTGAACAGTGCTGAGGTTAAGACTCCATTATATGCTAAGATTCATAAGCCTCGAAGGGCCCCAGACGAGCTGCTGGGGAGAAAGGGCATGGGTACTCATTTCTGTCCCATTAGGCACAGATGAGCCACAGGCAGTCACTCTCTGTCACTCCAGCCTCGTAACGGGCCCCGGGCGAGACCCTCGCTGTGCGAGGGTGCCTGCCGAACTCTCCTGTTTTTCCTTCCCCTCGACTCGGCCATGGAGAAGGCGTGGGCCACGTGGAAGATTCCATGGTCAGCGAGGGGCACCCCAGTTTTGCAGTAAAGGCCACCCTTCAAAACAACATCAGGGCTGGGCATGGGGACTTCTGAGCACAAAACAAACCCCACTTCTTGGCAGAGGACAGGGGTCAGGAGATGGGGACTCCAATTCAGCTGCTGTCCATCACAGAGGTGGGGCTGGGGAGCATCCCTCTCCGAACCTCAGTTTCCGGGGGATGGTGAGCTCACCTACCTCCTGGGTGGGAGAGGTGAAGAACAAGAGTCTAAATGTAGCTGAGCACCTGGTGCACAGAAGAACCGCAACAAATGTGAGTTTTCCTATGAGCATTCTGGTAGCTCCTCTGATTTTAATACCCAATATGACATTACCAAGAGAAGGCAATGGCAACCCACTCCTGGTAAATCCCATGGATGGAGGAGCCTGGTAGGCTGCAGTCCATGGGGTCGCTAAAGGTCAGATGTGACTGAGCAACTTCACTTTCACTTTTCACTTTCATGCACTGGAGAAGGAAATGACAACCCACTCCAGTGTTCTTGCCTGGAGAATCCCAGGGATGGGGTAGCCTGGCGGGCAGCCAGTTTTGGGGTCGCACAGAGTCAGACACGACTGAAGCGACTTAGCAGCAGCGGCATGACATGATCAATGCTGTTACCACCACCGCTACTCAGAGACCACATCGCAAGAGGCGTGTGCTCATAGGAAGGAAGGGGCAGGGGTCAAGGGAGGTGGAGTGCTAGCACTCACGCCCTGCCCCTTCCCTTGGACCCTAGTACGTGACCCCTGTGAGGGATGGACAAGGTTTGCAATGATTCTCCACTTCTTGAATACCCACCAAGCCCATAACTTCCTCCACGGAACCGCCATGCTTCCCGCGATAGGACGCACTCGCTTCAAGGCATCAGCGGGGCTTCACTCACCAACTGCTTGACTTCTCTCACGTACTAGGCCCACAGCTGCGGAAAAGGTCAGACTATGATCCGTCGTGCTTTACAATATCCTGTGAAGAGTCAAATTCCTAAGTACAGTCTCTTTTCTCATAGGAAAAGTACGTTGACTTTTCTTATGCAAACAAGCATCCTCCAAAGGTGTGGTTAAAAAACAACAGCAACTTCTTTTTAGCCCCTGATTTGATGTGTCGGCAATTGGGGCAAAGCTCAGCTGTCAGCGAGGCTGTGTTGACCCGGGGTTGCTGGCTCATGGTCAGGGCCAGGTGGCTGCCGTGTAGCTGTGTCTCTCACCACCCAGCAGGCCAGCCTGGGCTTGCATGAGGCCAGAAGTGGAAGGTTCCAGAGCAGTGAGCAGGTGAGAACTGATGCAGAAATAATTTGCAAGCCTCTGGTTGTGTCCTTATTTACAACTGCCCCAAGGCCAAAGCAGGTTCTCGGAGGCCTGCTGATTCAAGGGATGAAGATGTTGACTCTGCTGGTTTTTTTTAAATTAATTTTATTTATCATTTATTTATTTTCAGTGGTGCTGGGTCGTCACTGATG
>SJYF01000419.1:5264711-5292020 GCA_006410515.1 Procapra przewalskii | reverse complement strand
TCTTGGGGGAAAGAAAAGCAAAGTCGATGGAAGACGACAGAGCCTGCTTTTTCAGGGGTGCGTCGTGGGAGGCTGGGGCGCTGAGTGCTTCTCAGGGCCAGTGGAGGCCAGCGCCCGCCTCACGCTTTTGGCGTTCACCATTCAGGGCAGAGCTGCGGGAGCACTCTCACATAACTCTAGGACACTCCTCTCCTTGGAAAGAGGACAGGAACCTACCGCCTGAGCCCTGCCTCCCTGGACCACTGATGGATAGCCCTGCCTCCAAGAGAGTGGGGAGCTGCCTGCCCAGGCCCTGACTACCCCGGGTCAATTTCAGGGTTAGCATTTTAAGTAAAACACAAATAAACATGAGTTCAAATGACTGCGAGTCCCCTTCTGCTGAGATAACTCAGGCGCTAATACTGAAGACAAGCCACATAAATAATACCTGGGAAAAAGCCTGGGCACACTCTGTTTTCCTTAGGTTTCTTCCAAAACCAACAGCACAGTTTCTTAGTATCTGAATCATGGAACATACTGCCCGCTATTCGGAATCCTATTGATGCAATACCTGTCCTCAAAAGGCTTTGTAACATCCTAATAACACACTCATCAATGCACGCTGAGCCTCCAGCTAGGGGAGAGAGTAAATCATCTCCCTCTGCTCCCTTTTCTCTTATTTCTTAAAAAATAAAATGATGTCAGCCCTTAGCTTTTTTGTTCATAACTCTCAGTCCAAACTCTAAACTTTCCCCCCAAGTTGCCCAAGTATGAAAAACATCATCTCCAAGCTGGTCCCTGCCCTCAAATCCAGCCATTCCAGACCTGCTGCCATTCCCCACAGATTCAGTGGGTAGGGCATCTAACAAGAAGTTCCAGGGTTAACAAGAAATTCCAAAGCAAGGGCCTCCAGTGATGTCAGAAAGAAACAAAAACTCAAAAGATGAGCACTTATCTATAGTTGAAAATGTGTTCTTAGACTATAAAAATTAAAAAAAAATAAAAACAAAGATTTTTGAAATTATATATTTCAAACATGTGCTCCAGCTTTCAGCAGACATCAACGCACAGGCCAAATCCCGCCCACTGCTTGTTTTTGTAAATAAAGTCTTATTGGCACAAAGCCACGTCCATTTGTTCATATGTTCTCTACAGTTGTTTCCACGACACATCACAGCTTGGCAGTTGTTACGGATGCCTTAGGGCCACAAAAGTTCAAAATAGTTACTATCTGGCCCTTTATAAACAAAGCCTTCAGACTCTGTTCTAGACCAAAAGTTAGTTTCTGTGACCCTGAAGTCCTTGTGTCTGCTTTGTCATCCTTTGACTATAAATGGAATGGCCAAATAAGAATATTTTAATGACAATATCAATGAATTATTAATTTGGGTTAGGGTAGAAGAGAAAGCCAAAGAATTCTCAAAGACCCACAACCATTATTTTTTGAAATAAAAATGAGATCTACACCAGGTTGACTCAATTCAGCCACAAATATTTCTTCCTAACATGCGTCAGGTATTCTCAACTCCTTGATTAAGGGGGAAAATATTTCAGTTCTCCTTTCCTTTTCTTTTAATCTGTTATGCCCTTGTTTACCTTGCCTGATCAAATGAAAGATGCTTTAAAGAGTCCCCATCTCAGAAAGGCGTCCTGCACAGCACAGGCTATATGTATTTGAGTAACGCAGGTCATCTGAGAAGTTCGTTTTACCCCCTAGACTTAGAATTCAAACTGCAGGATTAAGCCATTTAGGATGTACTTGATTCCTATAACATGTAGTGATTCTGCTAATATTGCTCAGGTTTATTTCCTCTCCCAGAATGATTTCCATTAGCTGGCTTACAGATTAGCCGCCTAATCTCCTAACAAGAGCTCTTCGATCAAATGGTCTGGGGTGGCCCCACATCCAAGTGACCGATCTGAGTGAGCGAGTCAAGTCGCTCAGTCGTGTCCCACTCTGTGATCCCATGGACTGTAGTCTACTATGCTTCTCTATCCATGGGATTTTTCCAGGCAAGAGTACTGGAGTGGACCGATCTGAGAGACAGACAAAAAGGAGATACACAGAAGTCCAGGTCGTGTGTCTAACGGTTGATCCAACTTCCTCTGAACCGTGTCTCATGACACGCTGGGAAACGCTGAAGAATGAAAGGGTGGGGGGATTGCATTACCATGAATAACATAAAAAAGTGATATTCTGCCGAAAGAAGCTTTTGAGTGCAAGTGACTCGAACAAATGTATTAACAGGGCTTACAGCAGATTCAATCAGGTTGAAAGCTCCCTGGAATTTATTTTGAAATAAGCTTTATATACCGGAGATGTGAAGAATGAATCAACTGGTGACTGGCAGGAAAGCTATTAGCATGTAGATTTTAATTCTGCCTGATTCTAAACTGGCTCCACTCTCCCCTCTCTTATTTCTGGCTACCTGTCCCAATTACAGACAGAACACACCTCCACAAATGTTGGTGCCACAATTATGCTCCAGGGAGCTAAGATTTATTTTTCTCACTTTAACTTCTAAAAGTTGTTTCAAATATGTATTATGAAGGCACTGATAAAGCTACTATGTTTAAAAGTACAAGTTATGTCACTCCAATCCGTCTACTGGTTGGAAAAGCCAACGGAGGGGTATATTCTGGGGACAAAACAGCCGTGAGGAGAGAAAAATCTGTTTCATAAAACCTGGGCTCACATTAACTGACAATTAAGCCAGGACGTTAATGAGGTTACGGGGTGTGACAGGTTAACGGGCTGCAGCCAAAAGGCAAATATCGAAATGAAGGCGTTTATTTTCCAACCAACAAGCCAGAACTGAACCATTACAATAAGTCCCATCAGCCTTCTCGTTATTGGGCAAAATAATTTCATTTCTGAAATTAATTAAATAAATGGGAATGACCTGCAGTTGTTTCCATGGCAGGCGGACAGGGCAACACTGCATGAAAGGCAAGCCCATCTGGAGTCAACAGGCCCGCCGGTCCCCGGGGAGGCTACCTGAAGCTGACGGGAAGGGAGGTGACGGGGCGGACGCATCCAGCAAGGCCATGGCAGGCTCTGAAGGAGCTGGCAAAGCAATTTTAAAAACAATGCTGATCTTTCTCATTACTATTTTAAAATTTAGAGGTAGAATGCTTTTGGATTGAGATGCAAACTAGGTAGAATTTAGAAAATTCTGATTCTGTCCCGAGTCACCCACGCTTGTTTCTCCAAGCCATCTGGATTTTTTCTTTCTTCTAATGATGAAGATTTATAAACTATATGGCAAGAAGAACTTAGGGATGAGGTCAAGGGCTGCTGCCAGGTTTGGAAGAGAATCAACAGTGAACCCTTGGTTCAAGTCAGGTCCTCTCCACAAGCATTTCGGGATCACCTAACGAATAGGGAACGGAGGTGCCTGAGCACCGATCAGCAGCGGCTTCACCAGGGCAGTCGTGGCCCCTCAAGGGCACACGCATCGCAGTGGGGCTTAAACCCAGGGTCTGGGTGCCCACTGTCCCTCACAAGCTGTGTGACCTGAGAAATGCACCTCGCCTCTCTGTCCCTCACTTTGTTTACCTGTGAAGCAGGGGTCCTTACGCCTCCTCTCCAGCCAGACTGTCGTATTAAATGGAAAGGGGCTGATATACACAAAGCACTAACTACAGGGTCTGCAGCGCAAAGGCTCGAAAAGGACTAGACTGGCCGTGCCCATGGGCCCAATCAGGTAGATCCTCCCACAGACCCGGTGATTCTCTGCCAAAGTCATCATGTCCAACCTTGCTGGGCAATGCTTGCTGAAGCAGAACAGACTTTCTCAAAATGTGTTCTGTGGACTGCCTGCAACCAACAGTCCCAGAAGGGCTTGCCTAACACACACATCCCTGGATCCCATCCTGGGTGGGTCCAGTCAGAATCTGGGGAGAGGGGGACCCAGGAATCGATGCTTTTAAAATAAGTTCTTGATCCAGTCTTAGGCATCTAGAAGTTTGGACAAGTTCTTGCTTCAACACACAGGATGTAAACAGCAGAATCGCAGACTTCTCCTGAACAAATGTGCTGCACTCCCGCAGCATTAGACAGGATCACGGAGCGCTGCAGCTGCGGATCTGGTATTCTTTTGAACTCTCTAGCCCCCGCTGTCTAGGCATGGAGACTTGGTGGACGCAGGGCCATGCCTTGAAGTCCTGACTACACCGACTGCTTGCTCTCCTCCTGGCCCCAGGCTCCTCTCCCACCAGACAGCCTGCTTCCCTCTTTCCTGCCTAGTACCAACCTCGCCTTCCCCTCGGAAAGGCTTTTCTATCCCTAGACAAGGTGAGTGGAGAAGGCAATAGCCCCCATCCCCAGCACTCTTGCCTGGACGGAGGAGCCTGGTGGGCTGCAGTCCATGGGGTCGCTAGGAGTCGTTCACAACTGAGCAACTTCACTTTCACTTTTCACTTTCCTGCATTGGAGAAGGAAATAGCAGCCCACTCCAGTGTTCTTGCCTGGAGAATCCTAGGGACGGGGGAGCCTGGTGGGCTGCAGTCCATGGGGGTCACACAGAGTCAGACATGACTGAGGCGCCTTAGCAGCAGCAGACGAGGTGAGAGTGGTTTACTGTAAGCCATACTCTTTATAGCCTTACATTCTTTGTCACAGCCGTAACTATTTGCAATTATTCAATTATGGGATTAAAAAAACTGTCTTTCCTGAAAAGTGACGGAGGGTATGGACTGTTCTCCCTGATCCACCACAGATCCCTGACGTCCAGCATGGAGGGTTTGAGGACCGAACCGTGTCCCCGTGTCCCTCCTCGATTCCTATGTGAAAGTCCTAACCCCTAATGGGACTGTCTGTGAAGACAGGCCCTTTAAAGAGGTAATTCAGGTCATAATGAGGATGGACTCATAAGGATGGACTCTGACCCAGCAGGACTGGCAGCTTTATCAGGAGAACATACGCTGGGGCGGCAGGGGGGCACCCCACACACTGAGGGATGACCGTGGGAAGTCAAAGCGAGAACGCCGCCACCTGCAAGCTGAGCGTCGTCTCAGGAGAAACCAACTCTGTTCGCACCTCAATCTTGGGCTTAAAGCCTCCAAAGCCACAAAGAACCGAATTCACACTGTTGGAGGCAGCCAGCCTGTGGTATTCTGCACACTGACACGGGGCTCGTTGCAGAGGGTGCAGTCGAGAGCTGCTGAACGGCCAGCAGGGACCGCTGGTGCTCTCCCCACCCTCAGCAGGCCTGGGGGAGTTGGGCCAGCCAAACCACTCGCGGGGGAGGTGAACGAAACCGTCGGCAGACATGCCGCAAGCAGAAGGCCGCGGTGGGCATGCACGCGGCAACAGTGTCTTCAGGAGCAGAGCGCGGGGCTGTGCTCTGGAAACAGACACGAGAGGGAGGTTCACGCTCACACGGGGGCACTGGCTGCCAGTAACGCCCCATGCAGGGCCCCACACGGAATCTGCTGGCTGCGTGCCCCAAGCCGGTACCCCCTCCCTCAGCCCTGCTGATGGCGTTCCTGCGCCCCTGAGCGGGCACCTGGACTGTCCCTGAGACCAAACAGCCCTCCTGGCTCTCGCAAATGGCACCCCGGGCCTGAAAGCAGCTCGTGGAAAGCAAGTCACCACCTAATCAAACCACGCTGTCATGTCCTGGGGAGCTGAGACTCAGCCTCCTCGGGAGTCAGCACACACTGACGATACTTTGGTGCTTGCTTAGCAAGAGAATCCTTACAGTGAAAATGAAAACTGGTTCCCTATTTAGGTCACCACCTTAATCTAGAAGTCATCTCATTCTTAATAATCTCATTTGAACCCAGTGTGTATTGTAGTAAATTAGAAAATGCCTTGGATGCCACACTGTTCTGTGTTCGTATTACAGTGCTGCCACTCAACACCTCTGAGACGCTGGCGGTCACTTTATTCAGCCAAGGTTTCCTCGTCTGTTAATGAGGAGCCATTTAGATGTTGGAGATGACGTCTACTTAATAAGGCTGTGGAGAAGATTAAATCAGAAGAGAGGCAACTTGTTCACCACAGTGCTGTCAATAAATCATAAATGGTGGTTACATTATTATTGAGTCAATTTCATTATTAATAATTAAATTAATAAATGTTAGCACTTACTGAAGGATGTCTACTGTTTAACAATTGAAATCAGAGAGAATACTAGTCCCGCTTTTCTGTTTCCTTACCAAAATATCTGCTCTCAGAGCTCAATTTTTCATTCACTGCAAAGAGCTTGTGCCAGATCTCAGTCAAAATATTAATTAATTCACTTTTTTTTTTTCCCCTGAAAGCAGGAAACATGGATTTCTGGCCCCAAGCCTTTTCTTACTGCAGTAACCTCCGAGCTCTACTACTGGAGGTTTAAATAAGTTGAGATGGAGATTATCTTTCATCACAGTCTTCTAATAATAGCCTCTCCTTTGATAAGAAATTTATGGCAGGCTGCTAAAATGCTAGTTTATTGATGATGAAAGTATCAACTGTCCTTGATACAAATAAACAGGGGTTTTTGATTTACAAGCAGGGAGACTGGGGACCTCCTGGGCCCTGGGGGCTATGCAATTTATAGGCATTCAATTCTCATCAATGTATTGTCAGTATATCCAGGGCATCTGACAGGTTCCTGTTTGCGGGATGGATGTTCCCTCCACAACCCAGGGAGCACAGAAGGAGAGGTCTGGCCTCGCAGACTTAAAGCCGCCATTATCACTGAGGATTTCATAATGGGAACCACCCCTGGGTCCAGATTTTTCTATTCCAGGTCATTCAGGATTGGGTACATTCAATACAGTACTCAGACAAGACAAGGCAAACATTGCCAAGTTTGCAAGTCAAGGTCCAGACCTCTGTTGCAGGTGCTAGACTCAAGTTCCAAAGACCAAGCGGTGACCCTTAGCGGTGATGGTGAAAAGGCAGCTCATTCTCACATGGAGGGGACCGGGTGCAATACGGACACCACAGAGGACCCTGTGGCAGAGGCTACCGGCTGCGTGTCCAACAGCCATCATTCCTGCCTTCACCCTTGCTAACAAGATCTGAGGTCCCTCCCAGGCCCAAAGAAAGAGTCTCGACTTGTGGTAGAGAGCTGTGGCACTCCCATTTTTCTTGCAGAGACACAGGCAGGTGGGAGCCGCCACTCTGGCCCCTGTGTCACAAGGAAGGGTCTCCTGGCAGAGCACCCGGGAAGATGCTCCTTACCCTTTAGATGGTGCACAAGACGAGCACACTCCTATCTCTTCCTGCCTCTGGTCATGCCTGTCTGCAAGTGACTCCTGGGACTGGGCAATCATTTTGTGACCATGAGGCAAACCTGATGAAGAAAATAAACCAGTGTGTGGCGAAAGCAGAAAAGAAAGTCAGAGCTCCCCCAGGGACTCGAAAATGAAGCCCTTGCATTAACCAAAGCAGAAACTGCTTGGCCTCCAGGCTTCTTCTCACGTGAGATAATGCATTTTGTTGTGGTTGTTGTCCAAACCACTTTTACCTGTTTTCTGTTGGCCAGTATCACTTATTGAGGGCCTAAAAAGGACCCACATCTCACTTTCTCAACATTCAATGACGAAGGAGATCAGGAGACTGCTCTAGAAAGCACGACTTCTAGCAAAACTGCAAACAAGAAACAAAGGTGCGTAGCTGGGACCCACCTAATTCAAACTGTTTCTATCCCCCATTTAACGAGGCTCCTTGGTAAGTGGCTTCAAGCAAAAGGCAAATCTGTAAAAAAAAAACAAGTCCCACCAGTCATTGGCTGATTCTTAACAATGAAACAAAAAGCTTTGCTATTTATTTTTCACATTATAAAAGCAACATATGTGCATGCACGCATGCCAAGTGAATTCAGTCATGTCTGATTCTGTGTGAACCCATGGACTGCAGCCCACCAGGCACCTCTGTTCGTGGGCTTCTTCAGGCAAGAATGCTAGAGTGGGTTGCCATTCCCTTCTCCAGGAAATGTGTGTGTGCGCTTGTAATGGAAGTAGGTTTAGACAGTACGTGCAATTTTGTTGACTGTTTTTTACACTTAAATTGAAGTTCTCAAACAATATTACGTTCTCTTGAGTATTTTTAAAGGCCTTACAAACGCCTAAATTAATGTTATCTACTCGACCCCTCAACTCAGCTGACAGTGATCAATTGTGTAACAGTGGGGCACCTCACTCCTATGAAACTCTCCATTGGATGAAAGAAATGAGAGTTCACAGGAACCCACAGAAACTCACTGCTCCTGCAGGATTTGATAATCAGAACCTGAAGAGGAGTCACCACATGCAGATGTGAACAAAGGTACTTTCCACGGTTAGTGAACGTCAGCATGAATGAACAACTGGCAAGACACATTGTTGGTAAACCAAAAACAAAAGTCATTCTTGTTCTTTCATCCCACATCAGTGGCTTTCACAGATACCAGTTATGTCCATGATCAAGGACTGACATACTTGCAATCAGCAAATGTGTTTGAATATCACACAGTACACATCTGGGGGAGAACCATGGCCCAGGCAATACAACTACACAGTCAGGACCAAAGTCCAGAGTCAAGGCTGTGCTGAAATGAACGAGTGACCACTGCTCACAACTGGCATATAAAAAGCTCCTAGGTCTGCCATTCTTTTTTCCGTGGTTCCCTGACAAAGGATAGTAGCCCTGTGTGTTATCACGCTTCTCCTTTTTTTCAAACATACCTGCATATACCAATCTGTCACTTTCTCAGACAGACACTGACCACGGATCAGAGGTGACAGGACTTTTGCTGCTGGAAACAGAAAACAGACTGTTCACACTACTTACTAGGTTGCTATGTGGCTTGGGGCGTGTGGGTGTTTGTATGTGTATTTACTCAATTCAGTCAGTTCAGTCACTTAGTCGTGTCCGACTCTTTGCGACTCCATGGACTGCAGCACGCCAGGCTTCCCTGTCCATCACCAACTCCCAGAGTTACTCAAACTCATATCCATTGAGTCAGTGATGCCATCCAACCATCTCATCCTCTGTCGTCCCCTTCTCCTCCTGCCTACAATCTTTCCCAGCATCAGGGTCTTTTCCAGTGAGTCAGTGCTTCACATCAGGTGGCCAAACTACTGGAGTTTCAGCTCAGCATCAGTCCTTCCGATGAACATTCAGGACTGATTTCCTTAAGGATGGACTGGTTGGATCTCCTTGCAAGTCTTCTCCAACACCACAGCTCGAAAGCATCAAGTCTTTGGCACTCAGCTTTCTCTACAGTCCAACTCTCATATCCATACATGTCTAATGGAAAAACCATAGCTCTAACTAGACAGATCTTTGTTGGCAAAGTAATGCCTTTGCTTTTTAATATGCTGTCTAGGTCGGTCATAGCTTTTCTTCCAAGGAGCAAGGGTCTTTTAATTTCATGGCTGCAGTGATTTGGAGCCCCTAAAATAAAGTCTGTCACTGTTTTCATTGTTTCGCCATCTATTTGCCATGAAGTGATGGGACCAGATGCCATGATTTTAGTTTTCTGAATGTTGAGTGTTAAGCCAACTTTTTCACTCTCCTCTTTCACTGTCATCAAGAGGCTTTTTAGTTCCTCTTCACCTTCTGCCATAAGAGTGGTGTCATCTGTATATCTGAGGTTATTGATATTTCTTCCGGCAATCGTGACTCCAGCTTGGGCTTCTTCCAGCCCAGCGTTTCTCATGATGTACTCTGCATAGAAGTTAAATAAGCAGGGTGATAATATACAGCCTTGACCTACTCCTCCTTTCCCAAATTGGAACCAGTCTGTTGTTTCAAGTCCAGTTCTAACTGTTGCCTTTTGACCTGCATACAGATTTCTCAGGAGACAGATCAGATAGTCTGGTATTCCTATCTCTTTCAGAATTTTCCATAGTTTGTTGTGATCCACACAGCCAGAGGCTTTGGCATAGTCAATAAAGCAGAAGTAGATGTTTTTCTGGAGCTCTCTTGCTTTTTCGATGATCCAACGGATGTTGGCAATTTGGTCTCTGGTTCCTCTGGAGTCAGAAAGACTGGGAATAGGGAAATGCATGTATTTAAATCAAAGTGTGGTGTTATAAACTTACACTGGAGCTGATCCTATCTATGATGAGAGAGCAGACTGCTCAACAGAGGTGCATTAATAGCGAGATAAAGAAAACGAACACGTTTCGGCGAGAAGCCATCAACGCTCTGGGGGTCATCGCCTGTGTTGGATCATCTGTTGCACCTCGCCCCGACATTAGCATTCATAATTACCAGCAGCCTCTCCCTAGAGGGAAAACATGCTTTGGTGAAGGACAGAAGTTTGATTTCCCAGAGAGCCCCGGCAGGTACAGTGTGTACGGATATCATGCATGCAAATATCTGTCCAGATGTGGAAGAGAGTTTAGAAATTTTTCAAAATGCATCTGTGTGCCCCCCTAAAATATAATGCCTTTGGACTTGAAGTCCTACTTCTGTCAACAAGAATTAACTAGATATCTGGCACTTATTCTGTGTCCACTTCTTATCAATGCAGAACTGCTTACAGGAAGAGAAACAGACACTTTAAAATTCCACTGTAATTTCTCCCCCTAAATAATGTGTTAAGTTTTCTTTCTAGAATTACAATAATAGGTTCTGTGACAAGAGTGCTTGTCACATGCTGAGCAGAGAGGCAGAGGGCTGAGTATTTTTGTGACTCATTTCAATTAATCTTTGCAAAAATCCTTCAGGAGTTTGAGGCTCACCGAGGCTTCAACATGAGTCCTCGAGTCTGAGAGCTGCATGAGTTTGCACTGAATTATTAACCTGAAAGCCATGGTTCAGGCCAACACGTATTCACTGGGCACACACCATGTGACACACACTGAGAAGCCAGAGGAGAAACTAAACGATTCCAAAACCACACAGTTAAGGGGCTGCAAGACAGACAGACGTGAGGTGCAAGGGGCGCTGTTCCTCCAAATGTTTAGCAACATAAGATGGTAACCCTGTCTCGAGGTGCTTCTATGGTCTCCAGACTGCTTCCTCATCAAGACTCCTTCACCTGTTCACCTCTCCCCAGCCCAGTCCCCCCAGCAAAAGGACGTGGCTTTGCTCGCTGTCCAGAGCGTCCATTTCAGCTAATGGAAGAAACTGCAACAGAAGAAAACGTAGAAAACAGGCTAAGTTTTCAAATGCATCCCTCAGGGACTATTTAGGACAAAATGAATAGAAATAAACAATCCTCCACTATCAGGTGACATATTTTACATGCTCTACCCTGCGCGCTGGAGGAAGGGAGTGGACAGAAAAGCGCTCCTAAATCAGGGTTTCAAAATCAGACGCTGGTAGAGAAAAAAGATTAACCCGGTCCCTTAACAATCAGATTTATAACTAGTAAAGGGCTATGAAAAATTCTATCTCTTTGTCGAGCACAAGCAAAGCACAAAGTCTTTAGAGGCAAGGGATGATAAACTACGGCTTGGGCAATAAGCTGGGAAGGGAATGGGCAGTTCAAGAGTTCAGCACATGTGTGCGGGGAAGGTGTTTAGTTAAAGAGAAGGGCCGGCTCCAGACAAAGGCACAGAAAGGTCATCC
The DNA here is from genome assembly GCA_006410515.1 of Procapra przewalskii. Lineage (NCBI taxonomy): Eukaryota > Metazoa > Chordata > Mammalia > Artiodactyla > Bovidae > Procapra > Procapra przewalskii. The sequence goes on along the minus strand of SJYF01000419.1, from coordinate 5,280,541 downwards.
TGAGAGTCATTCCATCTTCATTACGATGGGGAGGACCACGGGCCAGAGTGCACACACCAGGCCTCCACGTGCACCCTGCATGGAGGTTTCAGACTCGCGGGGACATTAAAACATGCAACAGAAGTAAAGACCCAGTGCTGGCAGCGGGGCCTGGACACTGTGGTCCGGACAACGGACGCAGCCCCGGCCAGCCAACATAAATGTGATTTCAATGTTCCGCCCGCAACTGGCACCCTGAATTTTCTTTTCGGGGTGAGTGATAGATTAATTAAAGATTACAATCTATCTTCTTCAGAAGGACAGAGAATTGAACTTGCAATAAGTGACCTAATTTTCTTCCAGGTAACTGCCAAACTTGAGAGTGTGTTCACCCAAATAAAATAATTTCCCCGACTGTGCAGCTCGAAATTTCCGTGCTCACTTAAGAGTTGCCCTGTGACTCAACCCTCATCTTTCACTTTTCAGGAACTAGGGAAAAGGTGAATTTCATTTACTGATTATCAGCAGGCTGTGGAGAGATAGGCCTGGGCTGTTGTAATGGGAAAGCGGGCCCCAACTCACACTTTGTGCAACCTTCCTGAGGAGGCCACAGCCAGCGGATTTCCATGCTGGAGTGATGTCCACAGGAGCAGAAGAGTGCAACCCTTCCCTCCTCCACCCACTCCAAACCCATACAGGCCCACCTGCCCTAATTCAGCCTCTGCTCCAGTCAAAAGGACACCCTGTCCATCTTTGCCTGCCCCTGTCCCACATGAACTGTGGCAATGGGGTCCTGCTTCATTACAAAAGGGTGTAATAACAAAACATAATTAACTCCCTTTCCCTGCCAGTGTATGAGGAGGGTTTTAATAGGTGGGTTTGTTTCCAGTTACAAAGGACATGGTTTAGTCTCCTCCCACCTCCCCCTGTTGCCATAACCAATCAGAAGGCAAGACACAGACAAAGAGCAACTCATATAAGGGCAGTTGAGGAGGTTACCAAAAGAACAGCTGGTTGAGTGGGCCCAGCAGAGACAGCTTCAGTGTCTACAGTTAGTGAGACCAACCGACTCTACTGCTTAGTGGCTGTGTGACTTAGGAAGGGAGTATCTCAAACCTCCACCCACCCATCTGGAAAATGCACACCACTTACCACTGGGATGTTTGGGGATGAAAGACTAAGTAGAATGATGGATACAAGGAAAGATGAGTAGCTGGATGGATGCATGGGTAGATGGAAGGAAGGAAGGCACAGACATTAACATTTTAAAGACTTGGCTGCCAACCAGCATCAAGTGAGGGCTCGATAAAAGGATTCTGTTGTCCTTATGATGAGAAATCTGATCAGACCACACAGACGTGGAAATTAAGAGAAAAGATAATCCACACAAGCCAGAGGCAACTCACCTGCTCCCCTCCTCACTGCCCTCATCCTGCTCCCCCTGCCCCCATGACCCCCAGCATCAGAAGCCAGGCCCGGGCTGACTAGGCAGGCCCTGCCCCGACGCCTGCAAGGGTCTGCGCCGCGTGCCCGGAACTGCACTGACTCCACGGTGAGGAGTGGAAGACGAGGAAGACTCGACCAGCCCTGCTCTTGGCCACTGTCTGCACCAGCGTGTGTAGGAGCAGCAGGAGGGTGCTGAGAGAGAAGAAGAATCAGAGCAGGCCTCGAAGTGGGCATCACGTGGCTCAGTGGATGCAGCCGCTTCCTAAGGTGACCTGGGCAGCCGATTTCTCAAATGACAAGGGGTCACAACCTCCCAGATCAGCCCACGGCACAAGCCCAGTGGGGGCAGCTTCTGTCTCACGTGAAAAATCACCCTCCTTCTGGAAGGATTCAGTCGTCATGAACCCATCTGGCTGAGAACCTCAGACACTGAAATCGACTGTAAGTGAAAACACTGAATTCCAGGAAGGATAAGACATTTACACTCAAAACTTCATTTGGTGGAAGAGGAAGTGAGGGGAACAGGGCCCAGTCATACCCAGTGACACTTTCCAATGCACGGGTCCTCCATGGGGGAAAACGTCTAATGAAGATGTCTATGTCAGGCTGTGTGACTGGTGAACTTATGGATAATAATACCAGCCAGCATTTAATAACTGCCTGGTATATGCAAGGCACAGTGGTGGGCACTCGAGAAACTCGACCTACGAACCCTGGGAGGGGTCCCACTGTCGCTGCGGACAACGGGTATATTGAGAGCCTTCGTTTATGGAATGCTTGGTGTGTACCAGGTGCCGAGCCAGACAGAAGACTCTGCCCTCAGGATGCCCCGGCCACGCCCACTGTCTCATCCCAGCTTTACCACGGAGGAAATCACGTCCTGCAAAGCCTGCACGCCTTCCTCAAGGTCACACCTTGGGGAAGTGATTGAGACGGATTCCATCTAACCCACGTCTGATTCTTTTCTTTCCTTGCTGTGGCTGCCCCTGGAATTCCTGAAGGTATGCTGTAACAAAAATTATGTACTTAACAATTACCGGGAAGAAGAGGCCACTGGTTCTGATCAGCTGACCTAATCTTCATAATTGTCTGAGGAAAATAGGACTTTTCCAACTTTGATACAGGAGGCTCAGAGGGGTGAAGCCTTCTGCCCGAATATGAAAAGCCAGGACAGCTGAGATGTCCACACTCAGGCCAACTGCCTATATTCAACGGTCAGGAGGTACCAGCCAAGGCAGGGCTTCTCTTCGAAACTCAAACATCAAGACCCAAAGGCACAAAGCATCAGACGCAGATGAAGTCGCACGTCTGGGGGCCCCTAACATCCCCTTTCCCTGCTGCTCCAAGCGGAGTGTGTGCATACGCATCCCTGAGGTGGTAACGCCTGGCACTCCTCTCCTGACTTCTCTTCAGAGAAAGAGAATCCTACCATTAGCTCCTGAACCATGCAAGAGAGTCGCTGGCGCTGCAGGGAAGAGATGAAGACGACGAAGCAGGGGTGATCACTCGCATCATCTGTCTCCCAGGCTCAGAAAGCAGGGGCCCTGGAGACCTAATCCAGCCTCGGGCCCCGTCACTGATCACTCAGACTCTGACGCTAGCGGCAGAGGTAGCAGGAGATGCTATCTCCTTGAGCAGACCCCGTCCATCTGCAGCCTCTGCTTATGGAACAAGAGGTCCCATGAAATGCTGGCTTCGTGCAGGGAGGGAGCCGATGGTGCAGGGAGAGAATGAGACACTAACTGTCTTGGCAATCTCTCCCCGCGGACGTGAACCTGGGGTCTGGGGCGGTGGTGGTCTGTAGTCACGACATAAAAGAGTTTCACAGGGCGTGCTCTCAAGCTGTGTGGCGTTGAGCCTAGAGGGCGAGTGGCAATGGGCCTACCCATGGGGACCCCCAGTTCACCTGGACTCCCTTCTGAGATCCCGGGGCACCCTTCTCGCCTGTGCCACATTTCCTTCTGCTCTTGGGTCAACCGCACCCCAAAGGACCATTTTTGTTTCATGTTTTTATTTTTTTTTTCCCAGTAGCAAAAATTAGATGCTTCAGATATTCAAATCAAAACTGAGTCTCCAAGAAAATGACAATAGTTCTCTCTCACCATGAGTATGCTGATAGTTTTCAGTTGGCGGTGTCAATTAGTGAGGATTTAAAAAGGCAAGTGGGATTTACAGTAACAGCAACAATAACAAAAATCCAGCTAGTATTTATTTGGCACCACTATCATTTGTTCTGACTGGCTGACATAATCTTCACAATATTCTGAGCAAAACAGGGTTTCTCCAATCATGATAAAGGAAGAGGCTCAGAGAGGTGAAGCCTCCTGCTCAAGTATGGCCAGCCAGTACAGCTGGGAGATCCACACAGGTCAGGAACTTGCAGACAGTTCTAAATCTCTTTTTAACTCAACAGAGATTCCATGATTCTAACATTCAATTTCCCAGTATAACCTGAATTTCAACACTGCCTTATACCCACTTTTCAAGGAACTCTTTCGGCATTCATCTTTTAATTTTAGCAAATGCCTGTAGGGCTACTATTTTGCATCTGACCTTCTACTCATTACCAGGGATCAAGCTATTAATGAGACTGATGCCTGTCTGCCTTCAATGAGGCTCATGGAGAAGACAGACGTATAGATAAATACAATGAACAAGTGTGCTATGAGTGATGGGGATCTAGAAAGTTCTGAAGGAACGCTCAGGAGCGACCCAGCTCAGTCCTACAACATGAGGAAAGTCTTTCTGGAGGAATGACAATTAAGCTGAGACCCAAAAGATAAATCGGAGGTAGACCTGTGGACAATAGGGATCCAAGGACCACATTCACGGAGTAGAAAAACCACAGGTGTTCCTTCCAGAAGAGCCTGGCTACCTCTCATCCTAGGAGTCTTTGAGACACTCAAGTGCACCTTGTAAAATCGGTTAAAATAATGTATTAGCTGTGTCACTAGTTAATTTGGAATCTCAGACACTGGAGGTGCACAATGAGAAGTGACCCCTCTGTCTGGTCCCAAGGGGAAAAGGTGGAATGCTGCCTGCAGGGCCAGCTCTGTGTCATTTACCAACCAACTCCAAGGGCCACCTGGTCCACAGCTGCCTCCGCAGCTCAGGAACTGGACCACACCAATCCAGAACACAGGGCCTGCCAGACAAGAGGCGCTCCTCACATCAGCCCCTCTCCCTTGCTGGTTTTCTATGTGTGGTCTGTGCGCACAAAGTCGCTTCAGTCGTCTCCAGCTCCGTGTGACCCCATGGCTTGCAGCCCACCAGGCTCTTCTGTCCCTGGGATTCCACAGGCAAGGACACTGGAGAGGGTCGCTGTGCCCCTCTCTGGTGGATATGCTGATGCCAGGGGTGGGACGCTTGCCTCTCGCGTCTAACCTGCAGCGGCAGCAGGGCTCTTTGCCACTAGTGCTGCCTGGGAAGCCTCAATGTACAGTCTATGAGATAGTAACAGCCAGCTGTTGGTCCACACCACGCAGTTCGAGTATTCTTCTTCCTGGTGCTCTTGTCTGTTCTGAAGATCAATGTTAGAATATAAAGCGGGGGAGAGGGAGAGATGGATTCTCCTCGAGTAAAGTAAACGTCTGATCAATGCGAGAGTGCAGGGACCTAAGTTATAACCCCTGGCAAGAGTTGCCGGTGCAGAGAGAGGCTCTGTTGCCAAACATGGGCAGAAGCCATGAGCATTTGGCAACCCAATAAACGGAGGGACGATTAATAACCTCTTAAGAAAATTAAAGAGGCTAAGCCAGAATATGCACTTCTATCGATCATCCACCCATTTCCACAAGGAGGTGTCCAGACGGAGTGCTCCTGAATTCCCCAAGTTTTATTTCAGAAGCAGCTCCTCCCTAACTCAGCACGGCCACCTGGTGAGATGTGAAAGAGCAGACAGCTCAACCCCAAGCCCAGAGACTCTGCTTCAGCAGATTAGAAGCGGGATCCTAACAAGCACCTTCATGCGGCTCTAATTCAAATCCAAGTTTAACAGACAGCCAGGGCTCCAGGCCATTTTCTTTGAAGGGTGGGGCAATGAATAACTTGCCTGGTATGTTCTGCACTGGCAAACATCCTTCTGTTTAGCATGTTATTAATGAGACTGCATCTGCAAGCATGTATTTTTAAGATGTTGACTGCGTATACTCATAAGTCATAGTACTGTGCCAGGCATGTCACACTTCACAATGCTTTCTTAACCTTAAGAAGCCCTCTCCTCTTTAGATAGGGAATTCACAAAGAAAACGCCAACATTTCTTAATTAACAGAGGCCGTGCCTATTACTAGCTATCACAACTTCTGCAGAACATTCCTCATGTGGGGACTGACTGGCTCATAGATCCATTTATTACGTTAGTCCTTCTTTGTTCCCTTGAGAAAAAGAGCAATATGTTTTGAAAACACAGAAATGCATAACAACAAAAACAAGGGCCCCCAAAGACCTAGATCATGTTCTTCTAAGTTCAGCTACTCAATATTCACATGTATTCTGCTGGTCATTTTGTCCAAACAAACACCCGTACCTGGAAATCTAGGCCAAAATCCATGACTTGACTTTGCCGGCAGAGTTAAGAAGGGCAATGAGGTTGTAGACAACAAGAGACTGAAAAAGTCACTGCAACTGGTGGGTTTCAACAATTTGTCTCTAATCATCCAGCTTCAGACATAGGAGGAAAACTGAAAGACTTGGTAGCAAATTATAAAATGTAATTTTGGGTGTAAGATAATAATATATTGGGTTAGGTAGCAATGTTAATAACCACATTCTCAATGTGCAACTGCTTTAACCAAGCAGGTGGTATAATTCAGTCAGAGGAAGCAACCTAAGGGAGGTCAGGAAAAGATTTCACACCCTTCCTTGTTATGCTAGGGAGAAACACAAAGGAGACAGTCAGTAAAGCGTCTGTCTTGCTTTCTGCTGTCCTTCAGGGTAGATCCCTTAGGATTTCTGAACATCGAAGTCTGCACAAGGGGTAGGAAGCCGAATGCAGACCTTTGCTTTGGTTTGTTTGATTTCTGTCTATCAACAACACTGGGGGAACCTGGGAATTTTCTCTAATAAACATACGGAAAACTCCTAAGATATAAACAATTCCAAAGAACCACACCAAAATAAAACATACAGTGTTAATGAAATGAAGACAACAGAAGAGATTAAGACTGAGCAAAGGTTTGAAAGTCAACTATGTTATTTCTCTGAGTCTACATTTCCTGCCCTGTGGAATGAGCATAACCTACTTTACAGAGATGAGAAAATGAAATGACATAATATGCCATAAAATGCTTAGCACAGAAACCAAAATATTATAAGCGGTCTATAAATTAAAGATCATTATTGTCATCAATAGCTGGACCAAATTGAAGTTTATAGAGTGAAGAATTTCAGATAGTAACAGAGAAACATCCACGAATCTTTTGTTGGATTTCAATTCCTAAAGCCATGATTATATCACATGGTGGTTTTGCTTCTATACAAGCCTTGGGGCCAAAGACAGAACCCTACTGAAGTATAATTTGTGCCTTTTATTATCCCAGGTATTTTATAGTAAACATTTTAAAACACTCTGAGAAGGCTCCATCAGACTGCCAAGGAACAACAACAACAAAAAAATTAAAATTAAACATACCTAACCAATGCCAAAAAATTCAATAGCTGAGCATACCTGTACAAAGCTATGTTAGGATGCATTTGATGGGGAGAGGTCACTTAATATCAGCAATTTTTATTAAAATGTTTATGACAGAAAGTCCTTCATTGAGCAACTGATTCTTCATTGGTTGTGGGAGGAAGTGGGGGTCTGAGACCTGCTAGGTCCCAGGTGGTCTGCCTTCCACTGCTTCCTAAGACTCAACATGAAAGACCAGCTACGGAAGAACAAACAGGCCATCCCATTCCCCTTAAACTCCTACCTAAAGTTCATTTTCACAAGCCAAATTTAAAAATCAATTAATAAATTACCGCTGCCAAAGAATGTTAAAAAGCCCAGAGGCACCTAAGAAGAGCTTAGAAGCAGCAACAAAGCATTAAGCCTGAGATAAATGGGCTTGCTAGGAGTTTACTGCAGTGTTGACTTAGGATCCCGAAGCAGAAATTCTCTTCCCTCTACTTACCAGTGTGTTGTGTAATAGGAGCAGCATTAATTTTAACCTCATCATGAATCAATCATGAAATCTGGATGCTTGTTTTCCTGGCAACAGAACACTGCAATTAGCAATCTTGAATAGGAGTGCTTTCTAGATGGGCAAGGGTGAGGGCGACCTCCTGCAGTTAATTCTTTCCTAATCGGCCAGAGCAAGGGAGGCTGAAATACCACTGCCTGCTTCAAAAACTCCCACCCCCACCCCCTAGTCATCCATCCTATGACGTCGCCTTCAGTCTTTCAGGACCGGTCAGAGTGGGGTTGCTCAATCTTGGTGCGACTGACATTTTGTCAAGGGGGCTTTCCTGTGCATCGGAGAATGTCTAGCAGTGTCCCTGGGCTTGAGTCCTTAGATGCCAGTCCAGTACCATCTTCCCTCCATCTGCTACCCCCTCCCCAAGATGTAAGGACCACTTCAGGTCAGCAAAGGGGTCTGAAGCCATGAGAACCCCCACGCCTGCTGCTCTCTCCCCTCCCCCTCTCCTCCCACTCTTAGTTGAGTGGGGCCCTCCCTAAGGGAGCTCTGAGCTCCATCCCTCTGCCTCAGTGAAGACCCAGAAGCGTATGTTCACAACCAAGGTCTTGGGTGCCAGTGCAAAAATGCTATTACAGAAGCTCCTTCATCAAAATCACAGAAGCCAGAACCACCTGCTGCATGCCGGAGGGAGATCTGATGATGCATGTACCCTGGAAGGCAAAATGGAATGTCCCAACCAAATGGTGCATGCAGACGACTTTCTTATCTCCAGTAAGAAGGCAAAGAGTTATACTTTTCCTCCCTCAGAGCTTTTTCTTAAAGCAGTGATCATCTTCCTGAAACTTCTGATGAGTCTCAAGCCGGGATGCACCGTGTCAGGGTCCACACAACTGGGGACAAGAAAGAGGAGCTGGAAGACGTGTTGTCTGTACACCTTGTGATGGGTTCCAGACAGTGAAGGGCCCAGCCCAGCACACCACAGCCCCAGCCCGTGGGTCCTAGGAGTAGAAAGTATTAAAGATAGCAAACGAAGTAACTGACAGAGAATTAATCTCAAAAAATATACAAGCAGTTCATGCAGCTCAATACCAGAAAAATAAATGACCCAATCAAAAAATGGGCCAAAGAACTAAACAGACATTTCTCCAAAGACATACAGATGGCTAACAATCAAAACCACAATGAGGTACCATCTCATGCCAATCAGAATGGCTGCTATCCAAAAGTCTACAAACAATAAATGCTGCAGAGGGTGTGAAGAAAAAGGAACCCTCTTACACTGCTGGTGGGAATACAAACTAGTACAGCCACTGTGGAGAACAGTGTGGAGGTTCCTTAAAAAACTGGGAATAAAACTGCCATAAAACCCAGCAATCCCACTGCTGGGCATACACATCAAGGAAACCAGAACTGAAAGAGACGCGTACCCGAGTGTTCATCGCAGCACTGTTCATAGCTAGACATGGAAGCAACCTGGATGTCCATTGGCAGACAAATGGATAAGAAAGTGGTGGTACATATACACAATGAAATATTACTCAGCTGTTAAAAAGAACACATTTGAATCAGTTCTAACGAGATGGATGAAACTGGAGCCTATTATACAGAGTGAAATGTCAAAGAAAAACACCAATACAGTATGTTAACACATACATATGGAATTTAGAAAGCTGGTAACGATGACGCTATACGTGAGGCAGCAAAAGAGACACAGATGTCAAGAACAGACTTTTGCACTCTGTGGGAGAAGGCAAGGGTGGGATGATTTGAGAGAATAGCACTGAAACACGTATATTATCATATGTGAAATAGCTCACCAGTCCAAGTTCGATGTATGAAACAGGGCATTCAAAGCCGGTGCACTGGGATAACCCAGAGGAATAGGAACGGGAGCGGGGGCGCAGTTCAGGATGTACACCCGTGGCTGATTAATGTCAATGTATAGCAAAAGCCACCACAATACTGTAAAATAATTACCCTCCAATTAAAATAAATAATTAAAAAAAATTTTTTTAAAGAAAACACAACATAGAGTGCACAGCTTCATCGTCTCTGTCCCTGACAGAACGCAGTGGAGGCTGCAAAGCATTTTGCTACTCATATGTCTGGTCCCTGACTGCAAAGCAAGAATTACAAGAACTATTTCTTTTCTTGCCATCCCAACACGTGCGATCTTAGTTCCCCGACCCGAGGTGAGGCCTGTGCCCCCTGCACTGGAAGCTCAGACTCTTAACCACTGGGCCGCCAGGGAAGTCCCACAGGGACTATTTCTCAAAGACAAGCATTTTCTATTTGGCTTGGTAAGAGAACGTGTGTTGTCAAAAGAAATGAAATAGTTCTTATATTTCAGTGTCCACTTATAGATATTTGACATTATCTGATAAAACACTGATACTTCATTAAAGGGCAAATGTGAACTCTCCAATCAATCTTTTAACGGAAAGAGAGACTGAGAAGAAAGTGATGGAGAACAATTTTAAACAACCACAAGTAAGAGTAGTATGTGTGGCCACACCCCTGAGGGCCATGCCTGGTTCCCATGTCAGGTGTCTCATGACAATTCCCCTTAAAAAGCAACAATAACAGTGCCTGAGCAATATAAACGGAACTTAATAAAGAGAAGGACGCACAGAAAAGCGAGTCAGCCCAAATACATCAGAGATTTCCAAGGTGAGGTTTGCAGGCGGAAAGACGGTCTGGGGTCTTGGATGTCGACTTGCTAACTGCACAAATTGAAACTGCCACAGTTTAGTGGAAGTCCCCACGTGATGCTCGGGAAACTCAGGCCTACGTGAACCGGGCTTGACTACAGTAGCAAATGCTACGGCTTATTTCTGGAAGTGGTGGTATGTTCTTACCTGCAATTTGTCAGCCTAAAAGCCCTACTCCTGGCTGGAGTCAGGGCTTCCCAGGACAGCCCAGCCTCCTGCAGGGACAGCCCGAGCAGCAGTTCTCTGACGTCTGAGAGTCCTGGTCTGCTGGACTAGACACCCCGTGCCGGACACCAGGTATGAGGGGAAATGCCGTCTCTCTGCACAAGGAGGCCTGAGGGATGTGCCGCACGCACCCGCACTCACTGAAGGCCAGGCCCCACGATACTACAAGCAACAGAAAGTCTTCTTACCCAAGATGAAGAAAAATCAGTATGGAAGAAGAATCCTCGCTCTTCCCATCAGACTGTCTGGTAGGAATTAAAATACCACCACCCGGATACGGAATGCAGACATTTAAAATGCATAAGGACAGATGAAACTTGCTACCAAGGCCGTGACCTCCAGCCTCCCAAACACTGATGATTTGGTAACGGCCGGACGGTATTTTTCCTGACGGCTGCGGTACTCCCTCTTTTCCAGGACGATTTGAATACAGCGGGGTGAGTGGAATTCTCAACCTTTGCTGGGTTCTGCTGCGTCTCCGGCATAACCCTGACTTTATGCGTAACGCTACATATTAAATACTGTAAGAATTCACATTTTAGCTCCATTTGCTTTAGATATGTTACGTTCAACAAAAGCAGTAATTATTACTATTACAACAACTACTGTCAATAAAATGAAACAGGTAAGCCATTGCTCAAAGGAGGATTCAGTACTGGGTTCCTTCTCACACCAGTGGTGGATTTTAAGCCACCAGACACTTGCGTTACACACCTGACTTTATTATCTCAAGCTCTCCGCCTGTAACCTTGCCTGTTCTTTTCACCAAAGCCAGCAGGAACATCTCATCTGCTCAATTACTTATTAGTGTTGCTACAGAATACCATTTCCTCTTGCGGCTGATAAAATATTAATCAAAAACAGGAACTGAGCGATTTCCCAGTGTGGATGTCTTCTAATGGTAATACAGGGAGTCAGAGAGAGATCTGGAGGTCATGTAACAGCTTCTGAGGAAGGCAGAGGGGAGTGACGTCGGAGCCAGAGGCGGAGGCTTCAGCCGGAGACCAGAACTCGGGTGATTTTTCAGCATTCGCCGTGGGAGAAAACTTTCAGAGCATGAGGATGGAGGTGGCTTGTGGGGAAAAGCCAAGTCTGAGAAACACTCAGAAAAGAAGGCTTTTTGTGTTTTCTTTAACATAGAACAAAACTTCAATGAACCAGAACGGTGTCCTGATTTCACTGGTTTTTTTCTAATTTTCAAATTCTAACCCTCATTTTCAACCACTTCCAGGTTTCAGGAACGCACATCGTGCCTTAGTAAAGAGAACAGCACTTGAGTGAATGAAGAAGCTGAGATCAACTTCTGAATTTGAAAAAATTCAGAAGAACTCTGCCCAGATGTTAAAAGAGGAGGCCTAACCAGCAGACACTGAGGTTGGAATCTGCCTTTTCACTCACTCTGGCCCCTCCCACATTCTCCTAACTCTCTGATGCACTCCTGGAATCTCCCGCATCACCACTGACTGGACCCCAATTAAAGGTAATTACTAAAAGCAGAGGAGATGCGCACAACGTCTGGAGGACTCTCCAAGATCCAACGGGATCGAGAATTACGTTATGGAAGGAAGCCATCCAACAGTTTAAATCAAGGAAAAGGTTCAACTGCTGAACGCTTAAACATAACAACTTGATTCTCCTCCGAGATGAAGGAGGGGTTTCCGGAAGGCTCTCGCCCTTGCCCGGGAAGGTCGGCCCTCCATCCAGCTCTGCTCACTCTGATGGCCCCACTACCACCACCCCGCCAACACTATTGTTTACTCTGGCTCTTCTGGTTCTTCCTGCTTGCTAACACCATGGGTAAAATGCAACCTCATGGCTCACCTGTCAAGTACCAACAAGCTCCTCCTCGAGCTTACAAATGCTGGGCCTCTAGGCAGTAGGTGATCGGCCCCATGGAGATGTGGAGGAAGGCAGTCCGTGTCACAGAACGTTCCACTACCAGCTCTGAGATCTGGGAGGTGAAATGCCCACTCTGCTCGTGGGAAGCAAACGCATGAATGCTTGATGCTTTCCCATTCACCCTGTCCTTCATGACAAACCAACCCACTTGGGTTCTCAGGACCCCGACGCCCTAGCCTGGACTAAGCCTCAACGGCCCAATCCACTGGACAATCTGGACAAACACCCCTCACCTGTGCTTGACATCTAAGTCAACATACTAGCAATGTTTGTCCTACGAAACTCCAAGCAAAGATGAGCTAGCTGCTTCCAGACCACTTGTGTGCAAAAATCTGTGGGTGTAATTGGCGGAGATTCCACCTGCTTCCTCGCCATCAGATACTGGAATCGAAAGTCTTCCAGACATTATAATCAATTAATATTGTGATACGCTGGTCAAATTACTCTTTTTTAATGTGTGGGTGCTTAATTACCATCCACTTTTACATCTAAAAAATTCACTCTCAGCTGAGTGTTTCTATCAGGGTTTTGGCTCTCGTCAGCACAGTCCATTAGATTGATAAAAATCCATTTAAAAAATTTAGAGTCTGGCCCAGCGATCCCACACCTGGGAATCTATCCCACTGAAATAAAAGCATCAGTCCGGACATAGGAAAAAAGATGCTTATCCCATCATTATTTGTGGCCAGGCTGGAGTGTGTGGAGAAACCTTTGGAAACTGAATGGATGCCCTGCAACCCATCTGAGACAGGGAATGACTGTGTAAATCGTGGTACATCCACACTGTGGGTTATCACACCACCGTGGGATGAGAAACGAAAGACTCAGGACAGTGTGTATAGTGTGATTCCGTAGTTTATTGCACAGAACTATTAAAAAGAAAAAAAAATCCCCCCAAACCCTAAGTATATACGTGTATGTATATATACCCACATGGAGGATTCATATAAATGCATATGAGCACAGATAAAAACTCAGAAGGAAACAGATTGTTAACCTGTTTAATCTTATGTGGATGGGTTTGATGGGGGAGATGGGGCACAGGGAGAGAGAGAAGGTGGAACTAAGCCAAAATGTGATTTAAAATGTCCCCGAGATGAATATGATCAGAACGACGCATTTACTCACAAGAAGCAGCAGCAAAAGCAAGGAGCTGCATAGCCCTCACTGCATCTGCGGCTTTCCCTGGGCATTCTCATGTGTGAAACCTCTCATCGTTACCGGCCAGTGAGGTCTGCGATACTGTGGTCCCCACTTACACAGGTGACAGAAAGTGAGGCACGGCTAACAAACAGGCCCAGCGGCCGCGCTCCAGAATGCACCTGCGTTTATGGTCTGATCTAGTGTATCGGGCTAAACTGGGAAAAGAGCTAAGCGAGAATCAGACTCGCCAACTCTGGTAAGTGCTGAGACATCCAGCACAGGAAGCGGGCATCAAAGGAGTTTCTGCCAGGCGCTCCTGAGAGCGGAAGCCAACCCACCCCACGCTGTGGGGGAGAGAGCTGCACGGCCAGTGGGCCGGGGTCAGCAGGCGGCTGCCCCCAGCGGTGGCTGCAATGGCACTCTGTGCAGTGGCGCGGGAGCCACGCATTCCTCCAGCCCCGCCTGGAAGCCACGCCCTCACAGGAAGCAGCCAGCATGCTGGGGAGACGCAGAGCTCTCTCCGGCCGGAATACACTCCTCAGAATCACCTCCTCTAAGCAGGTGGGGTGCGCGCCCGCTGCCCTGGAAGTCCGTGACCTCCATGCGGGGGGCCGGGGGCACTGGTCAGGAGTGGGCTGTCTCCCAGGGCCCAGCACTAGGCCTCCTGCACAACTGGTGTTCAGTAAAGACCCCTTCACTGAGTGAAATCAGGGTGCCTGGCAAACACGTGGTCCTGATGGCAGAATGTAAGTCCCCATTGTGTAAAACTTGGGGGAAAGTGACTCCTAACGGAACTGTGTGTGCTCTGGATAAAGAGAACGCTCATGCTAATAAGAGAGGCAGCCCAAAGAGCCGTGTCAGCTGCCACGGTTTTAGCCATAACTTAGGAGTCACTTGCTAGCCTTTAACGTCCCAGTGACTGTGAGTCTCGTGAGCCTCCTGGACAGTACAGAGCACTGCTGGTGCCCGGGCAGCGCGAGGGAGCTGGAGCTCAAAGCGTTTACTCCGCTGGCTCCAGGGCACACGGCTGGCGAGGGGGCGCCAAAACCAAGCTCAGAACCCGCGCTCTCTCCTCGCGCCGCCTCTGCGGTCTGCACAGTCACAAGCTCACTCACAGAATAAAGTCTAAATAAGAAGTCCGTTCATTTCAAGTTGGCATTCAGAATAAGAAAGGAAAAAAAATTTATAAGGTCTGCACAACATAATTCTTAGTCCAGATTAAAGCAGACCCACAGCCACGCCAGGCAGCTCCATGACCTGAGTGGTGATTTCACCCCCGTCCCGTCTCACAGAGCCTCCTCCAGCCACCCCGCCTCTCACCCCCAACAGACGAGGCTCGCACAGAGGACAGCGGAGGCTTGACAGATGTGTTAATGCGGGGGGTGGGGGGAGCAACACGTCGGTTCCCACCCTTCTCGGACCGCAGCATGACAGCTACAGAACTCAAGTCCATTTGTATCCCCTGCTGAATCCCCCATAATTCAGCAGACGATCATTACCATGCCATAATGATATCACACGGCCATAAATACATATGCTAAGAGTCGAACAAGACATTCATATTTAAACATAGCTGGAAATAATTTCAACTCTGGCGATTTTCTATTGCTCATTCTATTACTTTTCGGTGGATGTTTAAAATGTTGAAACCACGAATGAGGGTGTGTGTGTGTGCGTGTGTGTGTCACAGCTTCTGGTTAAGCAAGGAAAGGAATTTGGGGATCAAGTTACATCTGATAAATATTTTGTTTGAGGAAAAGTTAAGTTAATAATAGATGAGAAGCTCCTTGATATGTCAGTTTCAGAAGAAATCATTCATGCTGCTATAAATGCAGGCCAAGATGTTAATATTCCAAGATAGCTGCTTCATATTTGAAGGACAGTTGCCCTGAATAAGAAACGTCATGTACGACTTTTTCATAAAACTTAAAAAAAAATACATATGGCAAACAAATAACATAGCTTGAATTTAGACCACGGCAAATTCGTCATTCCTAAAGAGTAGGAGAAATGATTTCACAGGAATCAGACTGGTGCCTCCAGAAAGGGACAGGTGGCTCAGATAACATACCACCGGAGATGACAATGTTAATCTTGATCTCTACCTTAGACTCTTCAGCTGCAGACAGAATAACACAGTTTGTCTTCAGCCTCGATGATGTTTCCATTAACAGCTCTCTTCCCTTCGTATTCAGACACCTTGCTACAGCTTTTTGAATTATTTAAATGGAAGTAGCATTAGAAAACCCTCATGTTTAAATTATGCTAAATAAGTATTCTTTCAGCTGGACTTCTGCCCATGCCAAA
>SJYF01000419.1:5239051-5264687 GCA_006410515.1 Procapra przewalskii | reverse complement strand
AAAAAGACATATTCTGCGGGCATGTAGGAAGGGCTCAGAGGAATACGAGGAGTCGGCACATGTATAAAGTGGAGACAAATGTTTGGGGAATAAGAGTGTACAAACAAGCCACGTGTGCAGGGCATTCTAAGTATCAGGATGTTCGAGAGGGAATTCAAGTTTGTACGTTTACAGACATGATGTCAATTTTCTAAAATGCTTCCACATGTCTGGAAAGCTCTGAACGTTAGAATTTAAAATGGATGGAAGTCTAATTGCAACAAATCATGGAACATCCATTCTATGGAGTATTACACAGCTATTAGAAGAAAGAAGCTCACTCTTCCACCTCCTGGACCTGGAGGGGTGTCTCTGATCACTGGCTGGGGCAGCGCTCCTGTGAGAGCAACCAGCAGACCCTCGGAGTTTGCCTACGGAGTCCCTGTAGGGACGGAAGAGCTCCAGGCAGAGCAAGGGCTCCTGGCTGCTGTCGGCTGGGGTTACTGGGAGGTGGGCACGGCTGGGGGGCCCCAGAGGGAAACGGGGAATGTCCTGGAGGTTGTTTAATGTTATTCGTCGGGGCAGTTACCCTGACTGTGGTGAGCACGCGCTACTGCTTAGCCTGTGGGAAAATTCTCTTCTTAAGTGAAAAAAGCGGGGAGGCTGGGAAGGAAAGAGAGGCAGAAAAATAAGAGACCAAAGTGGGGAGAAAGAGAGAGAGACAGACTGACTGTCAGAATTAACAAAGCCAAAAACTCCTGCTTGCCAAAGGTGGCCACTGTCAGGAACCTTTCTGCTTCGCCAGGATGCCACGCTTAGAGGGTTTTCTTCTTTTCCATTTTCGTTTTTTTTTTTTCCTAAAGCAAAAGCGCTGATGTGTTTGGGAGAAAGCTCTCTACCCTCTGCGAAGCCTCCTTTTCAGAAGAAACTTGCCATAGTGCTGAGCACGCAGTCTTGCTGGGCTTGGAGCCCAGCAGGTAGGAAGGAAGGTGCAGAGGGAGCTGCGGGGGGGAAGCTCGGAGAGACCACACTTGACCTGGCTGACAGAGGCCTCACACCTCCCTCCCCAGGGCGCCTCCGGGCCTGGCCAGAGACGGGGACAGGGGCCCGCAAGATCTCATCGGTGGTCTTCAGAGGGTCAGTGTGGAGAGGGTGTGCCTGTCACCCTCCCAGGGGGTACCTCCAGGGCAATGAACGATTGCAAAAGGGCAAATAAATCTCACACACACACACACACACACACTCTTAAAGCTGGTGTTGGATCTCAGTGTTGCTTGCAAATGCAACTACAAAACCTCTTAACTCAAGAAGTGTTTACTGAGCTCCTACTACGTGCCTAGCCTCAGGCTTATTGGGAACTTAAAGACAGCATAGTAAAAAGCAGAGACTTTACTCTGTCAACAAAGGTCCGTCTAGTCAAGGCTATGGTTTTTCCAGTGGTCATGTATGGATGTGAGACTTGGAATATAAAGAAAGCTGAGCACAGAAGAATGGATGCTTTTGAACGGTGGTGTTGGAGAAGACTCTTGAGAGTCCCTTGGACTGCAAGGAGATGCCACCATCCATCCTAAAGGAAATCAGTCCTGGGTATTCACTGGAAGGACTGATGTTGAAGCTGAAAACTCCAATACTTTGGCCACCTGACGTGAAGAGCTGACTCTTTGGAAAAGATCCTGATGCTGGGAAAGATTGAGGCAGGAGGAGAAGGGGACGACACAGGATGAGATGGTTGGATGGCATCACCGACTCAATGGACATGGGTCTGGGTGGACTCCCGGAGTTGGTGATGGACAGGGAGGCCTGGCGTGCTGCGGTTCAGGGGGTCACAGAGAGCTGGACACGACTGAGCGACTGAACCGAACTGATAGTATCTTCAACTTTCCCATGCAATTTGAAGGCTTTTTTTTTTTTCCTGATGATAAAAGTAACAAATTCATCCCAGAAAATGATCAACTTTAGGAAACTATTTTTTGGGCTCAGTTGCTCAGTCATGTCCTACTCTTCGCAATCCCCATGAACGTGGAGTCTGCCAGGCTCCCCTGTCCCTGGGATTTTACAAGCAAGAACAGTGGAGTGGGCTGCCATTCATCTTTAGGAAAACAGTTTAAAAAAAAAAGCCTTCCATCTCCAAGTCACAGATGGTGACCGTCTTGTTATTTGATATAGTCGAAGCACCAGGATGGTGCGTGGTACTTATCAATAGGCGTCAATGTTTCTCAAGGAAAGGCAGGCAGGCACCTAACTTATGGTAATATTATTTATGTCAATCCATTTTCCATTTTTATATAACAAGGAAACCACTCTGTACATATGATTTTTTAAACTGCTCAGTCCACTTAATAATAGACAATAAGCCTTTTGCCAAACAATAAGTGCATACTTTAAATCCGACGGAAACCCCTAGCTCCCTGCCTCCAGGGCAGATGGTCACCTGGGGAACCTGATAACTGGCGAGGGTGGTGGTACCAGCGCTGGGTGCCCCAGGGGAGGTGATGATACTCTCCTCCTAACCTACAGCTAGAGCAGGGCAGGATCATCGCATCTTTGTCAACTATTTAGTTCACCTCACTGCCTTTCACCTCCACGCTCAAGGGAAAATAGTGAAAACATGCCAAGGAGAAAAATTTCACAGGTCTAATGGTGAACTCACAAGCTGCTGCCAAGTGGTTGTATACATACACACACACACAACCAACTCCAGCTGTTGCATGTAATTAATGTGCTAATTATACGTAATTATCTAATTACTAAAGGAGAGAGTTACAGCAAACGCATTAGTAAAGGTATTAAAATTGGCTCTTTTTAGAATACAGTATAGACAGTCTTGGTATTTCTGAAAGTCACCCTGAATTTTTGTCTGATAGTTGAGGGCTTTGTCAACAGAGAAAAAGTCTTTCTAAATGTTTTAATGGTATTATGGGTTGGATGATTTGGGGTCACTCCATTAACAGGGTTTTAAAAATATATAACATATGGGGAAAAAAATGTGTCACACAATTGATCTTTGCAGTGTTGTGTCAGTCAGGACTTGCAACAGCCTCCCTTGAGTAAAGTCAGTCCCCCCAAAAAAATGATCCAAAGAAGGCTGGACCCACAAAATGATAAAAGGAGAAGGGAAAGCAGAAGCTAAGTGGCAATATAAATTTGGAAAACACTATCTCTCCCTTGGGTGTTCTACTGGGTTGGCCGAAAAAGTTCATTTGGGCTTTTCCATGAGCTACTACAGTAAAACTCAAAAAAACTTTTTGACTAACCCAATATATAGTACTGTCCTACGTAACAGACAACAAAATGCGGGGTGGGTGGTAAGTGGTCATGATGCGAAGTCTGAAAACAAGATGATTCTTTCCCTTTCTTAGGTATGAGGCATTCGAAGGCTCTGATAAGTACTGCATTTCTGAAACAGCTTTGACCACAGAACCCTTCTTTATTTGCCTGCTCTGTACATCCATAAATATCAGTGGACTCCACAGACAATCCACAGTTCAAGACCAGGCTACCACGGTCACTGCCTCCACTGGATCTCTCTTCATCACACAGCGAAGCTCCGTTCTGAACCCGGTCCCTGCCCAACAGGAACTACCCTGAAATAAAGCATTTCAGCATCTAGAACAATCCTTTGGATGAACCTTCAAGAAGCACTGTTTTCTACTGGTCACTTCTCTCAGGGCTGTGGATGTGCTATCTAGGTATTTATTTTCTATGATCAAACAATTAAATGTTTTATCAAATGTTGCCCACAGTATTTCCTGAGAATGTTAAAGATGCCACAAATAAATTCCACATCAGAAAAGAAAAGCCTGCTACTTACAGAGAAGATATAAATTAGCATCTTTAGAGTCTAGGCTTATTTTATTAATTTGCTAATTCATACACTGTCTCCTTTCAAAGATGAATCGAGGCATCCCTTTTTTTCTTCTTTTAATGCTATCATCAAAATTCAATGGGCCTTGACAAGCGGAGGGAACGAAAACACAAACCAGCTGGATCCTCCAAAGGCCCGTCTTCATTACTTTTACTATTTAACTTTTAACTTTTAATCTTGGGCCATAAAAACTGTCCTAATAAAAGATCCATAAATATCTCTTGAATGTGCAAAGGAGTGACTTTGACGAGCCATGAGCATATGCTGGGCTCTTCTCGCTGATGGGCCTCGGTATCTGCGACTGTCTGAGAAAAGACACTGGGCAAGATGGAGATATCGATTCTCCCAGGAAGCAAAGGGAACTGCCTCTGTTTCCATCTCAAAAATTCCATTATAGAAGGAATGAAACTACAGCCTTTATTTATCTTTAAGCCAGTTGGGCAGATGTGAGCATCATCAGTTCAAGCATTTTTTAAAAATTGATGAAAGTATCATATAAGTGAGTATATAATATTATTACATATTATATTATGGTATTATTAAATATTATTATACATTATAATTTTATTATATGTATGACATATATATAATAAAATATTATCATATATATATATGATACACATAAATGACAGGGTAGCCTGGGACATGGGTCTCATTGGAGTCCCCACCTAGGACTTTCTTCTCACCCAGTTTTGCTTTGCACAGAGAAGGGTTCAATTTTTATTTGCCAGAGGAATGAAGGAAGGCACCCCTTTGAATACTGCTCTTTCCAATGCTGTTTCTAATCACACATCGAATCCTAAAGTAAATACAATTAATTGCCCAATAAACAGTCTCAGATTATAAAAAGGCTTTTCCTGCACACGGTTAATTCAACTGAACGACACATTTTTAAAATTAAAAAACACTCAAATCTCCACACTATTTTCCCTCATACCTTTTTTCAAATTAAACTCTAAAAACAAATATACTTTTAAAATTGTGTTATCATCACAGTGCATTTCTGCATGAACAATACATAAGGATAATGGCTTTTATAATGTGATGCCTAAATGCGAGTTTACAGGAACCGGCAATTCATTATATTAAATACTGGGATTTTTCACCCACATATATGGCTTTTTTCTCTTTTCCACAACACACTGCTCTAAGGACACACTTAGAGGCCGTGATAGTCGATGATGCCACCTTGATTACCATTATTTTTCTAGCTTTCTTAAATTAGATCCAAGGAGCCTTTATAGGTTTAGAATATTGGACAGAATATTCCGTGTTTGAAGCCAGCCTTTCTAGAACTCTTTACTTCTTATGCCCAGAGTTTCATGCAACTTCTTTTCATATGCAAAGTAGATCCATGTGATCCTATCTTACACATTCAATGGAGAAGAATGTGTAAAGAGAAGTAGCTGCGTGTTTTAGCACTGAAGGAATCATCTGTCATAAACAGCACACCGTATTTAATATTCAGATCAAGACAGCTCTGTCTCATTCCAGCAGACCCTTCTGACAAAAGCCGTCCCCCGGCTGCCAGGCGTATCGAGTCCAGCTGAGGACAAATTTCAAGATGAACCTGAAATCAATTTGCCATCAAATTTTCATGCCTCTCCCGGACTATCTGTGGCATTTTAATTACAAGCACCCTAGGCGGGGGGTACAACAGATATTGACACACGGCTCCTACAATAAACTTTATTGGCAACCTCTGTCTGAATGCAGTACTCAACTAGAATAACAAGAAATAGAGCAGGATGTGGGAGCCAGGAGGTACCGCGATCACTCTGGAATGGTTTTGTTCCAGGGGCCTGGGCTTGCTGTATGCAACAGGCCTGGGAGCCAGGACACCGGGCTCTCAGAAATAGAAATGGCCTGCAAGTTCAAAGAGCCCACAATGCTAGGAGCTCAGCCAGGGCCCGGGCTTTCTCCACGGGGTAGCCAGGGGTGGTCACTTTCCTTTTGCTTTTCAGGTGAACATTTCAGGTTCCCATCATTTCAGAGCTCTTAAAAGACTTCAGATCCTTCTGGAAAGGTCAGGGTCTCTGGGCAGAAGGTTCACCTATAAACCATGCTGAAAAGGCTTGGTTTAAGGAGACAGAAATGGTCCCTGACTGTTGGTGGAGAGGTGGGAGGTGACTAGAGGCCTTTACCTGAACAACAGCCACCGTAACCCCTGCTTCTTCCTGGCTTATGTACAGCCTGTAGCAGGGCCATTAGTATTGAGAGAAGGGGGAGGACTTGCAATCTGCCTGGCACAAGGGACTTTTGCGCCGGGGAAATGAACATCCTGGGACCACAGGCATGCAGTCTCGAGCACGCCAGCTGGGCAGCCCATCAGCGGGGATGAGTCTGCTCTCGGACACAGTGCAGGCACATGTCACCTTGCTCCCTCCGATGGTCACCGGGACTGAGACAGAGCTGACAACCACAGCCGTCTCGGCAACACCGCAGCAGGCACTGGAGCAGACCCGTCTGCACACGCCATCTCAATGAATCCTCCAACATTTTCCCAAGTGGGCAGCTGACTGACTCCAGTATTCCTGCTTTCCAAAAATGAAGGCATGCCAATAAATGTACACACAGCTGGCCCTTGGATCCTCCTGGGATTGCCTGCAGGACCCCCTTGTACATGGGAATCCCAAGATGCTCAGGGTTTTTACATAAAATAGCACTGTATCTGCATATAACCTAAGCACATTCAATGCTCCTCTACTTTAATCTCCAGATTACTTGTAATACCTAATACAATGCAAATACTATACAAATAGCTGTAAATGCAATACAAATGCTCTGTTAATAGTTGCCAGCATGTGGCCAACTCAACCTTTGCTTTTCAGCTATTTCTGGAGCTCTAATCCCCCAAGTATTTATGATCTGAGTTAGCTGAATCTCGAGATGGGGGACCCATGGATAAGGAGGACCAACTCTACACATGTTCATTATAAATTTTACTGATATAAAAGATGTTGGCACACTATTTAAAAATGAATCATGCAACATTCTTCATTATAAATTTCACAGGACTAGCTTACTCTCACCCAATGCTTTCAGGGCTTCTTGCCTAGCTCTTGCATCCAAGGTCAAGATGCAGCTAATGAACACTGGTTGATGCTTTTAAGTTAACCAGTAAGATGAAAGTAAAATAACTGAGACAGGCATTATTTTGAAATGTCACCCCTTCTTCAGTGGCACGAGTGGCTTCTGTGCTGAGTTGGATAATAGTCTTTTTTTAAAAAATTGATGTGCTAAGGAAATACTACCTCTTTTTTATAATATTCATAAGGTAACGACTACAATCATGATACCCATGTACTTAACCTGCACAATTAACACTGTAGTTACTTTTCTTCCACCAAGACAATATAAACAATCAACCAAGGCTTGGTTTATAGCTTTTGCCTATTTCTGTGGTGTAAATACTCCCAAGGTTGCTTCAGGCTAGCAAGGTCACCTTCTGGTGCAGGGCTGAGGACCACGTGCAGCTGCTCGCCCGGCCTGTGGCATTTCTGCCATCCAGACCCAGACAGACTCAGGAGCACAGATAAAAACAGGCAGAGGTCATAAAAGGGCTAGGAACCGAGGAACTGTGAGTATTCAACAGCTTTGTTTTGAATATAATTTATTAGAAAGTAAGTTTATGTAATTTAAGTGTTGCTAGTATCTGTGTTTAACAACTGGGTCACAACATTTCTGCCAGCTTAAGCTCACTGCTGGTTCCAGGGAGATGGGCCAGGAAGACTCACTGGCTGCTGCTGCTGCTGCTGCTAAGTCGCTTCAGTTGTGTCCAGCTCTGTGCAAACCCATAGGCGGCAGCCCACCAGGCTCCCCCGTCCCTGGTATTCTCCAGGCAAGAACACCGGAGTGGGTTGCCATTGCCTTCTCCAGGACTCATTGGAAATGGTGCCAAAAAGCCTGCAAGCACAGACATGCATGTGCACAGACACCACACACACACACACACACACACACACACACACACACACACACACACACACCAAAGAGAGATGCTCCTGGCATAATCCCCTTGTTTTCTTCGAGAGGGAGGTAGTTTCAAACACAGCCAGGGGATCCCAGGATCAAGATGTAACCACAGCAGATAATGAAATAAGTGTTCCTTGAAAAGAGTCGGGATGTTTCACAAAGACACAGGAGGCAGAAGGACCCACACCCACCCTTCCGCCAGGAGAATGGCAGCACGGAGACGGCCACACGGAGGGAGCCCCACCGCCTGACCCACACAGCAACACCTGCATGGACCAGCTCTCGTCAGCATCCGCACTCACTTCTCCCTTCCTCCCCGCGACCACTCACCGCCTCTTCTTTTGTTCATTTGACCCGGACGGCAGGGCCCACTTTCCACTACACATGAGAGACAAGCCACCTTCTTATTCTCTGAAACCCATACTTTCAAGGCAAAAACTGATTTGAGAAATAAAAGAGTGAGAATCAGGATGGGCCTTGAGTCTGGAAAACAGTGATACCCTGACGTCCAGGCAAGGCAAGCCAGGCCTCTTCTGCAGGGCAGTCAACTGTGCCCTGCAGTCAGAGGGCTGAGTCATTCTGTTCAGTCCAAGCAGGCAAGAATATGGAGGCTCCCCCACACCTTATTAAGCAAGGGGGAGTCGCAGAAAGCAGCATCAGTACCTGATGGGGTAGCCAGGCAGCGTTTCCCCTGATACATACTGCAGTTCAGACGCATTTCCAGACTGTTCAAGGTGTATATAGGAAGCACAGAGCTCACCAGGCTGCACAGCCCAGGACATTTCTCAAAGGGTGTCAAGGGCAGAGAGGGCACATGGGTCACACTGACGCTGTGTGGTGTTAACTCAAGGATGAGACACCTAACGGGACATGACAGTCTCTGCCCGTCTTTTCAAAACATAAAACACAGGCAGCTTCTTCTGGACGGACTGGACCAAAAGTATTCCAAAGTGCTCCCTGGAAATGGCAGAGATGTAAAAGAGCTGCGAGATATAAAATAGAACATGCTATCGCTTGTCGGTAGCATGGCTTGTTTGTTTCCCTTTTCCTTTTTTATTTCTATCCCTGAGGGTCAGTCGCTTAAAATGAACATCGGTGTTTCCCAGGCAAGATTTACATTTTCAACATGAAATCTAATCTGTGGTGCCTGGCCAGAAAGAAATATTTATATGTATGTATTGCTGTTAATCTTGTGTGTGTGTGTGTGTTTAAAGGAGTCAACACACAGAGATCATTCATACTTTCTCCACTCCATTTCTGACTCTTTTCCTTCTCTGCTGTTGGCCGAATATGAGAGCACACTCAGAGTCTATCATGTTATTCGAGATAACGTTGCCCTTGCTAGAAAGAGCTGGCTTCTTGCATATTTACTGCAATGGCACAGATGAAGAGGCACCTGACCTGAAGGAACTGAGGCTCTGCTTAAAACAGGACCTGGATAAGAAAGAAACAGCCATCACCGAACCTCCAGACAGAGTCTGCCCCCTAACGCCCAAGCCCTCCCTGCCTAGCAGTGTAGCAGCCCCGGGTGCAGGTATCAGTGGGCAGGCGCTGGAAAAAGGACCACCTGGAAAGAGGTCTCTAACTTGCCCATCAGCACGTGGGTGGGTGGGTGGATGCTTTTTTTTTTTTGAAGAGATGCTAGCTGGACCTTCTAGCCAGCCAGGGGTGGAGGGAATCGAGAAGGAAGAGGCTCTGGAGGGACGCTTTCCTTTTGCCTTTTGTTAGGTTGAAATAAAATGTTACGAGCATCCGAGTGCTACTCTTCATTGCAGAGAGTGGCCAAGTCACAGGCCGGAGTCCTTTCCGGGGCGGGAGCCGTTTCTGGGGCGGGAGCGATACAGAAAGCGTGCGCGAGCCAAGAGCGCGCGTGGGCGCGGGGCCCAGGGCATGCAGCCTTCCTGGCCGCAGGGAGAGCGCGCGCGGGGCCAAGTTATGTTTGGAGGGGCGCCTCCGGCCTCGGTGTCCTTCATTCACGGCCATGAAGCCACACCCCCGCCCTTGAAGCCCGTGGCTTCTCTCTGGAGGCAGCCACCCCCTAGTCGATCCACCTTCTCTGGGGCAGAGACCGACCCGAGCCCGGGAGAGGGCCCAGGAGCGCGGCGTGTGAGGGGCTGAGTGGACGCGGCGTGCCTGTGCCGTCGTCCCTCCAGAGCCCTCCTCCCCTCTGGAGCCTCGCCAAGGAAACGCAGGCTCCCGAGCCAAGCCCCGGCTTCTCTCTCCAAATCACATCGCTCATGATTAGGGGGAGAGAGACCGAATCTTCCTCCGCAGCCTCTCCACCCACTCCCGATACAGAATCAGTTCATCTGGGTAATTTTTAAAGCGCGGCGCTGGGGCCAGCTGGAACCGGTCGCCTCCTCCCAGCCAAATGCTTCAAGTTTCTTCCAGCCTCGAGCCGACGTGCTCTGGGTACTGGGAGAGCCCAAGACCCAGCCAGGCCGGGAATGAGACACTGGCTCCCCACGCTGCCCAGCAGCTGCCAGAGTGGGGAGCAAGCAGAAAGCCTGGGCTCTGAGTGTGGCTCCCTGGCTCGGAAACGAGGGTCCCTGAGATCCCAGCGCCCTGAAAGCCCTGGAGGACTGGGGTATCCGGTCTTGGCCCAGGCTCCCCGGCTGCCAGGGCCAAATGTGCATCCCAGCCCAGAAAGAAGATGACTTTCACGGAGCAGCAGATTCACCGTATTTGCTTTGGCCTCTTCCAGCTCTGGGGTGACCTGAGTGCCACTGAGCAGGGCCCAGTGGGACCCTCTGACTTCATTCTAGAAACTAGGCTGGTTAAATAAGGCATTGTCAGGCCAGGAGCTGCCTTGGACTCTCGGCAAGGGTGTTGACTCAGTATGAAATAATATCAACAGAAAAGAACAATGTTCCCTGTTTTCTCACTCCAGGCATTCTCGAGGCTGGGAGTCGGTATTCGTTTGGAATGGGCCAGGCGCTTTCAAAACTCAGTTCTGTGTATTTAAAAGATCTTTAGATCTGAAGTTCTAGGGCATGAGGGCTGCCTGATGTGATGGCTCCTACGGGCACCTACTGAGCTCCGGAGACTCAGAAACGCTCAGGAGCAACAGCCCTGCGTGGAGAGAAGGGATTGTGCAAGACACACACTTGTCTCTTTTCAGGCACAAAAACACACACATTTAGACACGCTTCTTCCGGGAGCCCTGCATCTCTGCCCAGTCATTACTCATGCTAATTAACGGGTGTTTGGTTTCTAAACCTTTCAGCTTCGGAACTCCAGTTGAGGTGCCCTAGAAAGTAAAGAACCCAGCTGTGCCTACAGTGAGGGCCCCAGGCGTGAACCTGCAGGCCCCTTGAAGTGGGGTGTTTCAGAGTCCGCACTGAGCCTGCAAGCGCCTGACAAGCCTCCCTTCTGCTGTTTGAAACCTAGAATTAATTCTTTCTCTCCTCCCCGATTCACAGAGATGTTCTGAGGAAGAATTGAGTCATATTCCATCAGTTCTGAGTGCAAAAGGAAGGAAAAAAATAAGACAGTATGACTAAAAATCTGCCACCGCTATCCCCAGTTCTGGGACCAGCCTGTCCTTTGAATATTTATACAGCCACCAAGCAACACGGGCCCTCTCCGTGCTGAGGGAGCCCAGGAAGAAAACCGTGACAAGAAACTCCTGAGAAATTCCTGAAATTCTGTCCAAAGATGTTTAACAAACCCACAATGGAGAAATGCATTCTGAGAAAACAACTGTCTTGCTGATAAATATTGGTTAGGAAAATAATTTAATTTATATTTGTGAATCTTGGAGAGTATCTTTCTCATAGGATTTTCTCTAAGAAAGACAATCTTCTTGAATTCACTGTTTTTAAACTTTTCCCCCCCTTTGGGGATATTTGACTCTCTCCACTTGCCAAAGAGCTGTTTCCTAGTACATCCTAGAGAATATATGAGTTCATTTTTCCACAGATGCATTTCTATACACCTGGTATTTCAGTTATTTATTAACCATGCCTAGTTTTGTGGTTTCTAGCTTTATATCTTTAAAGTCATTAAAACTTAATAGAATTAATCATAAAAGAAATCTATCAAACACAGTTGCCAAGCACTTTCTTTTTCCCCCTGACTGACATCTTTAAAATGTATTTCAATGTTATTTATTTCATCACACCCAGGGAATTAAAAAAAAAAATAACTTGCAGCTTCCAAGTTCAGAGAAAGCATAAAAATGTGATTTACTATTTATTGTACAGTTAGGCACATGCATATTATATATTGCATGTTAATCTTCAACTGCTAAATTTAGCAAATTTGACAACACTACCGTTTGCTAGTGAGGAAAAAGAATCGACATCTGTTCTCTTCCAGATACGATTCCTTCCTGGAAGGAATCAGAAATAGGCCCAGGCCTCCTCTTTTCTGGGTAAACTGATAGAATGCGGGCTGTTTAAATGGACAGTCAAACCACAATGCCCCCTGGTGGTAAGAAGATGCATCAACATTTATCAGCATGAAGGCACACTGAATATATTCAAGAGAAACTTCATTTTTAATGAGGCAGAGATTCTAGTTTTAAAAATGCAAATGCAGAAAGCATAGCACATTGATGATGCTTTAAGTAGAATATAAAGAGTCACCTGACTGTTAGTTAAGTCAGAGGCATATTTAGTTCATCTAAACCACCTTGATAGAATTGTTTTGTTTTTTACAACATATTTTAATCCACAGTGAAGACTTGGGAGCAGGGAGGGAAATCACAAGTGCAGCATACAGAGTTTTTAGACTAAATTTACAAAAGTGAAACCATCAGCAGAGGTGGACCTGTGAGCCTGCTGGCTTACTGTTTGTTACTCCAGGTAAAATGGAGTGAGAGCAGACTCCAGATTTGACAGATTTTACAGAAAGATGGGGACCCCATCTTTCCAGCATGCTCTCAGCGGGCACCTCCGATAAGCAGCTTAAAGGGAATTTCCTCGGGTCAGACATAAATAGCGATTCTCAGGTTCCCTTAATCCAGACAGACATCGCTTGTGAGTTAGGCCTCATCAATTTCGAAAAGAGTCAGCTAACACATGAAAGGCAGGGCTTTGGGAAGGCGCACACGCATATTCAATGGGAATGTGTGAGATGTGGACTCATGAATCACGCAGACAATACTGACGCCTTGTATGAATTACAGAGCATGGCACCTTCCTTTCTCAGGAAGCTGCTCTTTGCTATCTGTAGAAGGGGGTATGGGAGAGCAAGAGGAGGAATTGGGACACTTTTCTTTCTTCTCCGGAGAAGTTGAGCAATTCACAGCTTCAAGTCACACAGCAGGTACCGAGTGAGAGTCCCCCAGATACCCGGGCCCATGACCCAGAGCTGCCTGCTTTGCTAATTATGACTTGTTTCTGATGCAGGACACTACCCTGATGGTTAAGATGATACTGCCCAAGAGATGACACCAAAGGATGTGGCGATGAAAGTCTAGTCCACACTAAAACCTGCACACGGATGTTCAACGCAGCATTATTCGCAGGAGCCAGGAACTGGAAACGACGCAGCTGTCTGTCAGCTGATGAACAGACCCATGAAACGTGGTCTATCCACACAAAGGAACATTACAGCCTTAAAAAGAAAAAGTATCGATATATGCTACAGCACTGATGAGCTCTGAAGACATGATACTGAATAAAAGAAGCCAGAGACAAAGACCATCAATTCAGTTCAGCTCAGTCGCTCAGTCGTGTCCAGCTCTTTGCAGCCCCATGGACTGCAGCACGCCAGGCCTCCCTGTCCATCACCAACTCCTGGAGTTTACTCAAACTCATGTCCATTGAGTCAGTGACGCCATCCAACCTGTTATCCTGTCCTCCCCTTCTCCCACCTTCAATCTTTCCCAGCATCAGGGTCTTTTCCAATGAGTCAGTTCTTCATGTCAGGTTGCCAAGGTCTCGGAGTTTCAGCTTTAGCATCAGTTCTTCCATTGAGTATTCAGGACTGATTTCCTTTAGGACAGACTGACTGGATCTCCTTGCAGTCCAAGGGACTCTCAAGAGTCTTCTCCAACCCCACAGTTCAAAAGTATCAATTCCTTGGCACTCAGCTTCCTTTATAGTCCAACTCTTATATCCATACATGACTACTGGAAAAACCATAGCTTTGACTACATGGACCTTTGTTGGAAAAGCAATGTCTCTGCTTTTTAATATGCTGTCTAGGTTGGTCATAGCTTTTCTTCCAAGGAGCAAGCATCTCTTTATTTCATGACTGCAGTCACCATCTACAGTGATTTGGGAGCCCAAGAAAATAAAGTCTGCCACTGTTTCCATTGTTTCCACATCTATTTGCCATGAAGTGATGGGACAAGATGAAGATGCCATGATCCGTTTTCTGAATGTTGAGTGTTAAGCCAACTTTTCCACCCTCCTCTTTCATTTTCATCAAGAGGCTCTTTAATTCTTCTTCACTTTCTGCCATAAGGGTGGTGTCATCTGCATATCTGAGATTATTGATATTTCTCCCGGCAATCTTGATTTTAACTTGTGCTTCATCCTGCACATAAGTTAAATAAGCAGGGTGACAATATACAGCCTTGATGTACTCCTTTCCCGATTTGGAACCAAGTCCGTTGTTCAATGCCCAGTTCTAACTGTTGCTTCCTGACCTGCATACAGATTTCTCAGGAGGCAGGTGGTCTGGTATTCCCATCTCTTGAAGAATTTTCCACAGTTTGCTGTGGTCTACACAGTCAAAGAGTATAGTCAACAGAGCAGAAGTAGGTATTTTTTTGGAACTCTCTCACTTTTTTGAAGATCCAATGGATGTTTGCAATTTGATTACATGGATTACATAACTCCAATTATAGGAAATGTCCAGAACTGGCAAACCCATCAAGACAGATTCCAAGGGCTGGAAGAAGGGGTTTTGGGGATGATGGCTAGGGAGTGTGGATCTTCTTGGGCTAATTAAAATGTTCTAAAACTGATGGTGGTGATGGATGGATGCACAGTGCCGTTGATATACCAAGAGAATACTGAAGTTTACACTTTACATGGATGAACTGTGGACTGGTGCATTGTGTGTGAATAAAGCTGTTTTGTTTTTTATTGTTGTTGTTGTTAATGGATGTTGGAGAGCAAAGGGCAGGCAGGCCCTGCAAAGTTCTGATGGACATAAAAGCGTTCCAGGGAGACAGAAGATGAGGAAAGGGTAACAGCCTCCAGAGAAGCACAGAAAAACTCTGCATCAAGCAGGAAGCCCAATGTGGCTTTTACCAAGGGGAATCGACTCTGCTCCACGGTCCCAAAAGCTTCCCACAGAAAACTCCAGGAAGACATTTCTCTCTCTCTCTGAGAGATCTGGATTCAATCAGGCTGGAGCATCACTATTTATAAAGAATTTCCCAGCGGTCTTAGTGCACAGCCAAAGCTGAGTACCACTGTTTGGGAAGAGAGCCAGCTACAAAGCCGAGTACAATGAGGAGCGGAGCTGGGCGAAGCGGAGACAGCATTCACCCGACTCTGCGTCGTGTCTCTACTTTCCATTCCGCCCCACCTCCCAGGCTCCTATCCAGACCCCCGTGTGTGGCTGTGGCCAGCGGGCTGCGGCCATCCTCAGCCCCACCATCTGATGGTTTGTACCAGTAATGCCGAAATGTTTACACAAACACAGATATCTGAACCGACCTGTCTGCCTATTTCTTCTTTTACAATAGACAGGCAGTCTTCCAAAAACTTCTTCATGATACAGAAAAAAAAAAAATCTATGCAGAGGGGAGGGTGCTTATGTTCGAAGTTTAAAATTCTGTGGGCATTGTTTGAGAACCTCAGTTGCTGGCACCCAGCTGACCCTCTGCCCTGCCTGACACTGCTGACCGCTTGAGAATAAAAAGCCTCACCCCATCCCAACCCCCGCAGGGCTGCACACATCTTCTTGGCTGGGTTTTAATCCAGCCTAAACATCAGCAAGCCTGAGTGTGGTACCTCCTTTTCTCACTGCCTAGAGGAGGACAGCCCCTGGCTTTGAAAATCCTTTCTTCTGGAACTTCTTGGAGCCAGAAAACCCCAATTTCTCTCGGGGTCCGTATGGGTGTGATCGCACACATTCTCTCTGGGTCTGTCCTGGTTGATGACAACTTTGGAAAACATTGCCTGAATAATTCATCATACAGAGAAAAAAAAAAAGCTTTGGGATTAAATGATATGACTGGAGCTTCCAGCACAAACATCCGTGTGTTCTCAAAAGAGTCAGTCCAGCTGGATGGCGGCAGTTGGGAAATAATCGAGGACACCCAAAATGAACTCCCCCTTTTGTAACTGGTCATGAGGCATCTGCTCAACCCGTCACATGGACGCTCGGGTGTCTCAGCCAGGTGCTCTGATACCATCGACCTGGGACATCTTGCTGGGGGTTTGCCTGACTTAGTGGAACGGCACCCACTTAGTGAGCAGCATGCAATCTGTTCTTTAAAAAGACAGAAGGGGAAAAGAAAGGAACGCGAGGAGGAGAGGTGAGAGGGAGGGAGAAGTGTGAAAATGTTAGCTACGTTTTCTGCGCCGTGAGGCTGAAAGGCCATGGGGGCCGATTCAATTTAATCTCGGCAACCAGGATGGAGATTTAACACCCACGCTAAATCCCAAGCAACCCATACAGTTGTTTCAAAGGCCCGTCTTTTCCCCGCGGCACACACACTCGCAAACACAATTAGTATCGCAGTGACTGTCAGCAGCAGCTCACCGAGGCTGCTGCCGCAAAGCTGCAGTGGGTTCAGCTGGAGCTCTCGCGCTGGCACCACGCACCAGACCTTGAAGAGGCGCTTCCCACCTCTCCTGCCTGCTCTTCTGTTTCACTGTTGTTGTTTTTTTCGCTTGTTTTTCTTTATCCTTGTGCGAAATCAAAGTTTTGACCCACCTCCTCCCTTCTGCCTGTCTTAGCTCCATCCTAAGAGACTCAAGGCAGTGAAACCTCAAAATGGCCAGGATGTGGGACTACTTAATCCCAGCTAGCCAAAAGCAGGAATGGCTGTTTACAGCACCTAGAGACAAAAAGTGAGGGAAGAACCAGCCCCATGGCATGAAACCCTGTCTCGACGTGCAGAGAAAACGGCCGCTGGGCTGCCTGGGCTGGAGTCTCCTCCCAGGCCCACTCCATGGACATGGTTTACCCCTGCCGCTGTCCTGTGCTGGAGACGGGCAGATGAAGCCCGGCCCTCACTCGCGACGGCGCTGAGCCTGGAGGTGAGAGGGTGGCATGTGAAGCCACCCGGCAAGGGGCGAGCAGCGGCCCGAGGGGAGCTGGGAGGGGGTCTGAGCACCCGAGTCTCGCCGCTTGCCACAGGTCAGCGAAGCCCCACCAGTCCCACCTGGTCCTTCAGGAGAGCCAGCTCAGGTGAAAGGCAGACAGGTGGCACAGGGGCCAAGAGGAAGAAAACCAAGGGGCCCCGAGGGCCGGCCCCTCCCGGAGAGACAGCACCACATGGGGGAGGCCCCTCCAGGGAGAGGCAAGGCAGGCGCCAGAGAACACCACCACCTCCCCAAGCACAGGGCCCCGAGGCCCACGCCCCACCCTGGACCCCGTGAACTGTTCGCAGGGAAGAACGCGCCACTTCTCACACGGAAGGAAAGAGGCCCAGATGGTTGTTATACCTGGTAAGATTCAGTTTTAATCAGACTCGGTTAATTATTGACTCAACGAGGATGAAACTAGAATAAAATCATTTTTACCTTGAGCCAAACTATTAAGAAGCCTCATATAGTTAATAGACTAAAAGGCCTCAGAATTATTCCTTTCGCCTCCGTGATATTCAATCTTAACTCAATCATTATTGCGCTTATCTCTCAATGCCAATGAAGGAGAGACGGATGGCTGAGGACTTTGAATTTAAGAGAAAAAAGAATGTTGAATCACCATACCAAACACCGCCATGCTCTTCCACTGAATCAACAAGACAACATAACATCCCTGCTAGGTTTTCCTTATCATAGAAAGCTCCCAATTTTTGCATGTCACTTAACTCACCTTTAAGCTGAATGTATGCAGCCTTTTCTGTCTCTGAACCATTCCCTCACCCAGCACTAGCATTATACATATGCCATGCGAAGAGAAACGGCAAGAGTTTTATTTTATCACAAATTCTGTGGGCAGGGCATGTAAAGCTTGGAAACGTTGTCCCTCCAGCAAACCTTGCCCCAAGGTGGGTGGAGACGTGTTACCTTCATCCCTTACTTTATAAGCTCTGATAGTACCAGAGTGAGCCCCACCAATGACGGGGTAAAATTTACAAAGCAGTATGAGTAAGCCTTAAACTACAAGGTAGAAAGTCTGACAAAGTTGTTTCTATTCTCTTTAGGTCGACGACCCTTGACAATTTCCTAAAAATATCAAATTTTCTTGAAACATCTTTTTTGCAAGTTTCACTACTTGCAGCATATAGTCAGTCTACCTTTTATTTTTACTCTTTGCCTTTATTGAAATGTAACACTTTGGTGTCTGGTGAAAGACAGTCAAGAGAGATGCCTCGGGACCCAGGCACTGTCCCCACAATGCAGTGCTGGGCATCCACACCAAGGGGACGCTGTAATCACAAAGACGGCTAGATTCAATCAAGTAAGTACATCAAATATGCAGTAAGGTGTTGGTGGAGGGCCATAACAAGCTACTATTTCTGCCCACAAACCAATTAGCCTAATGCCCATTTGCTACTTCAATAATTATTGTCATTGGCATAACCCCCAAACAGACCCATGGCTTAGAATTAGGTGGCCTCATGAGCATAAAACACATGAACTGAGAACCCACTACCTTAGTCTCAGATCTCTCCTGATGGCCAGTGGTCACAGTAAGATGTTACCAGTGAGAAATTCCAGCTTCAGTTCCCAGAGAACTGCCACACTCCACGCAGATGTGCTTGTTTCAGAGGTAAATGTGCGTCTCCACTTATCCCAGACTTTCATATAAGTGTGATTATTTAAAACTAACAGTGAAAAACAAACCTTGGTAAATCAAGCAGATACCGCTACACCGCTATTTAGGATGCCAACAAGCCAGAACACTGCCCGGCCAAGTGCTGGCAAGGGTGTGGGGTAAGGACAACCTTGCTCACTGCTGGAGGGGATGCGAAATTGGCCAGCCGTTGTCAAAGAGGCAGTCTGGCACTTTCTTACAAAACTAAACATACTCTCAGCATATAAACCAGCAACTGTGCCCTTCTGTATTTACACAAATGAGCTGAAAACTTATGTCCACACAGAAACCTACACAGGGATATTTACAGACAGTTTATTCATAATTGCCCAAACATGGAAGCAACAAAAATGTCCTTCAGTAGGCAAATGGATGAGCACACGTGGGTACGTCCAGACAGCGGAGTACTGTTTGGTGCTAAACAACAAGAGCACAAGCGAAAATCTATGAACCCGTGAGGAGGCAGGGAGGAGACGCCAAATGCCTGTTTCTAAGTGAAAGAAGTCACTCTGAAAACGCTTCTCACGACAGTTGTATGCTTCCAACTATGTGACATTCTGGAAAGGGCAAAACTGTGGAGACAGTCAAGGCATCAGTGGTTGCCATAGGTTAGAGGTGAAGGAAGGATGAAGAGAGGGAGTCCAGAGGACTCAGGGCAGTGACTCTGTTCCAGGCAATAGTACACGGATGGGTACATGCTGCCAGACCTCTGTCCAGACACAAAAACGTACAACACAAGCGGTGAGCACTAGCGCGATCCACGGCCTGGAGGTGGCAGTGATGTGGCACTGCAGGCTCATCGAGGGTAAGAACTTGCCCTCGGGGTGTGGGGTGCGGGCAGGGCAGGAAGTATGTGGGAAATCTCTGCACTTTTCTCAGTCTTGTTGCGACCTTAAAACTGCTCTAGAAAAATAAAGCCTATTAGAAAAAGAAAAAGAAAAACTTGCAAAGGAGCAAATTCTGAGTGACCCTGGGAGAAACCCTGCTGCCGGCGGGTCTTTAGGTGCCCGTACACAGCTCTGGAATCAAACCGCTTCGTCCAGTCTCCTGCGCGCACGCGCCCTCACCCCATACCCCTGCACCCCGCCGTGCCGGGCCTGGGGAGAAACATACCTGTCAGAGGGTTGCCAGCTCCTACACGCCAGGGCCACAGGCGTACGGACACACGGGGTTTGGGGCCTCAGCATTCGATACCCCACAGCTCCCGGCAGAACCTTTCCGGGTCGCACCTCCTTCCAGGGTTTGCTACTGACATCATTCTTGGCAAAAGTGAGCTTCCTCGATTTCTGAGCACGCTGTTCTCCTTCCTGAGGGTTCCTCAGAGGCTGACAGGAGAGAAGGGGGTGCGTGAAGGCCTGCACCTCCAGCAGTGGCCTGTCTGCTTCTGTGCAGAAGGCTCAGGGAAAGGTGTGCGGGGGAGGCTAGGTGGCCTGTCCACGTCTCAGACCCTGGCCCTCAAAGAGCCTCCCCTCTGCCAGGGCACAGCAGTCACCAGCCTGTAATAGCAAAGCCAGCGTGGTGGCTTTATGCAGGGCGTTGCCAGTGACATGGTCCGAAGGGGCCTAGGCTAGAAGCCACCCAGCAGCTTGGGATGCGCAAAGCACATCTCTCCTTGCCTTCCATGGCCACATGCACAAACATGCGGGATGTACCCACCCACCTCCCACCACCCACCTGGGGACATGCAACAGTCCTGGGACAGCACGGACACCTCTAACAGCGGCCAAGAGAGCCGAAGAGACCCACAGGACGCCAGCCCTACCGATGGACGCGACTCCGCCCGCAGTTCCACCTTCAGTTCGTCAGAGACACGGCGTTCTCCCCTAGGACTGCACTCCACAGGACAGCCTCACGTGTCTATAGCTTTACGAAGGCAGAGCGCCAAACGTGACTACAAACATGTGCTTGGCTTTCAGCCACAGGGAAATGAAGAATGAATGTGGGGAGGCAGGGCACCCCGTTCAGAGGAAAGAGATCATGCCCGAAGCTTGCAGAAGGTGTGACAAGGATGGGGGATAAGCCTGGGATCCTGGGGAAGCAAAAGAAAAACAGCGGGGCTGACGGCCAAGATGAGCCGGTGAAGCAAGGGAACACCAAGTGGAAAACAGTCCAAAACAGCAATGAGCTCTAAGTGGTCCAAAATTCCGAGAGCAAAGATGAAAACCCATCATTCAGATCCAGACCCTCAGGCAAGTGTTCAGAACACTTGGTCATTTTTCCAGCTAAAATGTTCCTGTCTTAGGGAATTTCTGATAATGAGAATTAAGTTTACTGACTTTGATTCTTTGACGACACAGAGTCATCTGAAATCACAAGAGTCGTCCCTGGTTATTAAAAACATGAAAAGGAAGAAAACCAAGTACAGGCTGGCCTAAGGTGAGATGTGACTTTTTGCCCATCACTTCCCACTCAAGCCCACCCCCAGGGGCTGTGCCTGACAAACTGCAGGCCACACGTCTTCCGAGATCTTTTCTATGCGCACACAGATGCATATTTGGCCACACGTCTTCCGAGATCTTTTCCTATGCGCACACAGATGCATATTTTTTAAATGATTCTTAATTAAAAACAATACAGATCAATGAAGCATCTCTGCTTTGCAGTACATCATGTCTGGGGTCGTGACCCGCGGGGCTTGGCCATGGAATAAGACTGCTCCGTTTACATGGTGGAGGCAAACGGGGGTGGGGTAAAGCAGCGGAGGAGGAAATGACAAGGCTCTCTAAGGATGGGTCTGAAGCCCTCGGAACCGGCTGTCACCCGCGACGGACAGCATCGTCTTACTCCACTGACAGGCCTTCCTCCGGCTATAGCATCTCAACTGTAATTACAGGAAAGGCCACACCATAAGGATGGGGGGAGGAGCTAATTGACCAAAAGTTCAATGTGCTGACTCAGGGACCGACGGATGGCCGACCCTTACGTTTCTTTTCCTCCCAAAGCCACTGATGTACAGTCCATTAAGTGGCGACCATTCTGACCCAGGAGGTGGGGTACTTCCTGCCGAAGCACACGCACGAGCCCCCCCAGAGGCCCTTGGTCTGTGCAGCACAAACGTCTCTGGGTGCTGCCAGACAAGGGGACTCTCCACAGGCTCCTAAGCTGTTTGCTGCTGGCTCTGTGTGCTTTGGTGTGCTTGCTGCTTTGTGTTTGTCTCATGTTTATTTACTGACCTGTCCAAAATCCAAAAGCAAAGATGTGGCCTTGAGATCCAGACCTCCTCTAAGGCTCTGGTTCCAACTCTGTCACCTTCTGGCAGTCATAAAAGTCCAGAATTCTCACCCTGCTTAGGAAAGAAGGGCTACCTTAATCGATCCAAATGGAGAGAAATTTCTGGATGATGCCATGCCTTGCTGTGGGTAAGAACACAGACTTTAGAGGGTCAGACAACTATTTCAGCTGTGTGCTCTCAGCCTGCTTACTTACCTTCTGTGTGTCTTGGTTTTCTCATATCCAAAATGCGTATAAGATAGCGTTGAGGTGTTCATTTATGTAAAGCACACACAAAGTGCTATGCTTATGCAGATTTATCTACATATAAGTGCATACCAAGTGCTATACAGGTCTTAGCTACATGTATTATGTTGTTTTCATAGTGATGTCATTTATCACAACTTGTAAAGAATGACTCTCTTTAAACACCCTGAGGATATTTTACAAATAACCCACCTGACACTCTAAGGGCCTGGCATGACCGAATGCAACTGCTCTTTTCTTCTATGAGGGAGTAACAGGCACACAATTTATACCCACTCAGGTGGGCACAGCTTGATGCGGCAGACATGTTCCTGAAACT
Source organism: Procapra przewalskii (assembly GCA_006410515.1). Lineage (NCBI taxonomy): Eukaryota > Metazoa > Chordata > Mammalia > Artiodactyla > Bovidae > Procapra > Procapra przewalskii. The sequence continues at coordinate 5,242,173 of SJYF01000419.1, read as the reverse complement.
GTGCATAAATCAAACCACACTTCCACTCAACCGAAGTACACCTGCCTCTGCAATGGGCCTTTCAAGGAATCCTTTCTCGTCCAGGAAAGCTTCTAGACCAGAACAACACGAACCACCAGTCCTAATACACAAATTCCTGACAGAGGACATTTCATTATGCAGCCCCAGCTTAAGGTTGGAGAGTGCGGGTCACATCCGGGCAGGCAATGGAACGCTAAGGCATGTATTATCCCTTTAGGTAAGTGGCTCAAAGTCTTCCCAGCCACCTGCCAGGAGGCGGGTCAAGCTCTGACAGTAAAACATCACCAGGAATAAGATACCCAGAGGCGTTGACTGCTGCACAGGTGGCCTGCTGGTCCTCCTCAGGAAGAGCTGTGATGCTTTCATCAAAGCGCCACATGCGAGGATGGCGGGTAAGGAGCATCTCCTGCACTGGCTGCAGACAGCTAGTGATGGCCACTCGGAGTCCTGTGCTGAGCACAACTCTGACTGATGAGTGGCGTCGGTCACGGTTAAAGGACTTGGGAGTGCATGCATGCACGCTAGTCCTCCCCATTCCCATACTTATGGTGCACAAGTACTCAGTGATACCAGGGCTAAAGCTCCTGGTAATTTGTCAAGAAGGCTACAGATTAAGGGAAAACGCACATTTGGGTATAACACTGCAAATTCTCTCACAACCACTTACTCCCTGAATTATGACTCCGTAAGTTGCTGCAAATTATTCAGGGCACATATGCACCACCATGAAACTTCCCTCCAGTCCCAAATACATACAGAAGATCTCCACATAACTCCAGTCTCCCTTAGGAGGGAAGGGAAACATGGGCCCTGGGTTGTGTCGCCAAGGTCAGAGATCACCTTGCGGTCACTGTCAAGGTTCCAGACATAGTGGAAAGAGCTGACATGAATCACAATCCATCCAGTGTGGACTGGATGTTGCATATGCTTGATTCCAGCACACTCTGCAGCCGGGCTTTATATACGATGATAAAGCGCCCCTAGGAAGTCAGAGTAAAGGCCTTGATTGCCAAAGAGTCACTAGGGTGGACTGTCCAGTGGACCACATCATGGGTGACCTGCCCACTGGCTAGAGGGGAAGAATCAGTAACGCCAAATAAGCCTAGAGACACACACGTATACACACATGTGCGTGCACACCTTCAGAAGACACGTGTCCTTCAAGACTGTGTGGTTGGTGACACAGGCCGCATTCACTGGCCTTCAACTTAAAAACCTCCCCCCATCAGCTGTACGCACATCACTGTCGCCCGAGGGGACCGTCTGCTGCCCTCGCTGTGGAAATGTCACCCACCTCCTGGGTGCTCATCTAACTGCACTGTGAAGGCGGCCAGCTGGGATCTCCAGGGGAGAAGGCCAAGCTTCAGAAGTCTAGAGGAGGACAACCCACAGCTCTGGCTCTGCGCACTTAAGGGGACCCCCCGCCACGCATCAGATGTTTCAGCTGCAGGGAGAAAGGCAGGGGAGATGCAGATCAGCAAAGCCGTGAGCCCCAGAACCGCGATGCAGGCAACGGAGCGAGGAGGGCGGCGGAGAGGGACACTCGGGCCCCCAGAGGCATTTGTTGCCCACCACCCTCATCCCCAGATGACTGTTATTCAGAACAGCTTTGTAGGCTCAGATTTTCCAGGCGGGTCAAGATCAGCTCTCATTTTCCAGCTTGCAAATAAAGAAACTTCAGGGGTGAGTCAGCCATTTCCAGTGTGACTGGACTTTGTAATTGCTCCCACACACGTGCAATGCACCCTCTTACACTTCACCCCAAACCACCAAAAGCCATTACATCGTAAGTAAGGGCCAGCAGGAGGGGAAGGAGAGAATTACATCCAAACACTGATCACTGAGCACCTTCTGGGTGCCCAGCCTGGGGTAAAATGGAATAAGACACACTCCTTTCCCCCGTGAACCACGCCATCTGATGGGAACAAAGAAGGTGTACCCGAACGATCAGGATACAGAAAAGCCCACACCACTGAGGGAGGAGGTGATGCTGCCTAGGCGAGGAGAGGTCTGGGAAGGCTTCAGGGAAGAGGTGACATGAAGAGCTGAGTTCTGAAGGATGGAGAGCAGTCTGATGACAGACGGGTGAACCTGCGAAGCCTGGACAGAAAGCACAGCTGGCACCGAGGGTTCTGCCTGGTGACCCCAGTTCAGTTTGGCTGAAGCACAAAGCTGCGCCCAGAGGGAAAGAGGCTGCACCCGTCAGCAGGCCAGATCAGGGGCTTGCAAGCCATGCTGGGCAGCTCAGCAGGGCTCTCACAGGAGCTCACAGCTAGTTTCATTCAGAGACAAACATACACCCCTGCTCATGAGTCCTGTCTGGCAATAAAGCAAATGGCAATGGGGAAGGTTCTGCAGCTCCTTCCTGAACACTTAGTTTAGAAGAGAGATGCTCCATCCTATGCAGTGGAGCACAGGATGACAAGGGAAACCCACGCTGGAAGAGGCACCAAGGGCAAGACAGGAGTGGACTCAGTTCGCCGCACGATACGGTAGCAGAGTGCAAAACGGCTGGATGTTCAGGCGGGCACGCTCTGCAATCCAAAGATGGGGCTCTGAGCCCCAAGACGGACCTGCGCTCCCTCTGGCCTCTGCACAACCTCAGAGGGCCCTGGCTCTCTGTTCTCTGTCCCCGGCAAGCCAGAAGCCAGAAAATCGGCCCACTGCTGAAACAAGTGAGTGCAGCTGACCTTCGTGGGCAGACCGTAAATCAGTTTACAGGGACTACGGCAGACAGCACAAGAGGGTGCCGCCAACGATGGGTGCAGAAGGGGCCCGTGCAATGATGGGAGACAGAGGGGACCCGTGCAAGGACGAGTCAGTCACACGTCTGTTACTTATGCGTCAGCAACAGATCACATCCCCGTAGAAGCCGCTCGTTATATCCCAAAGGCAGTGCGGTAATGAAATCATTCCAACGTCAAACAATTCTGAGCCCTTTCAGGACACTTCCACTGGTTCCTGATGGATAGTCATCATGACCCCTGTATTATCACCTCACCAGTGACCTTGTGTGTCCTTGATTAGGAAAAGCTGACCAGCCCTAAATAAAGGCAAACCCACCCCACCAAAAAAAAAAAAAAAAAAAAAAATTTTCCCCC
>SJYF01000419.1:5193772-5226603 GCA_006410515.1 Procapra przewalskii | reverse complement strand
AAAAAAGACTTCATTTTCCACCTGCACCAATCGGGCAAATAAAATACTTAAGCTTTCTCCTTCTCCGGAACACACTTTCTGTGACAATGAGTTTACAGACATGCAAACGTATCAACGGAGAGGTGCTGAAATCAAAATAACTAGAACCCTCTGTCACACAGGAGAGCTTCAGCGTGAAGCAGCCCCTGTCCCGGGTTAGCATGATCAAAATGTCAAACATGAAGCCGTTTGGCAACAAGGCGTGAGGTGGCAGTAATGGAAGTTTGAACAATGTTAACACTTAAAATTTCAGCAGAACCATTTCAATCCATAAATGTGTGAAAGTCATTTTACAGTGTGCTTAACAGTCAAGACCAAGAGCTGTTATAAAAGAAGACGCCCTCAATGTCACTTCATTTTCTTTTATTCTTATTATCACATTTAAATCTCTCTGTAAAAGTGGTCTTGATAGGTAACTTTATTACACATTTCAAGACTATTCATTCCGAACAGAACTTCCTCCAAGGAATTAACAGATAAAGAGAGACCACTTTCGCCTCATCATCCCTAAATTATACTGTAACTACAGAGCAGCAGAGTGGCAGTGTGCGTGTGACAAGGACGTGGCCTACTACGCCCCACAACAGCTCAATAAACCTAGAGGTGACTCTTTTGGTTGGCTGCAAAGGTCCTTAGTGAACACCTTCCTGGTTATTTGCAAGGACCTGGGAGTCAAGAGTCGGGTAGACAGGGAAGGTCAGAGTCAGGACTTGGTGAAGAGAAAGAATTCCTAAAAGCAAGTATGGTATCCATATTGGCATGGAGGCAAGTCTGATCTTTCCTCATTTCACCAGGAGAAGAGGGGCAACAATCCCACTCTGCTGCCTCTGCTCATAGGCAAGGACATCTCCTAAAACAAGATCAACAGGACTTCTCTGCTGGTCCAGAGGTTAAGTGGTCCAGTGTCCTCCTGCGGATATAGGGGACACAGGTCGGATCTTTGGTCTGGGAAGACCCCACGTGCTGAGAAGCAGTTAGGCCCATGTGCCAGAATACTAAAGCCCACACTCCCCGAGCCTACGCTCTGCAACAAGGGAAGCTACTGCAATGAAAACCCCTCACTCTACAAGTATAGAATGCCCGAGTGTAGCAACAAAGACTCAGCACAGCCATATGTAAATAAATTTTAAAAAAGTATTAGCAAACTTCTATAAAGGAGCAGTCAGTAAATATTTTCAGCTTCACAAACCATATCTCATCAGTCAAAACTACTCAGCTCTGCCATGGTCATGCTATAGCGGCCACAGACAATATACACACGGATGAGAAAGGCGGTCTTTTCAATAAAACTTTATTTAATGACAATCAAACACAAATATCAAATAGTTTCCATGTGTCATGAAACACTTTTTTTTTTTTAATCTTTCCAGATATTTTAAAATGTGAAAACAGGATGCACAAAAACCAGATTCAGCCCAAGGAGCAGAGTTTTGGTCTCCCGTGGTAAACAAGACCAGCTGGCAAAGAGGTAGACCAGTAATCCCGTCTCCACCGGGGTTCATTTGACAGTTACCCTTCCAGTAGTTGTGTATGGATGTGACAGTTGGACTGTGAAGAAGGCTAAGAGCCAAAGAATTGATGCTTTTGAACTGTGGTGTTGGAGAAGACTCTTGAGAGTCCCTTGGACTGCAAGGAGATCCTACCAGTCCATTCTGAAGGAGATCAGCCCTGGGATTTCTTTGGAAGGAATGATGCTAAAGCTGAAGTTCCAGTACTTTGGCCACCTCATGTGAACAGTTGACTCACTGGAAAAGACTCTGATGCTGGGAGGGATTGGGGGGAGGAGGAGAAGGGGATGACCGAGGATGAGATGGCTGGATGATATCACCGACTCGATGGGCGTGAGTCTGAGTGAACTCCAGGAGATGGTGATGGACAGGGAGGCCTGGCGTGCTGTGATTCATGGGGTCGCAAAGAGTCGGCCACGACTGAGCGACTGAACTGAACTGAATCTGGTAACACAACAGTGTGCTTTGCTTCCAGGTATCAAAACTTGATGGCATACCTTCTAAACTGTCAGCCCTTTACAGAAGAGCAAGAGAACTTAGTCTCTGCTACTGAACTTTAAATTCTGAACTTTCTGCATTTCCTCCTTAAGAAGTAATTATAAAGGCCTCGATGTTCTCTACTATTTAAAAATGAACAGAGGCTTCCAGAACTAAGTTTTGAGATATTCAGTAGTGGAAATCTGATGGCCTTGGCTCATGAGAAACGAGGGTGACCACCTTCCCTCTGGTCCTGCTCAGGAACTCCATTGGTAATGGAGCCGGTTATGAACCCAGTACGCAGCCAATTCTTTGCATATGGGCTACTATCTGGCTGGGGTTTTAATATGAAATATCTACAGAGACTGAAATTTACAGTGTTATTTTCCCCTCATTTGACTTTGATTTTTCACCAGCTCTTGACCACTGTAAGCATTTTGCATACTCTCACCACAGTAACTAGTTAGAATAATCAAAGGAATGACTGGACTGAATAAAGTGACATGTATAAACTGTTCTATTTCTAAAGAATCATATTTGCAGTATTCCAAGTACATGTAGAATCAGAAGCTAGTAACAATTATCTGGGGTAGGTTTGGTGAAAAGGGAAAAAAAAATTGGAAACTGATATATTAAAAAACTTTTAAAATTCATTTAGTAAGTCATACACCTACCTCAGGATGATACTGACACTATCCTTGGCATGAAAAAAATCCTTATTATTAATATTATTATAATTATTTTGTTTAAGAGTGATCAAAAGTATAGCCTAATTCACGTCAAATGATTTGAGGTATTAATTATTTGTATATATTTATCTTCTAACCAATGCGGCCCAAGTAAAGATTTTTAAAACCATGAGGCAATGACTGTAATGTCTCTCTCTCTGAGGACAAAGCCACAGGGGCAACAGTACGGGAAGAGCTGGACGTTCGGGCACAAGGCCGAGTTCTGAGGTCGCCACACCCCACCCACGCCACCGCAACAGGAATGTGTTGGCGAGACATATCCGGATGGCGAAGAGAGCCTCCCTGTGTTAAAGCTGGTCACTTTCTAGCAACGCTGCACTGCAGCGGTCCTTGAATGAAGTAAAACATAATTACTACTTTCAGAGAGATAAATGGGGTGACCACTGCATTCTTGCCCTGAATGATTATCCTAAAACTCTCTAAAACCTGCACACCGTATCTGCATCCATATGCTTATTGGTGGCTCATTATCTGGAAAGAAAAGGAAACGCAGATCTTGGATGAAACCCTCGCCCGTCAGGCACCTGCTAGCTGCTCCCACGATGAGGGGGCCGCTGTCTCTGCCATCCTTTTGACTCTTGAGACTTGTTTTCATTCCATGATGCCAAGGAGGATGGCGGCATCACATCTTCCTTTGGGATCAGGAGGAGGAGCAGGGGAGACACCAGCAACGCTTTGTCTTTTCCTCTGAAAGCAAAACATCCCTGGGAAGGCCTGCTGCAGACTTTTGCTTAGACTTGTCAGCCGGAACAGTCACGTGGCCAAGCTCAGCTGCTAAAGAAGCCATGGAGGTGAGCGAACCATCACCCTCTCCAGTCTCCAGAGTAAAGGCAGACACTTGGCACACCAGACAGTGAGAATGGAGTCATGCTTCCCCCAGAGACTGAGACTGTGGAGGGCAGGGAGCACGGCTAATTGTCTCGGGCTCCCTCCAGGGTCAGACATGAAGAGCGTTGGCATATAAATAGAAACTGAGGATCCAGAGTGACCCACAGCAGACAACAGGGGCAGAGGCGTGCGGCTGGTCCCCCTCTTCCCCAGCACAGAGCTGGGTGGCGTTCCCTGGACGGCTGCCTTCCACAGATGGGCGCCACTCCCAGGCCGCCACGCATGGAGCCTCAGGGTCCTGCCTCTCTCACCAGCTCGCTGCAGACAACCAAGGTGGCCTTGGAAGCCAGGTGTGGAAGATGACTGAACCGTGGCATGGACAGAGCCTGAGTCCCCGAGAAATCACTTGGATGGAAGCTGCCTGCCAATCCCAACAGCCACTTTGGACCTTATATACCCAGAAAACACACTTGACTCTGATTGAATCACTGGACCCACATGGGCTTACGTTTTACAGCAGCTTGTGTTACCTTTACAATACAACAATCTCAAACTGAGACGTTTGTGAGAGTCTTGGAGAACTTAGTCCACCTTTTTTGGCTCTAGTCCAGGGTACACACGTTGGTTTGTTCTGGAGCATCTCCTGGCGTCGCCCAGCATCACCTCCTCACAGGCTTCTGGGGCTCGCTCCTCTTGGAGGCTGATCTTCTCAGGAAGAGCATGCCTGACGACCCCCTGCAAGCCAGGCTGGGGAGAAAGCACTAGTCCCGAGGTCTGGCCTGGATGTCCGCGTGAGCTAGATCCACGAACGCTTCCCCACTGTGTGTGAGGTCTTAGAGCTATCCTGGCAGCGCGCTATGCTTTTAAGGTTCGGTTTTTCACATCCCTTAACTGGGCCCTCGTTATCAAGAAGGCCTTCTGCACACCCCGTGGTATGCTGCCAGGGGACGTCTGGCTTAGTACTGAACCGGTGATTTATAACGCCATCACCACGCGGCATTGTGGAGCCCTGCCATCTCAATTTCGAACCCGGATCCCTTTTCTGTTGACTCCGTGTTTGCCTTCGGCCCTTCTCCAGGTGCTATTGTGAGGAGATGCATTTTGGAGCTTCAGAGTCTGGCATTTTATAAGTTACTCTGAGCCCTATTTTCCTTGTTCGCCTGCTCCTAGATGGGAAACAAATCGCAGAATGGAGATAGCTTTATACTACCAGTCCTTAAATATTTTACAGGCAGAGATCTCAGTGGGTGGTTTGGAGGCTCGATTACCCTCCTCAGTAGAGGGTATAAATATCCCTGAGGGTTTACGTAACACACCCTCAGTGACTCCATTGCTACTGAAAATGCTCAGTATTTACATCTGCCTCTGAAGCCGGTGACTCAATGGCATCTGAGTACTCGAAAAAGTGTAAGGCCAGCAGGACTGCCCATGTGCTCAAATACAATCTATCCATGATAAAAGAGAGCTATTAGATGGAAGACATCATGGCATTCAAAGCTGCACCCTGGGACCCGCTTTGGTTGGGAAAGAACAGGTGAAAAAGGAAGTCATTTCAAGTGTGAGCTACTTACAAAGAGAGCGCCAGAGCACAGCTGCTAAAATGCAGCCCTGGGTGCCTGTGAGGGCGGAGAAAGTAAAACCACGGATCACAGCGGCACGCCGTGCTACCTCAGGCAATCCACCCACAACTCCTGAAGTTAAAAGCTACTGTCCCCATTTTACAGAGAAGAAAACTGAGACTCAGACAGGTTCAGTGACCTACCCTAGGTCAACGTGCTGGTGTGCACAGCAGACATAGGGTTTGTACCCAGGCCTCTTTGATCCTAAGCCCTGTGCTTTTCCACATTGCCATGCTGTGCCCGGTAAGCATCAGGTCACAAGGTGATGATGAGCACGAGAAAAAAGGGCTCAGCAACCCTCCTGAGAGGAGCCGAGAACCGACCGTGGAAAGACTTCTCCAGGAACCGCATCCCATGCAAGGTGTGGAAGCAAAACGACGTGTCCAGAAACTTGGTTTGACTTTGGAGGGGTGGTCCTGTGACGTACAACTTTTTCCTTTTGCTATTAATCATATGCGGGAAAGAGGGAGGTAGCTGGCACAATCAGCAAGACTTTCTGAAAGAGATGCATTCTGACTTGTGGCTTAGGAAGCAGCGGGGAGAGAACATTTTTAAGGATATAGAAAAACCGGTCGGTAGATTCCCCACTCCGCCGCCCTGCCCACCTCAATTTCTCAATCAGTGATGGAAACAAACGAACAAGAAAATGAAGCCACGGCAGAAAGAGCCGGGATGACTGGGGTCACCCCCCTGGGTCTGAAGTGGTTTTACACCCAGAAAGACGAGGGGCCCAGACTATTCTAAGACTGTTTCTAGAGTTATAGGAAGCATATTCTTCTAAATTCAAAGCACGGGAAGGAACAAGTTTCAGTGCTATGCCTATTTCAAGCTTTTATCAGCACTAATTCCAACCCCCTTTTCCCTTACAATTCTGAACAGAGGGAAAACAGCCATCAATTAAGCAAAGCTTTATCTCTTTCTACTCTAATGAAAGCCAAGTTACAGTGATATTTTTCCCCAAGATTTTTCTCCACTTAATGAAGACATTATCCCTGAGTTTTCAAAGTCACTTTACAAAAGACCATTCAAAAGACATTAAAGTCAGTTTAAACTAAAAAGTCTTTTTGATGTCAATAAACAATAAAAGAACAATGAAAAGACAGCCTTTCATGCTGCCTCAGTCTAAAATCTTTAATTTTGGTTTTAAATTATGAGATAACGTTAAGTCCTGTATTCAAATAGTCCTCGGCCCTGGAACACAGTAAGCCTGAAACAAACGTTGGCTTTATAATTCTCTTCTTAAAACATGTGTGTGTGTGAGTGCAAGTATACACAGGTGTATATATCTGCATATGTACATACATCATACACACCCACACACATACACACCATATTAACGGAGAGGTCAGCAGGAAGTTCTCCACCAGAAAAAGGAGGAAAAAGTTTTCAAATTATTGCCATTCTCCCTCTTTGAATACTAAAAAAAAGAAAAAGGAAAGAAAATGGAATCTTTGGCTTTGAAATTCATGACAAGATCAAAGACGATAATGCACATAGATTTTTCCAGGCATACATTATTAATAACACAGGCAAACATATGACTGATCAATAGCGTGGCCGAGAAGCGATGAGGCAGGCTCTGTGTGTAACACTGCAAGGGGCAGAGTCTGGGCACCCTGGGCTCTGTTCACCTCAGCATTACACATGGCCCAGTCAGCTCCTCCTTGCTCTAAGGACGGTTCAGCAAAGATGGAAGGAAAAAAAAAAAAAAGAAAAACAGCTTAATCTGTGCCATGTGTCAAAATCTCTTTCCTCTGTGCCCCACCTCTAGTTCCTCACCCAGAAACTCACATTTCATAAAAATCCACCTGCCACAGTGCGCAAGGCAGGGGCAACCAGCACACATGCAAAGCTGCACAGACACCGCCTCTGTGCAGTCAAAGCATCATCACTCAGCAGGAGCCTCACACCCGGGAGCCTGCACGAAGCCACTTCTGTCGCGTCTGACTCCTTGCAACCCTATGGACCACAGCCCGCCAGGCTCCGCTGCCGTGGGATTCTCCCAGCGAGAATGCTGGAGCAGGTCGCCACTGCCTCCTCTGGGCCACCTTCCCGACCCAGGGATGGAGGCCATGCATCTCATGTCTCTGCATCGCAGGTGGCTTCTTTACCGCGAGCGCGAGCGCCACCTGGGAAGCCCATCAGCAGACATTCCCCATTCCCTCTCCCTGCCAGCCCCTGGTAACCACAAATTTGGCTCTATGGCTCTGCCATTTCTGGATATTTCACATAAATGGAATCATATAATATGTGACTGACAATCTATATCTGACGTGTCAACCTCTTTTACCTCAAAAACAAATTAAGCCTATCTGAATGCAACTCTGATTCTAAACATCCGTTCTTCAAAAAGAAAAAAAATTCATGAAATATAAAACACTTTTAAAAGACAAACTGATGACACCATTGATGCCTGCTGATTTCCTTTTTTTTTTTTTCCTTTTGAAAGTTTGCTCAGTTCTGTCTGACTATGCGATCCCATGGACGGTAGCCCATGGAATTCTCCAAGCCAGAATACTGGAGTGGGTAGCTGTTCCCTTTTCCAGAGGATCTTCCCAACCCAGGAATCGAACCCAGGTCTCCCGCATTGTGGGCAGATTCTTTACCAGCGGAGCCACAAGGGAAGCCCAAGAATACTGGAGTGGGTAATCTATCCCTTCTCGGGCAGATATTCCTGACCCAGGAATCGAACCGGAGTCTCCTGCATTGCAAGTGAATTCTTTGCCAACTGAGCTATCGGGGAAGCCCTGCTGACGGTGGGTGTTTTTTAACAAGGAGCTTTTATGGGGGAACTGTAGTGAGGAGGGATAAAATAGTTGGGAGTATGGGATTTGCAGATACAAATTACCATACATAAAAGAGATAAACAACAAAGATGTACTATATTACACAGAGAACAATATTCGATCCATCTAATCACTTATAATGGAAAATAATTTGAAATATACATTTATGTAAGTGAATTACTTTGCTGTACACTTGAAACTCACACAGTATTGCAAACTAACTTCAACAAATTTCTAAAATAAATATACAGGGAGTTTATTACCACTACAGGTTATGTAAGTAGAAAACACACATTCCTGGAAAGCAGGGTAAATTAAGAAACTATGAGTCCCTGTGGTTATCGTTGAAAAGGCAGATTACCCAGGGATACAGCCCCGACCTTTGAGCTTGTGGTCATAAGACAAAATGCACAGTTCTTTGACAAATCTTTCCTCACGGTCGCTTAAGGAAATGACATGGAAGCCTGAATGATCTATAGGTCTAAATCAGTATGATTTCCATCCCCAATTATTCAACCACTTAAGAAATGGGCATTTTAAACTTCTGTTTCTCCTTTTTCTGATTTTCCTTATTGACTGTCCAAATACATGACCCTAAATCAAAACGGAGAGTGTGCACTGTCCATTTGTACGGGAAGGAGACTGAATGGGAGTCTACGGAAATGAAAATGGGGCGGCCGGCAGCTCTCAGACCTTAGAAATGAGGCCACCCCGGGAAGAAGGGGACCAAAGCTTCCTGACACAAGGTGACCCTACTGTATTCACAAAGAGAGGGCAAGTGCAGACAGACCAGGGCTCAAGCCCTGCCTCTGCCGTGGCATCCAAGCTACAACTGTATCACCTAGGGAATGGGCATTGCCATTCAGGTTGAATGAGAAGTGAGCACTCACCCGACTCCAGCAGGGACTCTGGCTACATTCTCAGTGAGCTCTCTTCCCCTCCCTTTCCAGCTCACGCCCTTGCTCCCGCCTCCCTCTCCACTGCGGCCTCTGCTCTCCTGCCCCCTTGCTCTTTCTCTCCCTCTTCCTTTCCTCCCCCTCGATTCTGTGTCCCGCAGCCACGACGCTCAGCAGCGAGCCCTAGCCTGAGCCTTCTTTATGACACATCTCCACAGTTCAGCAGCCAAAGCCCTGGCGGAACTTTCACTGGTGTGGCTGTGCTGTGATCAGCCTCGTGGACCCCACAACAGGCCACTGCCCGTGTGGCCTAGGTTGTGATCTCGACTGAAGGCCTGATGGAATGGCGGCTCCACCACCACTGCAAACTGAACCTAACTGTCCTGAGGCCCAGAGGCCCACACTGAGAAGCTAGGAAGTCTGGCTCTTCTTAATCAGCCAGACGATCCTTTGCCATCGGAGCCCCACTATAATAAAACACTCCTTTAAGTTCTTCACTTAACTGAAAAAAACTAACCTAACACAAAACAGCCTGGGAGCGAACTAAGCATTAGAATCGCTAAGGTTTAAGGGTTACAGCGAGAACCTGCTAAGACTTCACCCATCAGATTCTACGATCACAGACTCAAAAAGGAGTTGAAGGCCTATTACGTGCCAGATGTGAACCTGGTCTGCACACACTGTCTCATTATCGCCTCTCGATGTTCGCTCCTCGGCAGCCTGCCCTGTCTAACGCCACATAACACCAAACAAACGGCCACTCGCCTAATACTTACCAACAGCGACATCTGCTCAGCATGTCTGGGCAGTGCTGAATGGCTTCCATTGTTCATGACTTTAAAGAATAATCATGCTGGAAAGCATAGAAAAAGTCTCCAACCAGGTATAAAATCGCAATTAGACACTTTGTTTTTAAAGGGGTGTCCTTTCAGTCAGCCTGGCATTTCATGGAGCACTGGAAAGGAATTTCTTCATGAGCCTTTTCCCATGGATGGACACCACCTACACATACCTGCAAAGGCACCTCGAGAGTCAGACTGCGCCTGAAATTGCCCCAGGAATCTCAGAAAACATCAATTTCCAGGGAGAAATGCCTTAGTGCTGAGCACTTCTTTTCTTTCCTCTTTACATCCTGGCATGGCAAGACCCAATCTGTTCCTATGAATTCAAGACTGCAGTCGGGTATGGATTTGGCACGAGGCAAATACCTTCCCTTATCAAATGCTCAATGAGTCTCCACGCCAGTGTGTATAAACATCACTGCGCCTGGGAAGAGAGAATACCAGAGGTCACTTAGGAAACCCCACTTCTCCCAGGACGGTGGGCAAAGGCTGCCATGCTGCCTTCTGAGGGGGGCAAGGGCCAGTGCCCAAGAGAAACGGCCAGGATGGGGCGAGACCTGGGACCGCAGCCACCGTCTGCAGGCTTTCAGTGTGGCTGCTGCCGGGATGCTCAGAGCTAATCAAGGGGAAACGGATCTGGTCCAGGCAGCGGGACGCGTTTACAACAACTGACAGTAACGGTAACGTCCGCCAGTTTGTATTAAGATGTTATTGCACCTTTCCAGTTCTAATCACCAATTATGACTCTATTACCCCTGCCTGGCAGTTCATCTGCTTCTGCCTCTGCTCAGGGCGACTTGGAGTCGGACCTCTGATCTCCCGGTTCCACTCCAGTGAGCGCTCAGCACGGAGGCTGTCATCTGCAGGCGCGGAAGACGGGAGGCATCGCCAGGGCTCGGATAACTATACCTGACCTTACAACAATTTACTAAGGAAATACCTGCTTAATAGCGGTGCGAGCGCGGCTTCCTTGATGCTTACCGCGGCCCTGCAAATTAGCGACAATGGGATAAATCTATGGCCGGCTCGCCAGACACTTCATTAAATCACCGCTCTCTTGCCTTGTAGCACGCTAATAGAATCACAGCCCTCGTTAGCTACTGAATAAAAGATCAATCACAGACTTTGAAAGCTCTTGCTACCAGCTTCCAGAGGAAACAAGCAGGAGGGGAAAAAAAAGGAGAGCAAGCAAGAGAGAGAGAGAGATATTTAGGATCATCGCTGAGATTCTGAATGGCCTCGCTGCAAGTTGCTTCAATTACCTTTTCCACAACTGGCTCCGAGTGCAATACTCAGAGGAACTTGTTAAGCCCGCTTTCAAGAACGGCACTCTAATATATGACTGTTAGACCCTGGTCAAAAGTTCATAATGTGCATATGTAAAAAGGTACTAAATTGCCTGAGGGCTAAAACCAGAGGAGTTTAATTGTAGCAAAATGCTAAAAATGGTCTGTTGAGGGTCCTTCTATGGGGATACTGCTGGCTCTGGCTGATTGAAGTACAGAACATAAAAGCCTTACAACAATATTTCCTTAAATGCTGGGGCAACTGCCAGCAGTTGCTATTGCATGAATGTTGTGGTTAAAGGAAAACATTTTCCTCCCCTAAAATAAATAGTCTTGAGAACTGCTTCAGCCCATAATTTTAAGGCAAGATGGAAAAAAAAAAGGGAGGGCTTGATGATAATAAATAAGGGATCATTCACAGGGCATGTCCAATCTCCTGGTGGTGTGTTTTCACACAGGGCACCTGGAAGGGATTCAGGCAGAACCTGGAAGGGTTCAGAGCCTGTAACCGGCTCTGATTTCGCAAACAACGCTGTGCTGAAACGACAGCTGTTCCTGGACACCTTGCCCATCACTAGGTGAGGCGAACTCCTATGGGGATCCTCACAGAAAAGCTCTGTGTAGCTTGTCTTTACTTTGCCTTTCATAAAACGAAATTGAGTCCCAAGGACACACATAGTTGGCTTGCTTGCATGGGTTTCTCCTGCCCAGAACTCTCTACCTTCTCAAAACATGCCAATTAGCACCTCATTTCGATAAATGAGAATACAGGAGCAGGGCATGGCTTAGGAGGGCCTGGCTTAAACACAGGACAGCCAGGGAAAGGTACGATCTGGCAGATGGGCTTTTGGATTTATAAGAATTATTTGTGAAGGCTGAGGTCAGTTTCTGTGGATAGTGAAATAATGCGCACGTGTGTTTCTTTAATCAGACACAAAATTCTACAGCTTTCTAGTATTTCTTGCAGCACTGCACTCACACAGAGGACAACACAGCAATAACGAGACAATCTGACAAGCACCAAGCTGGGCCGGATGCCCGTGAGGGAAGGATGAAAACTCCGGCTGTGGCACTGGTGGTACCTGGGGCCAGAATTTGGTAAACGGGATGAGCAACGTGCATATTCCTAAAGCGATATGGAGGCCCGATTTCCTCAGCATTATTCTCCAAGGAAAACACTGCTGGCCTGCAGTAAGGTACAAGGGATGCCTCTACTATAACAGCGCAATCCCACTCAAATGAAGCATCCATTTGGCATCGACTGTCACCAGAACAGCTCAGGGACCCTCCATCTTGTAAGGCCAAGCCTTGCTATGTCACCTGGTTCCGAACACACTGCGTGTCATATTTTAGGAAGGGTCAAGTGCGCTCTTTAGTTCTTGAAAAGCAAAGTTGTAGCAGGTCATTAGACAAGACCTGTCCTTTGCCATGTCCAGTTTCTCTTTGACAAACTGCAAATCTGTTATCCGGGCCAATGCTCTTCAAAACGAACTGGTGCCTTCAGAATGTCTAGTCCAGTTTGATCTCTGTTCTAGTCTCTGGTAGGTTTGGGGAAATCTGGGCGCCCGAAGCACTGGAATTCCAAGAGGAAAGGATAGAAAAGGGCTAGAAAGATGGCTTGTAAAACTGACGGCAATGGAGGAAAATCCAAAGCACAAACTGCCCCCACTGCGACCAGAGAAGGCAGCCCATGAACCCTCTCTCCATTCCTTGACTCCTCCCAGGCCTCAGGTCCCAAGCATCAAAGGACAGACTGAACTCCTTACAACGTGCCCTTGTCCTACTCCTCACCACACGCGTTTCCAAGCGGCAGAGCAGCCCCCCAGCTCCTTGGCAACAGTGCCATGCTTGACCATAGGACAAAGCAATAAAACCAAGCTCAGCCCTAGGGCTGGGGGGAGCCCACAGGAGCTGTGGCATGCAGGGGAGTTCGTGCTTCCAGAAGCAGAAAGATGCGACGGGCAGGGCATGTGTGTTTGGGTCAGATTTTCAGTTCTGCAGCTTATCGACGGTAGGACTGAGGCCAGTCACTCGAAGCTTCTGTCTTCTCAGCTGTAAAATGGGCATAATTCACAGCCCAAAAGGTTACTAGGGAAGTAAAGTAAGTGCAAGGACATGTAAGAAATACCTGGCCCACTGCCTGACACTCAGCAAATGCTTCTGCTCTGCTCTTCTGCACCACCATGTAACTCTGAAAACAACCCAAAGGACACCAAGTAAGAATGCTCTAGACAGGACCATTCTAATATTGGGTGGCCATTTTCAACACAATTTCAATGCAAAGCCATGTAGACACTCTGGGCACCAGAGTATTCCAAGACTTCATCTATTCGATAGTGTCATCTGCAATTAACTATCAGTTTAAACACAGGTAGAGGAGACTTACTACGACCTAACAGAGTGCGTTTATACAGGTGCTTCCTCAGAATCTAGAAAGCACTACAGTGAAACTGGGACTCACTGCTCCCATCCTCGTCCGTCGTCTTAAAGGCAGACTGAAGGCTCCGAGGCTGCCTTGAGAGCTCACGGGTGGCCTCTGCCATCCCAGGTGACTGGCCGGCGCCTCGCCTGGGCTGTCAGCATGTCTGTGTCCGCTCAGCTGCAAGTACATCGCGCCCCAACCCCAGCTCCCCATGTGAGACTTAAGAATGAATTTACACAAAAAGTCAAATGACAGTGCTAAGTGACAGAAGAAAGGTCCAAGAGGGTACAGTGACCTTCAGAGAAACAGGGCACTTGGTTTAGTTCCTGCTGCAAACACGACAGTCTAACACCATGTGTAAAAGTATATCCCGAAATATCCTAACAACAACATAATAAACTGACTCTGATTTTGTAAACCATCAGCAAAATCCCCGTCGCCCACGGACCAGGCTGCTGTGCGCATCCGGGTTTATGGGCACTGGAGAAACCCACCTGCCGCAGGGCTACCTTCCAGGGGAGCACGCAGCCTGACGGGATGAGAATTCTGGGTCACCTCCCTACTTGGGGGTCCCTGTGTTTAACTGTCCACACATCGCAGGAGCCTGGAGTCCTGCAAGCTGCTGGAGTTCAGTGGAGCACATTCAGTCAGCAGCAACACTCGATTAATTCAGAGAGAGGAGGGAGCGAGCATGGATATTCAGCCCCTCACTTTAAGAAAATTACTTTGGATTTACATAAAGAGAAACAATTAGGTATTTCTTTTTGCCTTAAAACTACTTTTAAAAATACTGCTTTCTTGAATTTTCCCAACTGTGTGTGTCAATAAAAACACGTGTACAGGGCAGGCAGATGTCTGGAATGGTGGAAACCCTGCCTAAACCAGCCTACATCCAACACATACCCCCAGAGCTTTGCTGCCCTCCAAGGAGAGCTCCAGGAGTTGCGTGTTTTTGTCCTAGAGGGACAGAAATTGATGAAACTGGCAGGTAAAGACTTTCAGAGACAAAGTAGCTTCTAGAACTGGACAGTGAAGATCTCTGTAAGCATCGAAGCGACAGCCAAGGCCCATGAGGGTAAAATTTGGGTAACTAATTAACCAAAAAAAAGGCAAAAGAAGAGAGCACTAATCTAAGGTCGGTCTGCTGTGGCTGAAACTCAGTTGAGAGAAGCTCTGTCCTATTGGGTTTGGGAGAGAATCATTCATTATTCTATTATATACAACTTCTTGGGTTTTTAAACTGAGTCTGGCAATGTTTCATTCGTAACATCAAGCAGGCCTTCAGGCTGAGTGAGAATGTAAACAAGCCCCTGATATCACTATAAAATATTGAACTATATTTAAACTAGAAGAATATCTAGGCAAACATCAGCAGCCTTTAATGATGGCACACGCAAACAGAGAGAGCAAATTTCGCCCAGTATATCAGCAGCCTTTAATGATGGCACACGCAAACAGAGAGAGCAAATTTCGCCCAGTATAAAACTACTGATGTCTTGATAGTTCACAACTAACGCACCACAAATACTCGTGTGTATAGATTCCAAAGACATACGAAGGAAAGCGAAACAAAGCCAAACAGAGGGCACCAGATATAACCCCAACGGTGGGAGAGAAGGGAGAAGGCGAAGAGGAGGAGGTGACCCTTGGGATGAAAGCTAAAATCCTCGACCACCACAGTGCGTTTCCCTCGGGAGACACGGATAACCCACCAAAGGAACGTGCAGCACAGCGCTGCTCCAGGGCCACTGAAATGTCCAATCACGCAAGAAAGACGCATCCACTCAAAAGACAAGCGAGGCCACGCCAGTGACTCCACTTCAAAGCAGTGAAAACACTTCTCTTGGTGAGAACTTGAAACATTTCAGGGTTCAGTTTCTCACTCTCTATACAAATGGGCTCGGCCTGGGTAACCTCTAGGGTTACAACAGTGTGGCCGCTAGAGATGGCTCAGGATGCCTCAGTTCATTCTACCACGCAAGCTTCTGGAGGATCAGTTCTTCCCAAGACATCTGCTGGCCTCCACTTAGATAATATAATCTATTTAGTGTACTAATTTTATCCCTTTAGGTTATAATTAATAGGAGCAACTAACCTAGGAAAACTTCAGGTAGTCATGCAAGTGAAGTAAATTAAATACCAAGGTGACATGGGGAATGGAAACTGTTGGAAATGAAAGTTTTTAATCCGCTCAAGGCTGAGTAAGGATGTGCTATAATCACTCCATTGCTCTTTCCCTCCACATTCTATAAGCCAATTCCAACTCAAACCACACATGGGTGAAGGAGAGGGCCACCTATTGGTATGCACTGGTACTCATATGAGTTTATATATTATTTTTGTGTGTATATTCATATATAATGGACTTCCTAGGAGGCTCAGTGGTAAAGAATCCACCTGCAATTCAGAAGACATTGGTTTGATCTCTGGGTTGGGAAGATCCCATGGAGAAGGAAATGGCAACCCACTCCAGTATTCTTCCCTGGAAAACCCTATGGACAGAGGAGCCTGGCAGATTATGGTCCACGGGTTTTGCAATGACTGAGTGACTAAACAGCAACAGCAAAAAATACATATTCAAATAAAAACATGTATATGTTTTTAATATCAGACCATCTTTCCTCCTACTAATGCTAAAAGTCAAGTGACTTATATTCTATTTATTTTTTCAAATGTTTTGTAAGAACACAGTTAAAAATGACCACATATGCTCTAGATGTGAGATAAGGAAATAAGTAAATGTTTTTCACTTATAAGTAAGTCAAATAATGCTATGTCAATGAAGCAAAACAACTGACTGGCAGGGAATGGAGGAGAGGGAAATAAAAACTGAAATGGAATCTGCAGAACAAGATGGACTAGATTATGTCTGCTGTAGACCAGATCAGCCATCACCCTTCATCTCTGGGGGATGCCTCAGTTTCCTCACCTAGAAACGTGAAACAGGGATGTTCCAGAGTCCAGCGAAGGCTGCTAAGCTCACACTGTGTTTATACGTCCCCGCTCTGTGCTTTCCATGAATGTTGTCAAAGCAGAGAGTCTTGTAAAAAGGGGTATTAAGATTTCCCAAAGGAAAGCTTAGCATTTGGGAAATAAAATTCAAGAATTCTTAAAAGTCAAGAAAAGGAGCTTCTGTATTTCCTTCCACTTTGGTGGAATTCACCTTCACTCACTCAGGACAAACATGTTAGGCATAAAGCGACCTTTGCGTGGTAAACCTCTGTACACTAATCGGTCTTTACCTTGAAAGGACCAAGAGCGCAAGCAGTAAACCTGGACCAAATGAAAAAGCTTTTCATCATTTTACTCTAAGCGGGGGAGATGGCCTGTTTTCAGGAGAGCTGTGCTGCCCAGGGATACTCCTGCTCTGGAGCCATCATCTGAGATCTGAAGAAAGCCCTGGAAAGGCCTTTAATGAGGACCACGGAAAGAAAACAAACAGAACACAGAGTCAGAACATTACCATTCGGTCTGAACGTAGGCCAGCTCTGAAAAGTGCATAGCAAAGTAAAATCACAGGGTGGGCACGCATCACACGGCAACTCAACATCAGACAGACCGTCCTTCCAGGGGCTATCGTTTCAGACAGTCCTTGCAGAAATGGTTCCAGCCCGCAAGTGGATGAGCCTTTTCCCCTTCATGATGCAAACAGCTCTTTGCCAGGACGATCAGTCAGCACAGTGGGTGCTAACATGATAGCTCCATCATCAGATGGCATTGCAAATTTCATTACACATTTTGAACCATGTTAACACGGTTTGTTAATGTTGGTACTCACTCAAAGACCACAGCTATTTAAATAATGACTGGGCATGTTAATTTTTATACATATTATGGGGAAGTGACACTCTGGATATTCTAAATATTCTTTTTCTAAAATCTGTCTTGCATCATTCATTAAAGGTCACCAAAAAGATTTAACCTAGATGTTTCAGAGGACCGCAGGTTCACAATTCTAGTGATTACTTTTATAAAAATTATTCAGATTATGTTTAATGTGAAAAAATATTGAACATTAGCAGAAAATTACTGCATTGATTGAAATAAAAAATATTGGATATTACAATGTACTCCCATATTAACTAACTCCTATATTAGTTATCCTCAAGCAAGACTGTAATACAACTACCTTAAAAGCAGACAAGACAAGGCAATATTTTGTCTGCCCTAAATAAAACTTAATGATCAGATAGTTTTTGCTCACACACGCACACATATATAGGCACTTCAACAAAATGCCATGCATCGACGTGTATGTCCCATACGGAGTCTTGCCCATTTACCTTCCACGTTCAGTGGCCAAACCAGAAGCTGTATAGTGTCATCCGCATCATCTAACCACCATCAGCATTTCAGTTTTAATGTGAGATCATGAGATCCCAGATCTGCAGCCTGCAGTGGACTTTTTTTTTGGCCTTCACCTCCTGCGGGGCTCACCACAAATCCAGGTTTATTACTGGAGCCTTCACGATAACATTGATCCTATCCTGATTTAAAATGTGAAACTTTGTGCAAGATCATTTTTTTCGCATCAATTTTTATTTTTTGGAAACATCACACTGAAATCTTCTTTTGATTGCCGAGTTTTAATTCTGTCCCTAATCCTAGTCTTCGCCATACCACTGCTTCAGTCTTCTCTCCTTTTCGTGTTGGCACGCTCACCTCCTCCTCCATGACCGTCAAGGCTCCATGAATGGCAGCTTCATTCTAGAATCTCGCCTGACGACTCCGGTGTACACCCCCCAAGGCAGAAAAGGGCTGTGTCCAGCGGCACTCACCTCCCTTCACTTCCACGTGCCGTAAATCCCCAGCCCTCTTAAGGTAAGCACCCAGAGGCCAAGGAAAATGACGTGCTCACTTTCAAGTTTTCCACCCCGTAATTCAGCACACACAGCACCCCATGAACGCTTTATCGGATGGGATGTGATTAGACGGTTTTAGAGCAGTAGTTTTCACAGGGTGGATTCTGGGTAAGAGTGAGAGGTGAAATCAACAGTGGCTGGTAAAAATGGGTCACAATGAGCACTTAAAAAAAAATGAAATGCAACCAAGAAGAGAGGACACTGCCCATCACTGGAGACTGTTTTGTGAACCTTCTGACTCAGCCACATGCGTATTAGACACACAGACACACATACATGGATATGCCTAACTAAGTACGTATGCATCAGTTCATGTATTGCATTAAAAAAAATTAATTTTTTAAAATTTTCCATAAGACACTGTTCTGGAACAACAGGACACGATGATCTCTCACTGACTACACGTCCCACCACGGTTCAGAGAGGGAGAGTCCCCAGGTCGTCCAAGTCTTTGGCAGTTTGGAAAAGAATCCGATTATCACCGTGTTCAGAGAGCGGTCCTGGATAACTATGAAACCCTCAATACTAGCCTGGGTGGACTTGCTGGAGAATTTCTTAGGTACTAGCTAAGACATGACTATTGGTCTTTTATCAAATGAGTAACATATTTTTCTGGTTTAAATGAACATTACAAATATATATGAAACAAAACAGGTCCTGGTGAAAAGGATTTCAGTAAAAAAAAAAAAAAAATTTAGAGCAACTGCTGAACTATCTTTGTATTGTTTAAAAACTCAATGGAGGTATTTCATTGACTTAATGGAATTCACCCTGTACTGGACCCCCACGGAGGAAAAAAAAATTGATCAGTGTTGATAATGGTTCTGATTAAAATGTTTTATTCATCAACATTTTTTTTAGAGCCTCAGGATCAAAACAGTAGGCTGAAATTGTAATCTGTATCTTCCTCTCCTCGCTAACAGACTTTTTAAGTATACATGCCTGTCTGCATGATGTCACAAACCAACCAACCCACTCCTTGTATCCTTACTGTCTACTACCATCCACACACACTGTGATCATGAACTGCTTCTGTCTTTACAAACCATCTTCAGTTACCTGAATACATAATTTTTTTCATGAAGGTATATGTTAAGATATAAATAGCTTACTGGAAAACAACAGTAGGCAGAGGGGAAAGAAAATAGTCAAGAAACAAAAAGAAAAAGACCAAAAAAGAGATAACATTTATTAAGCCCTTGGAGAATTGTGATTAGATATACACATACACACATAAACATATTCGTGTCTGATTAAAAGTTTACCATCCGGGTAAACATTATTATTATTGCTGGATAACAATAAATAATTAGTACTGTGTAAATCATATGAAGAAATAAGGTGAGGAAAAGAAAAAAAAAGTGAAAGCATTCCAAAGTTCTGAACCTAGGATGCTTTTTTTTTTTTTAACCTAGAATGCTTTTATTAAACTTTTTTTCAAGGGGTATTGCAAAATCTCTTGAGTATTGACAATACAGACACATTTCCAAAAGTACAGACCAAGACAAAGTTGCTTTTGGTCGGGTGTAATTAAGAGATTCAATGGAATATACCTCTGCTTCAAAATAAATCACTTCATTAATTCCTATATGACCTGCTCTCAAGAAAGGATTTAAGGTGACTTAAGGAGATCCAACCAGTCCATTCTGCAGGAGATCAGCCCTGGGATTTCTTTGGCAAGAATGATGCTGAAGCAGAAACTTCAGTACTTTGGCCACCTCATGCGAAGAGTTGACTCATTGGAAAAGACTCTGATGCTGGGAGGGATTGGGGACAGGAGGAGAAGGGGACGACCAAGGATGAGATGGCTGGATGGCATCACCGACTCGATGGATGTGAGTCTGAGTGAACTCCGGGAGATGGTGATGGACAGGGAGGCCTGGCGTGCTGCGATTCACGGGGTTGCAAAGAGTCAGACACGACTGAGCGACTGAACTGACTAAAGGAAAGAACAAGTACAGAAGAAGATGGACAAAATGTATCAGAATCACTAAAGACCAAAGGAGGTTGACAGGCTGCCAACAGCATTCATATGATGTGACAAAGCACAAGACTGGACTGGGTGCTCTGACAGCACATTATGGCATAATCGCATTATCAAGAGGGCGCTCAGGCAGCTATGGGTCTTGCTTGGAGTTCAACCTTAAAGAGCATTTCTCATGAGCAGGAGATTGGTATGTTTTAGGGCCAAAAGATAGACATGACTTTTCACAATACTTCCCCGGTGTTCTTAGAAATCAGTCAATTTCAGGAAAATTCACATTAACTGGAAGGATATAAAGAAAACCAGCATATGCCCAAGGACTGAGCTGGCCTTAATCCTCTGACAATACAAAGATCTGGGAACTGGTTCCTCTTTTACAACAGAAAAAGAATCCAAGGCTCAGAGGGTAGTGGGACTTACCCACGATGACGGGGGTGTCCAGGAGGAAGGGCTGGGATGCAGAGCCTGATTTCTGCAACTTGGACCCCCACGCATGGCCTTTCTGCTACATGGTGATGAATTCCTCTTTCACAAAACAGGCTGAAACGCTCTTCTCCTCTACCCACCCCCTGTTGGGAGGGGACCGTGGGAACGGAATGGGTAGGTGAGCTCTGGCCAATGGGAGCTGTGGCTGTGGCTGCTCTCGGCTGCCCTGGTCCTCAAAGCCTATAGAACACACACTCCTTTCCAGAAAACTCACAGTGAAATCTCCCACCCTGCACCCAATATGGGCCAAACCTGCACATCACAGCCCAACACGGAGGCATGTCAGTGCTCAGGCAGATTCAGCAAAGATTAGCGACGTTCTTAATTTGTTTCTGATTTTGGCTATGGGTTCAAATATGAAGCCAGCAGAGATGAAGTGACACTGGAAGCTGTGATGCATGAATTTGTGTTTAAGGGGAAAGCAAATCACAGAGAAGAGACTATTCCAGGTTCAGGATGAAGGAAGCTGGTATGTTCCTTCATTTTTCACCCACAAGAAGGATGCCAACTCATGTCTAACAGTTATTAACAGAGGGAATAAAAAGAGAAGAAATCCGTATTTCTTTCATGACTGGGTATCCTCCAGATTCTACTTCTTTTGAAATAAGTTGCATTTTTCTTTTCCTTTGAAACATCTTCATAACACCTTCTTTATAGGGAACGTGCCCAGATGAATGCTTAAGTTTCGGCCATTCTAACCGCATTACCCGACCTTTGATGATTACAGTCAACAAAGAGACAGATGGCACGCAGCACACACCCATGCCAGCGGGAGGAGTTATGTTCTGAGAAGGAAAAACAGACTGATGGCATTCACCTGCCTAGGAATATTAAAATATTCCCCCCAAATTCTAAAGTTCCCAGATTTTACGGCTTTTTTTTTTTCTTTTTCTTTTAAAGAGTGAGGATACTAAGAAAACAGCTCTCAGTAGCTGATATACAGTATTTTTTTTGGATCGGGCAAATAGACTTTTTATAACTTTTCTGTGAAACGAGAGCCTCTGTGGCTCAGGTTACTTGGACACCAGCTCTGTTTATTCTTCCCTTTTCTGAGCAGTCAGAGGAGATTTCTCTCAGTACTTCAAATAAATAAGATATCCAGCTGAACAAACACCACGCACTCCTGCCGATTACTTTGGCTTTGGAAAGAATATTTCACTTTCTTTTTTTCAAAAATGTAAATGATTAAAGAGACCCCCATCCTATGAAACTCAAAGATAACATGTTTCAAGTGGCGCAGATTCTATACAAGGTTGTAGAAGGTGAAGCCCAGCTGGGGGAAAAGGGCATAATCTTTCACAAGGGAAATTAGAATATTACTAAATAAGATACTTCACATAGTATACCTCTTAACAGTGGTTTTGGAACATGAGAACCAAATTTCAGAGTGCACAATCTCTTATTTCTCCCAAATAGCAACATGGAAGTTGTTTTTCTTTCTTAGATTCCTACTTAAAATAGGCCCCAAAACTATAACAACAACAACAAATCTGAAGACTTACGCATGGTCTAGAATAAGAATAACTTTCTATGTGGGTTTTGAATGATCAATGAACCTCATTGACCTTTATGGCTTAAAAAAAAAGTCTAGGATCTCTGGACAATTTTTGAAACTTAAAACTCAGAAATAGGTGTATTTTTTTAGAAAGAAAATTTGGGCCACTGATGAACATGGCCCCCTCTGTTCAACCAGCATGAAAACAAATACTTGACTTTAAGAAACACAATCCATACGTTTCTTTATTCTTTTCATAAGCTTTCTTACTAAAAGACTAAATCTTATCTCTCTCATTATGAGACAAAAGTGCAAAATAATAAACACTCATACACACACATTTTTTTTTTCTTTTCGGATAAGTGCATCTGGTACCCCTCAGCCCAGAGAGAGGAAAGACAAGAATGCAAAAAGAATGAAACAAGAGCAAGGCAAAGACACATGCGTCAGTACTGAATGCTATGGCTCAGGGCCAAGAACGAGCAAGACCTAAATCTGCCACCAGACTGCTTACCAAAAGGCGTGTGTGCACGCGCACACACACACACACACGTGCACGCACAAGCTCACACAGAAAGGCCAAATAAACCCTAATTTGTGAAGTACGAGATGGCCCTGAGGCTTCCTGCTTCCCGTATTCACACCACAGTGAGAGCCTCTCCTTTTGAGTGTGGCTCAGACCCACTGACCTGCTTCCACCATACAGAATGGGCCAAAGTTATGAGCTGTCCCTTCTGGGGTCTGGTCACACAGGGCTGTGCCTCCAAGGGGCCTCCAGCTTAGAGGCGGGGGCAAGCAAAGTCTTCTGTTTTCCAGGCCGTTAGGATCTGAACCCCACCAACAGGCACGTGAGCTTGAAGCGCACCATTCCCAGGCTGAGCCTTGCAACAGCAACTTGAAATCTGACCATAAGCAGAGGGGCCGAGTTTCAGAGCCAGAGACACTGGGAGAGACGTCGAGGGAGTGGCACCCTTCTAAAAGAACACGGGGCACAACAGGTGCTTACAGGAAACAGCTCCCACTCTGGCGAGTCTGCGTTCCGCGGACGGCGTCCCCGTGGGTTCCTGACTCGTTTACTGTGCCGCAGGCAGTCACTGCCGGAACCTGGGATCTGACCGATGCCCAGAAGAGCTCTGGGGCTGAAAGGGCACCTCTGGGGTCCTCACAGGACAGTCACGCCCCAGGGTAAGCCCAGCATTCTCAGCAACGTGAGCAATGCCCACAGCAGCACCCAAAGGGCCGGCCCTGCAGCCAAGTGCACTTCACTGAAAGCACTTCTTTCTGGCCCACAGTCCTGTCCTGCCTGGTTTTTGGCATTTAAATGTCCATCCTTTCATAAAATTAGAGCGACAGTCTATGGTGGTAGAGTTTTCAGCATAAAGCATATGAACCAGCATGGGTCTTTTTGAAAAAAATTTCCATTCAAATTACATGGTAAAATCCACAAGTCCTGGGACATCACATCTCAGTTTACTGACTCATTTTACAGAGAAGGAAACTGGGGCCTACCAAGGGTGAATGACTTGTTCTGAGCACGCAAATGTCTGAGGACAGCAAGCTCTAAAATGCCATTCAGTGGGACGAGACACAGAAAACTAAACCCACGAGGGTGGCGCCTGCCATTCAGCAGGTCCTCGGGGCACGTGAGAACATGTGTCCCACTGTCGTTCAAGGTACACATTTATCTCAGCGTCGTCAGAAGGGCAGAGTTTATGGATTTCAGCTTCTGAAGGGTTCGGAACCCCAGGTTCAAAGTTCTCCCTATTGCTGCTGGGAAAATAGTACCTTCCGCCTCCAAGGAAAAACCACCATGTCCGGTGGTTTATATGAAAATCAGTGTTCACAGAATAAACATTTCAGAAACAGCATCGCAGGGCAACACAAACTCCTGGCGTCTGTTTAATCGTGCTGGCCTCCGATAGCGAAACCGCGCAGCGGCCAAAAATCACTGGAAAGAAGTATGAAATTGGAGAAAAGGAAACTGGAGGGGGAGGATCAAAGAAGGCACCACTAACTTAAAAGTAATAAAAGAGCTCGGAAGGGAGTTAAAAAGAGGCAGTGTGGTACCCAAGCGCCGGCGGGGACGCACAAGCAAAGGAAACGAGGAAGATAAAACGGGGGGAACTTCAAATCCTGGTTAAATGTTCATTAAATAATTTGTCACACGTATTAAGGCCAGAAAGGCATTTTTTTTTCCCCTCTCGAACGCTCATTCGGGAACAAAGGCCTGACCAGACTTAAAACACTGCATCGCGAGGCAGAGAAAATACAGTCGTGAAGCGCCACAGCCTCATAAAGCCAGGCGTGCCTCCTTCCTCTTTGTTTCCAACAGGAAAGGACAGCTCTGTCCTCAAAGTGAGGGGCACCGTTAGCTTCAGTGGGCCGCCAGCAGGGCTGACATTGCGCAACTCAGGGCTGTACTGTACAGGGTGCTTGTATGCCTAACGTTCAAAGGGAAAATCAGAACTTCTGTGATGGACACGGGGCCATCGTTAGGAGCATGGGCATCTTCGAGCAATGGGAAGTAAAGCAACCTTTCCCTTGTCTGAAAAAATAATGGCAAGGAAGATGATAACACTTACTGCACATCTAATGCATCATGCTCTGAATGCTATATCCTCACCATCTTTTACCCTCGACACAGGTCAATAACAGCAACACCAGTGTTTACTGAACAGCTGGCATGTCCCTGCCCTTGCTCAATTCTCAACACAATGTGGGAGGCAGGCGGGCCACCCTGGTTTCGAGCAGAGATGTTAACCAGGGGATGAAATGTGCCCAAGAGCTAGCAAGTGGGTAGTGCTGTGGTGGGAGTCCAGAGCTGCCTGCCTCCAAAGCCCTTCCTCTCCTTCCCACGCCTTGCTCTTCTCCTTGCGCATTCCCCCTCCATGCCCACACCTCTGGGTGGACCCCTCATGTGTCGCCGGGAGTTCAGAGGCGAGTGGCTAGGTTCTAGTCCTGTGGACCAGCTGTGTGACTCTGGATGGAGAGAGGGATGTCCCAAGTCTCAGCTCTTTATCTACACATTCTGAACTGCAATTCCCTGCATGCCTCAGACAGACTCACAATAAGGAAGGGATTCATGACTGTCATTCATTAAGCACCTAATCATTTTCTATTTACAAACATTTACTGAGCATGCGCCTTACAGACCAAGGACACTGTAGTATGGAGGCACCAACGGTGCTTTTAAGACACGTTAAACTTGAGACTATGGGGATTATTTCTCTAAATTGCACCCGTGTTCAACATTACGAAGGTGAGATCCCCAGCTCCTTCATTCACTCAGCTGGCGTGTGTCGACGGGCGTGTTATCACATACCAGACACTAACACACGACGAGCGGTGGCTCTTATAAAAGCATATCACGGGGGATCCCGACCAAATGTGGATCTAAGGCTTCCATGAGCTGTGATGCTTGGATCGAGCTCTGAAGGATGACAAAGTAACTAGGCATGGAGGGGAAGGCGCATTCTAGACTGGAGAGCAGCGTGCTTCAGCACCCTGGAGGAGGAGGGCAGGTTGGGAGCGCCTTGAGGTGAAGCGGGGCAAATGGGAGGGGACCAGAGTAGATCGGGTCTCTACCATTTAATTCTCACTCCCTTCCACATGACTCTACAGCTAGCCCTCCCCTCAGACAGACGAGGAAACTTTACGTACACAGTAGAGTCTGCTCAGAAGCCACCATCCTACCCTTTTTCCTTGCATCAGATCTTGCCTTTCACCCTAGAAACACAAAAGGCCAAAATGCACTCCCTTGAACCTAGGGTCTGACAGGTATAGCTCAATCCTGGCCAACAGGAGCGGAGAGTCTGTGAGGGAAGACAGTTCTGAGACAGAATGTTCTCCTCCTTGATAAAGGAAGAAAGCATGCAAAGAGGGATCTCATTCCTCCCACCCTGGCTTCACAGGTGAAGTTGCAAAGGTTGGTGCTGCTGCAACCATCATATACTCAGGAGGGAAAAATCAGGACAATCACAGAGAAACTGCCTAAATACTGGCCAAAGAACACCCTGGCTGCCTAGGGACTTTAAAAAAAAACACCAAAAACCTCTGTTATTCCAACAACTTTTAATTGGATGTTGACTCACAGCCCAAAACATCTAAAAAATGTTTGGCAAAAAATAAGCCTGAGAGAGGGTGAATCATTTCAAAATTATTAAAAAAAAAGGGGGGGGGAATGTGAATTCTGAACATACGCTTACTGATTCTAAATCCCATGCTCTTTTTCATTTGATCATATCTTTTAGACTTTGAATTGGGCAAACACGGTAAATCTTAAAGCTCCAAACGGATTTGAGAGATGATTAATAAAACCAATGCTAATGATAACCCTGAAAAATAAGAAGAATGTCTGAGGCTCTGGGGACATGGTTTCAGCGAGGGGAAAAACCCACCATGGGGAGAGAAAGGGTGGTTACAGAGAAGCCAAAGTGTGGCCTCACCATGAGGGGCCCTAGGAGTCTGGTTTTCTAACGTATCTAGCCTGGCAAGAACAAGGCAGCCAGAGAATTCAACCCGCACTCGGGAGTCTCAAAATATTTAGATTAGTGAAGACTATGCTGAAATTTCCACTTTGAAAACCATGTTTCCTCCTCTCAGCACAGAAAAAGGCCCCTTGCTTTTCTACTCCAACGTACCCGCAGAGATTCAGACAGGGACTTTTGTCCTTGATCAGATCCAGAGCGTGGTCAACAAGAGGTATTTAAAGGGGAGGAGTGGGGGGAGGGGTAGTATTTTTCTAAAATGCTAATTTAAAGAACAAATCAACATCTATTATCTCCTTCATTATGTTTTAAATTGTACAGCTATAAATCACCCTGCTGCGGGTTATTCAAGGGCAGAATTACCAGGCTTGGCTTTCCCGAAGGTTAGAAGAACGACACCGTGTGCTTTTCCTAGTTATAATTTATAACTCTGCAACAGGACCAGCATCACGAGCCCATCCATTAGTGGGGCGGCTGCACATCTGTTAAAACTCAGCACCAGGGCTGAGTGCGGCCCCAGGAAACACAATCCGATCGTTTCAGAAGTTCGACAAACTCAAGTTGCTTTTTTTTTTTTTAATGTAAAACGATTTGAAAACGCGGTCCCCCTAAAACATCTGCTAAGCTCTTGCTACCCTAACACATGATACTCTTTCTACGATTGCCTGCCAATGCAAATATGTGGTTGCACAGAACACTCTTAGGGGCACGTGACAGGGGCTCAGCTTCAAATTTACATACTGATGGCAAAAGGCTGGCGCGGACCTAGGAATCTGAGCTGAGATGTGGTTTAACCAGGACTGCAAGTTTCTGTGGGGGAGAGAAGGGCGAGAGGGTGCGCTTCACGAAGGTGCTTTCAGATGTTTTAAAAAGGAAACAACTGCAGGGCTGGGTCCACGTGGCGGGGCTGGCGGTGTATTTGACAAAGAAAATGAACTCGGACAAGTAGCAGGCTGACAGTCTGCCAGCTGATAGTCCAACTTCTTGAACAAGCTGGGTAAGTTCCCTGTGCCTTTCCAGCGTTTCTAACGTAAAAGTGCTGTAAGCAATGAGTGAAGGCATTCATGCTGATACATTTAGGCTTCACGGTGCCTGGCCTTACCGGTCAAGCTGCTTCCTACTTGGGTGCGCGGCAACAACTGAAAAATAGCCAAAACTACTTTTCAGAACCTCTTATATCACTAGATAAAACACCACACCTGGTTTTGTGAATTAAGCCCCAGAAAGTAATATGTACGTATAAATGCATTATATACACATACATATAATATATATAAATGCATCCATATGCAACATGCAATTTTAGAGTCCATATGAAAAATGTAATTTTAGAGGTATTTAAATAAAAAGCAAGGCAGGCAGGAAAATAAGCACGTAACACAGATGGATGTGACTTTGTAAACTAGAAAGCTTCTGTCAACTCTAGTTTCCTTCAAGATGTTGATCAAGCAGCTAAAGAATCCTGTTATCTTTTTAAAAATAATATTCTAGAAAATCCTAGTCTCATTTTTATCTATTATTTTAATTGTAACATAAGTTGGAGGGAGCAGAGAAAAATGCTTGTCTTCCCAGAAACCCCCATATACTGGTCGTGACCTCGGGACCCCCCAGAGGAAGAAGTGTCAGAGACAGGCTCCACCAGTAGGGGTCGCTGTGTCAAGAATTAATCCCTAAGAGTTTCTCATTAGTGATTATTATACTGCAGGCAGCCAAAATGGAAATATTAATTAATTTCAAAGTGATAATGCATTTACAGCAACAATTAGAAATGTATAACTGTAAAAGGGCAACATTTAAAAGACAGATTACATTTAATAAAGTTGCACAAGAACATCCAATTGTAAAATTACTAATCTGCAACAATATTCCTTAAAGAGGCACTTAAAATAGCCTGACTCCATGAAGGGTGACCTAATTACTGTAACTAAAATCACTGTAGTCACAGCAAGTCACAGCAAATAAAAAAGGGACGTTGATATTAGAATACTGCTGTTTAATACTTAAGGGAGCCGGCGACGGTGGAGAAGAAAGGCAGGCAGGCCTTCCCAGCACAAGGCAGTGCTGTGTTTGCTTCCTTGGCCTTGTACAGTGGAACGTACACTCCAGCAACTCTGAGGTTCAAAGGAAACGGCGCGATGGCAGAGTGCACAGAACATGAGCCCCTGGGCGACTGGGACCCTGCACCTGCGCTCAGGCTCTCCACGAGCGTTTCGGATCCAACTTTACATGGGGTGGGAATGCGGATGTAATGACATGGTTCAGGCGCAAAAGCAAGTCTGCAGTAAAACGGTAGAAGGGCGCCCTTCACCCACAAAACAATGTCTTAGCGTGACAGAGGCGGTGCGGAGCCCCGTGCAGAAGGACAAGACCCCCGGCTGCCTCTTCCAGTGAGTCCAATCTGTCCTACCAGCAAAAGGGCAGATCCCTGGTCTCCCTGGGGCAGAGGCCTCCCCCACATACAGAGTCCTGCACGTATGGAAGCGACTGGCTGCGAGCTTCACAAGACCAGGGGCCCATTCTGCCTCTTCATGAATCTCAGTCATGTGGCACTCTGACGTCTAAGAAACACCACCAAATACCTAGATACATAAAGATACCACAGGTGCTACCACAGTGATACCTATTACTGTCAATCCTCACACCAACCTGTGTTGCCATTTTGGTTGAGAGGTAACAAGCTCGGGAAGGCCAAACATCTGGCCCGAGTTCTCCCAATGCCAAGGGTGAGAGCTGGGCTTGACTGTCAGGATCATGAGCAAGACAGCTGGTACTCTACTCTCCCAGGCAGCAGCCTTCTCACACTCACCACCACCAGGAGCCCTGTCACATCCGTTTCCTAACACGAGCTAAGGGTTTGCCTCCCTTGCCCTTTCACAGAATAGTCCATCACTACCCAAACAACTTAGGATTCAGTGTGGTTTTTTTTTGGTTGTGTCACCAATTTTCCCCAAGCCTTCTCAAGGGTTATCTGCTCATTTTCCCAAACGTCCCTTTCACCCAGAGCCACAGAGACCAGTTCTTATTTGATTTGGTGCCCCAGGCTGCTCCCGGTGGGCATTTTCCTGACTGGAGGACCAGGGACCAGGGTTGGGAGGAGGCCAAGGTCTGTGTACACTGGATGGGGAAGGGGAGGAAAGAGCCACACGTGCTGGGCATCGGGCATCACTGGACCAGCTCCCAGTATGGTAAAGTGGGGACCTTCTCCTAATACCCTATGGCACCCACCCGTATGGTAGCACTTCTGCCTGGGTCTCCAGCTCCACACTCTGCTTACCAGAGTTACCATCAAACACTCTTAGTTATTAATACCACTCAATGCTCTGTGATCACGACACGGCTGCCTGCCTGATTCCACTTGGTGGCGCCTTCAGAAACCCGCCTGATGCATCCAAGGAGCCGACAACACAGCCCGACTTGGCTAAACACGTGTTTACATGCTATGTTCATGTGAAGTATTACAGCCCCTAACCCAAGAAACAGAAAACCACTCACCCTACCTTTTACTTTCCCAGAGCCAGTCTTCCTCCTCCTCCCCCCTGCACCATCCAGGGCTTTTAAGCCCTGGGATCTCATCACAGAATAAGAGTCATTGTCATTGTCCATCAAGGTGCCCTCAGTGAGTGGAGTCCACATCCAACAGTGTAACAGACGTTTACACCACCCTCCATGACAGTCTGAGTCATCACAGACCCACAGCAGGCTCCTTCCCATCACATTCCTCTGATTAGAGAAATCTGGAAGAAGAAAGAGGCAAGACTCTGGTTTCACAGAAAGGAGTTCTTTCACTTCCACCAATGTTCAAATAAATACAAGTGAGAAAATTCAAGACCCAGAAATTACAAGTTATACTTGATGACTGGTCCACTGGTCATGAAGGTGCAGGGTCAGTGGAAAGTGAGAAAGGATGCTCCTCTCTCCTCTCCCACTTCCTAAACTTGAACAACTCATCCACAGGCCTGCCAGTGGCACTGGCACCAGTGCAGACCAATATTCTTAAGAAAATGAGTCGAAATCATGGTCGAAGATGCTCTTGCGGAAAACCTACTCTCATGCAATCACAGAAAATCAGGCAATAGGGCACCATCAGAAGCCTGTGACACACACTCCCCTTGAACTTGGAGAACTGCTCTCCAGAGCTCCTCTCACTTCTTTGGTTCTTTAAGTAATCATCTCCTGGATTATATCTAATTACTTTGCATAAGAAATACCTGCATGATCGAAAATTTTAAAATGCACTTACTTTCCTCCTATGCACATCACAAGATTTTCCTTGTAGATTTTCCTTGTTGTGTTTGTCAATCACAAACATGAAGTCTAAGTAGGTGGGAAATTTTAGAGGCCTGTATTTTGGAAAAGTACCATACCAAAAATATTGTGTACAATGCGCATTCTTCACTCAAATGACTTCCTGCTCGATGCTTTCATGAAAGAAGCGTTCAGAGACAGCTGTGAGAGGGCCATCAAAAACAGGAAAACGTCACACTTACCTTGTGAAGTCCAAGTCGAAACATGGTAGTCTGAAGCATCCAAAAGGACTTACCTTTGGCGAAGTACAGAATAAAATGCGCCTCCAGCTGACAAAGGATGCTCCAGCAGAGGTTTACACCCATTAAAAGAAGAATTTAGAGCAAAACTACAGACTCTCAGTAGAAACAAAGGAGCCACATTTGCTGAGAATACAAAAGTCACAAGCCCATGCTATTTACCTACTAACACAAAACACAGTTTGGAAGGACTGCGCTTATTGAAAAAAAAAAAAAGATCACATCAAATGTAAACAAACCATCTCCATCAGCCTATTAACACAATAGCGAAAATGCACATCTTTTCTCTGGGCCTTGGAGACATCTCTAGAGAAACAGATGCGAACTCAAGTCCACTGAAATGTGTTCAAGCGCCCCTTCTCATCCCTCTAAAAGGCCTGATGATGTGATGCTCAAGACCAGACTCATTCTCACGACAGGTGAGAGGCCAAGGAATGAGTGTGCCTGGGCTGCTCCAGGACCCCTTCCAGAAAGGCGCACTATAGGTGTGCATGGCAACTGCGGCTGCTGACTCACCATGGACTTGGTGAAGGGTCTCGCCAAGGTGAAGAGCAGCGTGTACACCCACCAGCCACGGTGAAGGGCGGAGTACATCATGTTCCCAGGGTGCACCGCATTCGACGTGACCCCACGGGGGGACAGGCGGCGGTGGAGCTCGTTGGAGAATAGGATGTTGCACAGTTTGGACCGGTTGTAGGCCAGCATGGCCCAGTAGTCGTTTTTCGATGGAGAAAGGCGGCTAAAGTCTAGTTTTCCCGAGGAATCGTTAATATCTGTAAATCTAAAAAAAAAAAAAAAAGGGAAAATGTGATATGAATCGGTCAGCCCCTGACTTCTGATATAGCTTTGTGTTTTTATTAGAAATCTGAGAAAACCATCCAGAGACGACTAAAATCTCAATTGGGTGAACATCGAAACAAAGTCTCCTTAAAGAGAGACGATGGCGATTCCACAATAGAAACCAACCAGGTCCAAAGACACACTTAATAAAGGGCCAGACTCATAAATGGAGTGGTCTTCACTGAACCCCTACCCACTGCCCCTGCCTCTAACATCTATTTTTTCAAAACCTTCAACAGGAAGTTCAAGGATAATTAAATTAAATGGAAAAACATTTTAAATAAAGGGCTGCTGCTTTTGGAAGCAGAAAGATATTGCATTCCTAACCCTCGACAGGGTTTTCCTGGGTTATTTTAGCCAGTGTTTGTGTCCTGTATGTTTTCTTTGGCGCATCCAAGTAAATATAGATGAGCCTTGCTGCCTCCAAGACTCTCATCCAGATTAAAAATTAATGATTATAAAGGGGTTATAACCTTGGTGAGGTGCCATCAATAGTCTCATACATTTAAAAGATAAATGTAAACAAAGCCAAAATGAGTGCTGGCAGAGTCTAATGTTTTTAAGTATACCCATGGCATGGATACACACAAATCAAAGTAAGTAGTTGATGTTTTATAATTGGGTCTGACGGAGTCGTTAAACACCAGCTGTTTGTTTCTTTCCTTCCTTTCTTCTTTTTTT
>SJYF01000419.1:5142699-5162209 GCA_006410515.1 Procapra przewalskii | reverse complement strand
AGCCTTTAGCATTGGCTACTACTTCCCAGGAAAAGGAGAAGACAAAAGAACCGGCCCAATGACACCACCGGGGTGCAGTCAGTGAAATACAGACCACGGAAAACTCTAGAGGACACGCCTGCCCTTGAAACACGTATGCTGCACTAAATAAAGAGAAATTTAGAAACTGGAGGGAATCATAAA
This sequence comes from Procapra przewalskii, assembly GCA_006410515.1. Lineage (NCBI taxonomy): Eukaryota > Metazoa > Chordata > Mammalia > Artiodactyla > Bovidae > Procapra > Procapra przewalskii. The sequence continues at coordinate 5,162,026 of SJYF01000419.1, read as the reverse complement.
GACCAAGATGCATTGACCTCATTTGATTTCTGATTTAAGTAAACCGAGAGGATAGAATACTCATTGCCTTGAATGGTGTTCGGCCCCTAAATTTCTGTGTAACTTGGTCCTCAGTAATTCCTACCAACCCAGAAATCCACCCTGAAGAAAACACCTGAAGGGTGAGGGGGAACAAGAAGAGGGGTCGCTGTGGATTCAGACAGACGTGGGTTCCAATCCGGGATCCGCCACTTGCTCAAGTCAGGAAAGAGAGCTGGCCTCTCGGTGAGAAGCTGGAGCCCTTCCACTGGAAACAAAGATAAAATGAGTCACGCCTGGGAATGACTGTAAGGGATCAGAGAGAGAACATGGGCATAGTGCTGAGCGTGTTGCCTTGCACAGGATAATCAAATGTCAGAGAGGAATTATGACTTGCATAACCACTGTTAGCAGAGCTCATTCTGAAAAGGCTCAGTCCCCATCCCATGCCACCAACATCTCCCAAAAAACATAAAGAAGAATATCAGAGAAGAGGCCGAAGCCATATGCCCTCCTGGCGGAAGGTGGAAGGAGACTGGCTCATCTGTACCATGAGCTGCATCTGCCAAAGAGGTTCGCATTTGCACCCGTTTCTGCCTTTTCCAGGCTCAGACTACACGCACTGCTGCCTGCCCTGCCCTGGCAAGGCCACCAGGCTGGGGCATGAACCGAGGGGACGCACATGGTAAAAAGCGCCCGAGCAGACTCTTGGCGGGCCTGCAGACGGGCCTCGGCACAGATTTCTAAGTGCGTGCGTCCACGTGGCACTTCACTGGACGGGTTCTTCCTCTCCTCAGTCCCAGGGTGCAGAAAGGAGTGGGTCCAGCATGGGTAACCTCTCCTTCGTTTGCCATTATGTTTTACACACAAGGAGATCTTAACGTCAAAAGATGGGAGCTGGAGATAGGAAGAGAGCAACACGTGTTTTTCTGGCAGTTCAGTCACCGACACTTGAACTCACTTCTGACAGTTCTCAGGATCCACAGACCTCTGAGTGCTGAACTGTCATCTGCCGGCCGGGGAAGACCGCCCTGCTGGTCTTCCAAAGGGAAAGTTGTGTGAGATTTTCATGCTGCTTTGTCTAAATCCATGTAAAATACTGGACCCTAGAGAGACTGATGGAAGGAGGTTCATGGCATGGGGTTGGCCAAGAAGAAAACTGCTTTTGTTTCCGAACCAAGGAGTACAGAAATTCAGAATTCACTTGCTAAAATCCAGAATTAGGGCAGAATGGCGACTGCTTTTCTCCAAGAGTTTGGCCTTGGTGATCACAGAAGGCAGTTAGTTGGCTTTGATGATTTCTGAACTACTTAATGGTTAAAAACGAATGGTCCCATTAAGACTTGGAAGGCAGTCCTCTTATGTAACCGTTGCCTCGCCTTGGCTAAATGCCTGCTTCCAGGGAGCGCTGACACCAGAACCGGGAGGCGGGGGGGTGAAGCGGCGGTGCCTCTCAGCTCCCATGGGAGTGGCACGGTGTCGGGGAGCAAGCGGAGTCACAGCAGATGGAAATGCGGCCTCTGCCACCAACCTGCTAAGGCAGCCTGCGACAGTCCCTCACTGTCTCGGATCTCGTTTTCTGGCCCATCGAGAACGATAGACAGTGCAGCAAGGAGGCTCGGCAGGCAGGCTGCCCAGGCGCGCCCGGCCTCAGTGCCCCTGCTGGCTGGCCGCATGCCCTCGGATAACTCACCCTCTCTGGTCTCATTTTCCTCAGCTGCGTAAGAGAGATAATGACAGCACTTACCCTGAGGGCTGCTTGGAGAATTAAGTCAGGAAAAGCACACAAAGGGTACTGGGTGTGGGGCTCATAACAAGCTCTGGAGAAATGAGCTGTTACTGCTGCTACGGTTGATATTATTATTGCTGTTCTCTTCCAAACAACCGCAGAAATACTAGGTCGAGGAGTAGGCTGCCAGAGGTTAAACACTGCCTGCTTGCTGGCAACTCACACAATGGCTTGGGTGAGCTTAACTGGGCCTCCACCAGCCACCACTCTCTTTCCAGAGCCGAGAAGAGAGTCTGGGGCTTTGGAGGCATGTGTTAAATGCGTGTTAAGTGAAGAAGCAAGCGGATAAATGAATCATGAAGGGAGGAAAGGGCAAATGTTTAAAGAGCTACAGCTCTGTCTTGATGTGAGGTTCTCTGGAAGCTCTGGCGAGGGCTGGCAGCTACCAATCCCTGCCAAAAGGGCACACAGTGGGGCTCTCGCCTAGGTCCGCTGGCCTGCGGACGATGCCCAGCTGGCTATTCACTGAAGCACAGGGCAGGCCCCCGGGGTGGAGGCGGCGGGGAGTGTAGAGCTCACTGAAGACTCTGACTTGACATTTCAATCTCAAGGACTCAGGCTTGCTCCAGAAAGGGCTTTAGAGGACAGACTTCTCAATGGTCTGAAAGAACGAGTGAGACAACGAATGGAGAAAGAAGAAGAACTGGCCACTGGACAGCATTGAGGAGTCAGGCCAACATCACGCCATCGGAACATCTGGTCTGAGACACCTCCCCTCCCATCCATCATCTCCGCAGAGAACTGTTAAAACCAGAGACCCCGACGGAGGCCAACCCTGAGACCGCTTGTCACTGATCAGCCTGCTCCAAACTCAGGGACTCTGGTGCCGACTATGGAATTATTTTACCCTTGGCACCACGTGCACTATTATTAACTTAATCCTTGTGTTTAAATCAACTCACTGGAAAAGAAAAATTAAACGAAATGATTTGTTAAAGAAATTTAAACTGCTATGTTAAATGAGAAACCAGTATTGCTTGCCCTTAAAAAAAAAAAATCAGAGGGAGCTGTAAAAATAAACACTTGGAAACAAAATATTGTAATGAAAAGGAAGCTAACCACCACCGCTTTCCTCAGTTCTGGCTTTAAGAGCTGCTTGCTCTCTGTTAGGAAAGGCGGTTGGTAAGGGATGGCCAAAAAAAAAAAATCTGCCAGTCCTCAGCAAAGGCTCCCTCCTTCAGGCATTTTTGAAAGTCTGAGAAAGAATGGAAAAACAGAAGTCCTCAGATGTGAGCCCACGCTTTTGGAACCGTGTCCACAAGCCACGTAAAACCATTGCAGGTTTGCTAAACAGTAAAACCTTCTTCCCAGGCTCCGAGGTTCAGCCCCCTTGTGGAACTAGAGAGCTGACCTGACCTCTTCCTAAGTGCAATTAAAACAGAACTTCTCCTCGATTCTGGGAGGTGCCTTGAAGGCGTCTGCGATCAGGATGCAGCCTACAATCAGCTGGCTTTTATGAGGTCACTTTTTACTGATGCTTAGTAGGATCTTTTTCTTGTTTTCTGGGAGGCTGTTATGAGACTGATGACATGTCTCATAATGAGGAGGGCTCAGAGTCAAAAAAATACGGTACACCTCAGCCGGGCCAATATAAATGAGCCTCCTGTTTGGACGCCAAGACGGCACAATAGCCTTCCGTGTTCCCGGTTGTGTTCATCTGATAAAGACATTACAATGGCGAGATATTATGATCTATAACCCTCCGCTGGAACACTCACACATTCTTGGCCTTGAACGCTTGAGCAAAATGCTGCACGCTGCGGAGCAGAGCAAGGTCCAGGGTCATGGCTTCTACCTTGGCTTTGTGCTGGAATGAGAGAAAATAAAAAGAAATGATAAATAACAGCAAGTTTAGTTCATGGTATCAAGTTACAGTAAATGTGTTATGGAACATGTCGGAATTCCCCTGTTTAATATTAGACGCCCAGGGAGAATATAAATCATCGGAATGAATAGAAGAACGGGGCTTTTTACTGCCAAGTTTAGGGAGGATGGGAGGATGGGACTCTGCTAAAACTCCAGGCTGAGGGGCTGTACTGTTTGACTCAGCGCCCGAAACAGGATCCACAGGGTCCAGGGGCTCACGTGTCTCCTCTGAAAGGGCCTTCTAAAAGAAACCATAATGACAGAGGTACACCAGGACGAAGCCCGCCTCCTGCAGGAGCATCAGAGGCCACGTGGGAATCTCAAAAGCTGCCATCTGGGCTCTGAAACCACTCCACTAAGCCTGCCTCAAAAACGAAACACAAGGCATGGACAGAAAGTACAAACGCAGGCAAAACTCGGTGATATCAATGGAGCCTGACAGCCCTGCATGCCCCTGCTTTAGAAACGCAGACAAGCCAGGTTAGAGAACCCTGGTTTAGAGACCTGTGAACTCTGTGGGTGTGAGGCACACGCGGGTGACGGTAGTGATGCTCCTGATGTCCAACCATGGGTGACAGTGGGTGGGCATTTACAGGCATTGTTGCATGTCGCCCTCAGGACAACTGAAGGATGCTTTGTATTTGGCCTGTTTTACACTGTGGCATCTTGTAAGAGACTGAATATAGAGCTAAGAAGTGTGGATGGTGAGACCTCAAGCCAGTCTGACACTGAAGCCCAAACTCCCTCCTGGAGCCACACCGGAAGCGCTGCACCATCACTGAAGCCGCCCCGTCCCACTGCACGGCCCCCAGCACAGGTCCAGAAAGACCATGCCTTTCAAACAGGCCCTGGGTCTACCAGGCCCTCCCGATTTTTAGGTCTGCCTGCACTCTGCTGTGGGCTGAAATGCTACGACTTCTTCGATCTCTCTCCTTAGAAGACGGCCAGGCTACCTGCCTATTCAGGTAAGTGGATTCCCATAAGATAAGCAGTGACCCTCGGAATCCTTGTCTAGACTCTGATGCTGAAGTAAGACTAGTGAGAATCACAATGTGCTCGGATGCTATGAAGGGGGTGCACGTGGCTCAGTGGACGGCACCCTCCACCTGTATGGACACACAGGCTGTGCTGAGACGCTTAGTGTGTCTGCAGCACCAATGTCCTGGACCACGACCCGAGCCCCAGGCCTTGGACAGTGAACACCAGGCCGACACAGCCGGGATGCCCAAAGACTCTGGGCCACCTAACCTTTCTGAGCCTCAGTTTCCTCACTTGTAAATGATGAATGTTCATTATCTACTCACAGAGTCGTGAGGCTAAGAGCAAAGCACCTAACAGCCTGCCTAGAAGACAAAAGGCGTTTCATCACTTTCACCGGAAGGAGGGAAGATGCCCATGGTGACAAGCTCTTTCCCCGAGGCCACTGCGCAATCAATGGTTGTTCAGGAGAGCAACAGGGCAGCAGGGTGGGTGACACTATGTTCATGACAAGCGAGGCTTCCCCCCGAAGACCTCATTGTACCAGATCACTGCTGGACCCTGGAGGATCCAGGTCCTGTCACCAACAGGGCCCAGTTTTCAGGAAAGGCCATAGAGAGGAATTCAGTGAGCTCCCCAAACCCCAGCAGTCTGGCAAAGGCAAGTTGGCTGAAGTGGATTTTAAATTCCTCAGGTAACAGCAGCTGCACACACCTGCAGATTCTGGAAGAAGAAGAAGCATCTAACCTGATCCAGGAAAAGAGGAGAGTGCCAACACGTGGGTTTCATTAGGGCTTCCTGAGATCAGGGAATATTAAAGCTGGAGTGTTCACGGTAAGGCAAGGCCACAGCCCTCATCCCATATGAAGGTAAACTGCACCAAGAGAAGGGGCTGCGCCCGAGTGATGCCGTACTCTGTACAGAGGGCTCAGGACTCCAGATGGGCAGCAAACCACACCCCCACCCCCCGTCCCCACTTTCTGTCTGCGTGATGGATGTTTTTCTGTGGCTCATATCTTCGGAGCGGGATGTCTGTCAAAATGGCTAGCTTTCCTTCCCCATAGATTCTTACGCCTCCCAAATGCTCAACTATCGGTTCTGACGTTCAGACGTGGCAACTCAAGTGGCCTTTCACCCTCATCCTGCTCCTCAGGCCCCAGCCGCCCCTGGTGCAAAGCACAACACTAGTCGCCAACACAGAATCTTACAGAGCTTTGAAAGGATCACAAGAGGAAAACCGGATATTTCTCCTATTAAGGGAGCAGTGGTAAAGACAGACGTCGCTCCTCTCAGCTGAGTCCCTGATGGAAATCCCCAAGGAATGTGCTGGCTACATATTAGAAAAGAATGCATGTACATTTTTCCATAAAACAGGGAGAGCATTCCCAGATGGTGACCCCAAAGCAAAAATTTCAATGAAAGCGATGGCGTGGCCAAGCCGGCCACTGTGTTCTTCTAATGTGCGGTTTGCACGTGGTGAGCTGTCTTTTGGTACCGCTCCCCGCCCGCACCACCTAGCCCTTCGCTGGAAGACAAAACACAAGGCTGCCACCACCAATAAGAACAAAATCAGAACGTACATATCCAGGGGAAACGAGGGGTCACAAGCCATCAAGTAGTTCAACAGACTAATCCACAGGCGGCGGGTTACTGGGCTCCTGGAGACAGTGACTCAAGTCCACACCCAATTACTCAGGTGATTCCCCCTGCCCTCGGAATCAGGCTTCCTGTTTCTGCTACGGACCCTGAGAAATGCAGAGGGACTGCGTGCGTAGTTTAGTTAAGCCCCGAGCCCCGAAAAGGGAAAACACAGCTTTTAGAGAGAGGGTGCACAAATGTGCTGACATGTGTGTGTGCTGGGGGCGGGGGCTGCTCTTCTGGTCGTCTAACAAACTTCACAGCGTGACAGAGACGTTTTTATCGTGGGACGTGCTCCAAATGAGAAGGCAGGGGCTGACGGATTGCAAACAGAGAGCATTTCGGAGGGATAAACTGCTGATTGCTAGGTGAAAGCAAGGGGCCCCATCTGCCAGTGTGAGCTTTCCTGCTGAGTCTATGAATTTGGGACTGACCACAATCCGCTTTCGTGGTATAACTCATTTCTGCTGTTGTTGTTGTTGACTTTAATTTGGAAGGAATTATAGACTCGCAAGAAGTGGCAAACACAGTGCCCGAAAATGCTCACATACCCATCTCCCCACATCCCCCAGAGGGGACGACTTACCCAAGCAGTGCATCATCAAAACCAGAAAATCGGCACTGTCACAGAGTAATTCATCCGACTCCAGATGTTACTTGGATTTCACCAGTTTGGGGATGCACTCATTTTCTTTTATTTGAAATATCTATGTGTATAATTCTATGACATTTTTATCACATGCAGAAATTCATAGAACTATCACCACATTCAACATACAGAACTCTTCCATCACCACTAAAGAACCGTTGAACATCTTTTTCAACTAAGATGTTAAATCAGCATATGCCATCCAGGACGTGAAAAGTTCAGACCCTGTCTAGCCAGTCTCTGGGCTCTAGATTTGCAACACACACACACTTCTAGATTAAAACATTTTTGTAGCTTGGAATGGCCAACAAGATACAACCCAGATCTCTTACTGTGTGGCTCTCACAAGTGCCTCTGTATCAGTGAAGACGACCTTCAACAAGGAAGGAGCCCCCAAACCCCTCAATGTCATAAGAAAACCAAGGATTATGACTTGTTCATGCCTCATGTCCCTCCCAGGTCAGTGGGGCCCCTGTCCTGTAACTGGCCAGCGGCCCAGGCAGATGAGGCCGGAGGTGTTTCTTTCCATCCTCTGTAACATAACTGGCCTCCACAGGGCAGAGAAGAGAATGCGGCTGCACACTGAATGTCATGGGCTGCCGCCCTGTGGTGCCAGGTGTTGCTTCTGCTAACATTTTGTTGGCAGAACACGTTCTGCGGCTGTGCCTAGCTTCAAAAAGGTGCAACCCTCCTCCACATGCCCAGCAAGAAGAGAAATGCAAACGTGTACACAATGAATAACAGCAACAACCAACACACAGTCCATGATTTTGCCCTCTCTACTCTCCAGGCTCATTTCAGGCCACCTCCTGCTTCCTGATTTCACTAGTCATAGAAACATTTAGAAAAGACAGACGGATATGGACAGAAAGTATCTACCATGCCACCACCCCAATATTAACTGTTAGCTTTCCCTATGCCCCTCCCCCTTCCCTCCTCTCTACCCATCTACCCATCGATCCAGCCAACCAGCCAACCAGCCAACCCAGCCCCCCATCTAGCTTTGGCTGACAGAGATAACTTCCTACTAAACTTTGAATCTTTAAATGCTATAAAACGCCTATCCAACCCTTCCCTAAATCCGCACTCTCTTCTTTAACCACATCAGTGTACACAAGTTTATCATCTCAGGGAAAAGAGGAATGCAAACTTCCCTTAAGTTCCATCTACAGATGCTGGCACCCATCATTTTAAAGCAGGAACGCACAGGTGGCACCCACACGCGAAGCAGCAGGCAACGTCTAAGAAGCTGAGACGCCAACCTGCTCCCAGCCACCCCAGGTTCAGCTAAAAGATAGAGTAGTGAAGCAACCCACATATTTTTCCTCCACTTTGCTGGAAGTCAGGGACACCAGCCCATTGACACTCTGGGTAGAATGAGTCTTCCTGGGCTGTTCTTTGCTAAGTTTCCAAAACCTGTCTTAGTGGTTCAAGGGTCTACAAGTACAGAATCAAGGGGGTTCTTGCTGTCGTTACACAAGACCGTTCTCTCATACCATTGCATGACTGTAATTAGCCAAGTGTGACTCAGGCGTGACAATTGCCTGGAACCACAGGAACCACATGGGGGCTGTGTGGAACACCCACAGGGGACGGCAGAGTTGGGCTGAGTGCGAGGAGCCGCAGCCCGGCCTGACAGCGGCACTGGCTATGTGGCCGCAGGAGCCGTGTGACTGCTCTGGGCCACAGCATTCATGCTGAAATGGGCGTCTGCTGTAGCTGGTTAGGGCAAAGAGGAGGTATGGGGCATACGAGGCCTGAGGCACAGAAATAACAATTATTACCGTTTGTAACACCACTGTTAGAACAGGACACCGATTCTTTGTTTTTCAACCTTAAGGCATATTACCAATTGCAGTCTTTCCTTATTTCACAAAATTTACTTAAGCAGGCTACAGTCCATAGGGCCGCAAAGTGCTGGACATGACCGAGGGACAGAGCACACCCCACGATATGCTTGGCATTTATTCTTCATTGAAGAGTCATAGGAAAGGTCTTCTGAAGTATCTATCACTCCCCCCATTTCACAGCCTAGAACACAGAGGCTTTTACAGTTGAACGTGGCACAGCCTAGACACTGATGCAGGTTTTGAACTGAGACTTGACTGGTTCCAACAAACACTCGTGTCTTCGCTGGATTATCACTACTGGCCCTAGCCCTGTTCTCGTATTCTTCAATGCCTGACACTGAGAAGCTATCAACAAATTAACGTCCTCTATATATTCTTGTTTGTGTCTATTTTACATCATATTTATTTCATACACTTAGAATTTACAAGAGAAGCCTAGTAGTGAAGGAGAAAATGTAACCAAGGCAATAATGTACATTCAGAGCTTATTGCTAACGGCACCCTGCAAATTCTAATCCAATGGGCCTTAATTGCATTATGCTGATGCCTCTCACCCTTCCACTTTACATATGCTTGGTCCTGAATTTACGTTCTGAAGCCTTAAATAGGAGTTGTCACACTTACAGCAGCGGGAGACAGCGGTGATGAGCATGTTATTGACATGACATTATTCACTGAACTGCAACACAGACCTAACTACACTGGTTCCGTAATTTGTCAGAATCCAATGTGGGACTTCATATCGCTCATTTCTCCAGTATTACGAAAGTGATGTTATTGTGGCTGTGGGTGTCAGCCTCTTTGCTGGGAAATGCAGGAGCAGATAGGGATTTGCATCTCCTTTAAGCTCTTGGACGTCTCAGAGCAGCCCAAATTAGTATCGTGAGTGAGCTAGATGGGAGTCTGCCCAACCTTGAACAAGCCTAAAGATAAAAAAGGGTGCCCTGATCGGGGACTGACCCAGTGGTCCAGTGGCTAAGGCGGCACTCTCCCAATACTTGGGGCCTGGGTTCGATCCCGGGTCTGGGAACTAGAACCCACATGCACAACTTTGCATACTACAACTAACAGTCATTCATCGAAACTAAAGAGCATGTGTGTTGCAATGAAGATCAAAGACCCTGCATGCTTCAACTAAGACCCAGCACACCCAAAATGTTAATAAATGAATATTTTTTTAACAAAAGGATGTTCTGGTAAGTGCTCTTACTGAAACAGCATTTCTCCCCAAGGAGCAGGCAGAGTTTAAGAGTCTCTTTTATGGCTCTCCATACCTGTATCAATTTGTACACTTCTGTGCCTTTCACCAGGAAAATGCTCTTAAAGAAAAGTCCAATTTACAAAATAGGGAACCAAACCAGAAATGACCCTTAGCAAAGCCCTGGGTTTTCCTTCAAGCCTTGAACTTCAGATCAACCATCAAGCAGGAACCTTCACTCCTGAGCTTCCACAAATGTGCCCCCCACCGAAGTCCGCCCTCCCTCCAAACTACAGTGATAAACATGCCTAATGAGAAAATCATGACAATACTTTTTTCATTACAGATAGGTCAAAATTTCTGCCTTGGGTTGCTGGAACTCAATTTATAAAATAACTGTTTCAGTATCTATAGGTGATTGTGAGGCTGATTCAAGGAGAAACTGTACCGGATAACGGCTTACTTAATTTGGTGTATGACTTATGCACCACGTAAAGTAAAACTATTAAAGATGCTTAGACAGTAATTGGCAGTATTTTGCACTCTGGATTAAAAAAAAAATGCTTATCTTGCCAGAAACTAACAAGAGAGGGAAAATTATTCGAAAACCTTCCAATTTCCCTCTATGCTATGCATTCACTTTGCAGCTTAAAAACAGTTTAAGAGGATGGCAAATGGCACGGGGGTTTGGCAGCCGACATGATCGGGCATTTATGCCTGGCTATTGAAGAAAGAGCCTTTTTTCATAGTGAATTTTTCATCCTAATGTAAGTGATGATTTACGTTAACTATAGGTAAAGCATGGTTACATTTTCCTGAAGGATTGCAGGCAAGCAGAGAGTAGTACAATAAGTTGAAGCGTAAAAGCTTTCTCTGTCATAATATTTATTATAATGGCATATAAAATAGCTGAAATAAATAATAGATGACTAAAGGTAAATTCATATGATAAAGAATCCTTCAGCAGACACCATTACTTTTGACTGTTCGAGTTTTATACACAGTTGAAGACTCTTTAATAAACAGGCCCTATGTCTTATGTAAGTACTGGAAACATCCACGACATGCTCTAAAGGCAACAGACTGGACATCAGCTAATCCACTGCATAATTATATCCTCAACAGGAACAGCCTATATATTTTGAATATTTTAATACGTAGGTTCTTAATGAAACTTGTTAAGCATCTGAAGCCCCTTCTTTGTAGAAGTTGCTGATAAAATAAATCTGGTGCCCTGCAACCCAAGATTCAGATAGGTGTAGAGATGAATGGAGACAGTAGCATCGACACATATACACAGCATCACGTGTAAAATACACAGCTGGTGCCAAGGTGCTGTTTAACACGGGAAGCTCAGCCTGGCGCTCTATGATGACCCAGAGGGGGTGCTGGGGAGGGGACATACTCATAACTGGGGCCAAACTGTGTGGAAGTACAGCGGAAACAAACACAACACTGTAAAGAAATTTCCTCCAATTAAAGAACTTTTTTTTTAATAGGAAAAAAACTCACAGAGAGATATGGGGCCTGTTGACTATCTGGTGACAGGTCAATGGCAGTTAGTTTCATTGACTACAGAGAAAGAGAAACAAGATTTCTCTGCTCTGGTTGAAAGGCTTCTGAATTCCACTTGAAGGACCCGTGAAGTGTGAGAGAAGCTCAGATGGAGAGAGACGATCTTCATTATGACGCTCAGGATGGAGAAGCACACGCTACCAGGACAGCGTCTGCCTGGGGGTTCTCACCACGGACGTGCCAGCCCCAGGGGCCACCAGGTGAGGTCTGGACACGTTTCTGGGGGAGGGCTGCTCTGGTATCTCGGGGGTAGAGCCCAGGGACACTGAAAAAAACATCCCACAGCTAGTCCCAGATGGCAACAGTGCAGAGGCTGTGTGTGTCGGTTTGGGGAGAGGGACTTGATTCACCCCAAGTGGGCTTCAACGATTTAAATTTATCCTTATTTATAAAAATAAAGCTGGTTCACTGAGCAAAGTACAAATAATACAGAAGTGGATAATGTATCAAGTGAAAGTATCTGGAATCCTGCGGCCCCAAGATAAACAGAGTGACAGTTTGAGGCAAACCCTTCCAGGACACATTTTCTGCATGGATAAAAAACACTGGGCCATAGCGGACTTCTACAAACACTGTGGCGTAGTATATGTGTTATTCTAGACTATAACCTGGTTTTTCACAATTAACACATGATAGAATACACCTAAACAGAACTCCACCTACATGCTTTTCAACCAGTAGGTTTGCCCAGTAGAGGAGTGTTCAAACATTTATTAAAAATTGATCTGGGGCTTCTCTGGTGGCACAGTGGTTAAAGTTCTGAGCTCAGATACAGGGGGATGGGTTTGATCCCTGGTCAGGGAACTAATACCTCATATATTGCACAGCACAACCAAAAAAACAAATACAAAAATTTTAAGCCAATTAAAAATTAATAAAAAATCAATTCCCTTGGATGTCTCAGTCCTCCACAGCCTTCATAGCTTTGTGAACTTTTTACTTAAATTCCCAAAGTTTGACCTTTCTTACCTGTAAAAAATAGAAATAATAGAAGAATCCCTTTCCTGGGATTACTGTGGGAACTCAATAAGATAATACGCATGGGAAGCACCTTAAACACATATGCTCTGTTAACTATTGCTGTTGTTGTAATCAATATTACTTTATGTAGTTTCCAGGTTTTTGTTCCTAAAAGCAATGTTGTAATATCTATGCTTTGCAATAAACAATTTTTTTTTCCATAGGATAACATCCTGGAAGTAGAATTGCCACTTCAAGTGACATCTGTATTTTAAACTTTGATGCATTTTTTGCTAGGTGTCCTCCAAAAAGGTTAGAGTAATTTCTAGTCCCAAGAACACTGCAGGAGACTACGAAAGAAAACCAAAACAACTGATAATTCACACTAATATTTATAGTTGATTAAAATGAAGCTTTATATTGCTGTCTCTGATTTCTGGTACACAGTGAGTGGCAGAGAGTAGGTTTTCAAGACAGGGTTTAATTTAGAAAATGAATGAATGAATAATGCACCACCTGAACCCGGGACAAATTCCTCAGAAGAGATAAAAGTAGGCTAGTGATGCTGGCAACATAATCCGCTGGAAAGCAGGCTTTTCTCCTGAAGCTTCAGGCCTGCTGGCTGCCGGCCTGCCACTCAGAAGCTGGCACTCAGAAGGTGATGACGAATGTGAGTCCGGTATGCAGAGCCATGCAGTAAACGTGCAACAGTATCATCATGCCTGGGGAGTGCACGACAGTCACTTTCAATTTATGGATGAATTCAAAGAGAGGAAACTTTCTGAGGTTCCGCAGAAGCAAAGCAGCATATTCAACAGAAGAACTAGAGAAGGTTAAAAAGAATATGTGCTTCCGAGAGAAACAAAGTTTCCTGCTTAAGGTGGCATCTGTCTAAACAGCCTCTAATAGTTCCAACAAAAGCACCCAGAAAGGCAGAAAAGCTAGAAACTCAGTACCCAGGGCGTGCGCGCACACATATACACACACACACGTCACAGTCAAGGTGTCCCCAAATGTTGCACGTCTTCTACATTAGCTATGGGACCAAATAACTTACTCATAAAAAGGAACTGAAACAGCAATAACAAAGAAGATGCTCTTTTTTAGGGAGGGGGATTTAATTGAGTTATTAAATCACTTATGGCCTGGTTTTGCTGGTTAAAACAGTAAGAGACAGTAAACAGCTTTATACTATGTAAGAGAAAATGTAAATCATGTATGTGAAAGTGTCAAGAAGAAAAATATCAGAAGGGAGGGAGGGAGAAAGGAAACAGAGGAAGGGAGGGGAGAGAAAGAATATGAGAGAGAGAAAGACGGAAGAGGAAGAAAGTCAGTTTAGCTTCCAAACTAGCAGCAGCAGGGAAAAAAAATGCTTGGGGTCCACGGGATATTAAGAAACTGGATCGATGCAAAAATAAAATCCAAAACAGAACTAAAATTATTAATAAAGGAAAATACCTGATAGAGAGGAAACACAAAATGAAATTTAGAAATTAGTACAGACTCACACATAATCACAAGAAAAATTAAAAGGACTTAATTCACACGTTAAAGGCAGAAGCCAACTAGAATTCAAGAATGACCTCCATGCTATATAAAATAGATAGTGTGGACAGAGAAAACCAGCGCCTCCCAGACCTGCTCTCCCTGGTCCACAGTACCAGGCTATGTTGAGAAGAGACCTACCACCTGGGAACTACATTTCCCAGCCTGCACTGTGGTGGGGCGGGGCCTCCAGGTTTCCACCAATGGCCTGTGAGTGGAAGTGAGTGAGTGAGTGAGTGAGTGAGTGAGTGAGTGAGTGAGTGAGTGTGTGTGTGTGTGTGTGTGTGTGTGTGTGTGTGTCCATCCCTCCACCACCAATGGCCTGTGAGTGGAAGTGAGTGTGTGTGAGTGAGTGAGTGAGTGAGTGTGTGTGTGCGTGCGTGCGTGTGTGTGTGTGTGTGTGTGTGTGTGTGTGTATCCCTCCACCCTGGGCTACTCATCACGTGAACTGGGTTTCCCCTATTATTTCTTCTTCCATCTGAGGGATGCAGATGGTAACGATTTCTAGTAAGGCCACTAAATGCAAGGAGCTCCCACACTTTATGCACTGGATGGGCCACCGCACTCTATCAATTCGGGACACCCGATGTGGATCTGGAAATCACTTGGTACAGCTGTTGTCTCTCACAACTTCAAGTGGCAGTGCGGTTGACAGCTCCCTGCTGCTTTCACCAGGAAGCAGCAGCAGCAGCACACTGTTGGCAAAGCAGAAATGAAACTTGGGACATTAGGGTGTTTAAAAATCCAATTGATTCTGGAGCCCAAACAGTATAAAATAGGCCTGAAAACACCTCTGAGAGCAGACAGCCCCTTACAATCCCAATTTCTGAGTTAATTCAAAGAATTCAGGCCAGGAGCATGTATTGGATTAGTGATATAACTTTTCCGCCCAAGTCCTTTATTCCAGATAGCGGTGCGGTTGCTAAGGAATAGAGAGAAGGAGAGACGGAGGTGGACAGACAGATTGAGGGAAGCTGAGAAAGAGAGTCAGGCGTATCCTGTCCTGTGAGGTTTCCGTGGTTTGTCTGACAGCTTCCCCAGGACTGCTACTGAGAGAGAAGTCCTAACTGGAGCCTAGGGAAGAGGGGTCTGTGAGGAGTGGCAGAATGCCGTGCAGATTCAAAGCAGTGACCAGGCGACCCTG
Source organism: Procapra przewalskii (assembly GCA_006410515.1). Lineage (NCBI taxonomy): Eukaryota > Metazoa > Chordata > Mammalia > Artiodactyla > Bovidae > Procapra > Procapra przewalskii. The sequence continues at coordinate 5,146,816 of SJYF01000419.1, read as the reverse complement.
TGCCCGCAGTGCCCGAAGCATGCCAGCTTGGGCATGGGCACGCGGCCACGTTCACCTCTGACTCCGTGGTCTGCTCTGTTGTAGCCAAAAGGAGCAAATGAACCACGAGGGGGTAACTCTGTTAAAAGGCAGCTAAGTTAGAGACTGCGTGTTTTCAGAAGAGCAGTGCACACAGCATTAGAGTGGGGGGCACCACCTTGTAAGTGTCCATCAGAGGCCACTTTGGGATGCATGCGTGTGAGGCGGCTCGGCCTCGGTGCACTTTCTTCAGTATTTATCAGCAGTGTCGACCCTGCTCCATCTGGATCCACGGTACAGACGTTCTCTCCAGGCAGAGCTTCTACTGCTGATAGGGGCTGGGGGGCCAAAGCTTTCATTGGTGTAAAGGGAGGACCTCGTCCATGTGGTCCCCTCCTTCTCAAGGAAAGCAGACTTTAGAGGTTGCACTCCTTTGGGGGCGCCAGGTCTGCAGCACAAGCCCCAGAAGGATTTGAGGGTGTTCCGGCTGAGGATCACGTTTTCTAGTTCACCTAAGTGTCACCACTCACCACACAACTAGGAGTTGTCAGACTTCCTGCCCCGTGTACACTTAGGAAACGCAGTCCAAGAGGCAAACGCTCACTGTTAATTAAACAACTTAGGAGGGCTAACTCTCTGACAGGTACTATTCAGAGAAGGGAGGATTACGGACTCTGCCACATTTCGCCCTGTTGAGCCATTACAAAGGAGGCCCAATTACTGGCACTTTACAAACAAAACAAGGCTGAAAAAGCATCCAAAAAATAATAATAATAATCTGCTTGAAAAGCCATATAATCAGCTATTGGCAGAAGTGGGATTTTAGTTTTTTTCTCCACTCTGATAAGCCATTCCTCCTTAAGACAATATTATTGCTTTGGTGCCAGAACTTTTCTTTCCAACCCTGAAATTTTCCCTAAATCCAGGAGATTATGGTGGGATCCAAATGTACTTCACTCCCAAGAATGTTGTTCTTTCCATGAACCCAAAGCCTTTACACTTTTTTTTCTGACCATTAAAATGTTAACTTTATGATTTAAAAAAAGAAAAAAAAAAGAATGTTGATTTCCACCTCTCCCCTCTGCTTCAACCTCCAAACTCTGGAAGAGCCAAAAGAGACATCTAAGACATGTGTAATTGGAAATGTTTCCATATGTGTAGAGATAAGATTCTAATCTAACCACCTGCTCACCGGCATGTAGTGAAACAGACTTTTCTCTCCAGATGGCCACAGGTCCTCCAGCACGTCAGCAAACTTTCTCTTGAATAGGCCAGTTAGTATTTTAGGTCTTGCTAGCCACACAAACAACTCGACTTTTGCAGCACGGATGCAAAAGCTGCCATAGACACTGTCAACAAACAGGTGCAGTCGAGTTCCAATAAAACTTTATTTACAAAAACAGGTGTCAGGCTGGATTTCCTCGTGGTGTCACACAGTTTGCTGAAACCTGTTTCAGGACAACAGTCAGGAAAGCTGGGTGTGGTTCTGACAGTCTGGCAGTCTTATAATTAATGTAATTTGCAGACTCCACTGAAGATAGGAGAAAATAAAGCATTACACGCTGCCTTAAATAACATATGTTGACTGATCACAGGGGCCAACTGATAAAGATGAGGCTCACAGACGGCATTAAGAGTCTCAAGTAGTGTGTACAAAGAGCATAAGTATCTGCTAACACTGCTGCTTGCAAAACGTCTCCTGTTAAAAATCTGATTTCACGAGTATCACATGTTGTAAGTGTCATCACTAAATGGTTCCTTCAATTCCATATGTCTGCTTGCACACAGGACCGCCGTGAAAAATATTATGGCCACTCTGGAAGGTTATCAAAACCTGTTAGAGAAATTGAAACAAGGGTTTCTAGACATCTTCCAAGCATGCCAATCCTTGGGCATTCAGGGTGTGAAGGACAGACTTTTTTCCACTGGACTCAAAGGTATGTTCCAGATCTGCTAATGATTCTCTCCAAAATCCTAACAGGCATCAAATCGGAAGCTCCGTCTTGGCCACTGGGAGTGAGAGCATGACATTTCTGTCCTGTGTGTGCACAGGCATTTACAGCACAGAAAACCAAAACTGAAACCACAACACAGCACCGCCTCTCGCAATGGGAAGAGGAGCACGCACCTTCCTCTCTGCTGCAGAGAAAAGCACTGCACATGCAGGCGCAGAGTTTGGGTGGGGGAACCATGTGGGTGAGACAGGCAGAACCACACGCAAAAAACCCAAATCAATGAAAACACAAAATAAAGAGACTGCTCATAAGATAATTATTAAAGAGATCACGTCTTCTCTGTCCTGGGATTTTTCAGTCTAGATGATAGCAGTAGACTAAGGGCGATTCTTGGGTCAGGAAGATCCCCTGGATAAAGAAATGGCAATCCACTCCAGCACTCTTGCCTGGAAAATCCCATAGACGGAGGAGCCCGAAAAGCTACAGTCGTGAAGAGTCAGACACGACTGAGAGACTTCACTTTCACTTTCAAAGGCGACTGAGAGACCATAACTGTTCTTGAAAGTAATAAGGAAAAAGAAAAAAAAGAAAGAAAGTAATAAGAATTGCAGGCCATAGCATCATGATTCAGAGGAAATTCATGCCTTCTGCTGGAGAGAGCAAATATTACCCTTGCCTCACTGTGAGTCATTCTGCCTAGACTGACGGGTTTAAATTCCTCAACCAGGAGTCAGTATCAAGCCTCGCTGAGGACCAGAGTCTCTTACTGGCAGAATGATCTTTGAAATCTCTGAATACCAAGAAGACACAAAACACCTGATTTACAGAGATTAATACTTCCAAACAAATACAAAACCCACTAGTTAACAAGAAAAGACGAACAACAAAACAGAATCACAGCCAGCCGTCAGGGCACAGCACTGGAAGTGTCATGGACTTCGACACGCAAAGGGACGGACGGGCACAGAGCCATAGGAGCCTCGCCAAGGCACTCTGCTGCGCTCCACACCCAGGCAAGGCTCCGCTCTGCACCGGCGCCTTCCAGAGGCAGCTGGTCGTGTCTCCACTTTGAGAGTAAGTGCACGTAAACTAAATGATCTGAGGTCATAAATCAGATGAAGGGAGGACCTGAATCCCAGTCTAACCAATCCAGAACCATCTGTCTACCCTTTCTGCCTGCGAACAATGATTATCATGACCCATTCAATGAAATGGAGAAGGAATACTAGAGACTAACATTACTCTTGCAAATGATTAAATTCCAAGCTCTTCAGCAGGATAGGAAAAGGATGAGAAAAAACAGGAAAGGGCCAGAAAGACCACAAGTGAAGGAAAAAGCTGAGAAAATACCCCATTCTCCTGTTCTCCGGAGATCCATAATCATATGCTACACTGTTCCCTGCAAGCGCAGACATACACAGGGTAGCACATTAATCCTTCAAACACTAACAGATGCTGGCAGGGATTTAGACTGGAATGTATTTACAAAGTGACAAATTATGTTCTGTATTATAGAGAGAGAGAAAGAGCACCCACAAACAGGCTGATAAATGTCAGCTGCAGTCACGACAAACGGTTTATTTTTATTATACTGTAACCACAAATGTTTTTTTTCTTTCTTTTTTTTTTCCAGGGAGTCCCAAAGATTTATTTGTTGCAGGGAAAAAACAAGATTATATATGACACAAAGTAATAACTGTGAGATCGGTGATATTCCGGGCACCCTACCCTCCTGGAAAGCTGCATCCAGGCTGTCGAGTGCCACTAAAAAAACTCAACCTTCTCCCAAGCCCAGTAAATGGTTAATAAATCAGCACCAATACAATGCCTTGTAATCAGACGCAGCCTTAGTTCACAGACTAGCCAATTGATAGACAATATCCAATTCCCCCTTCACTGGCTATCAGGAGGGTAGAGTAACTATTGAAATAAATTTAATGGCTGTGATGGGTAAGAAAATATACCAGAAGCTAAAATGTAATCAGTATATCCAAACCCAAAATAAAATTATAGTCTTTGCTGCAAACACGGTTCCTGGAAAGGAGGCTTATGGATGGAGAGCGACATCCACAGGCCAAAAAAGGCAAGGTCACTAATTCACAGGAATGTTTAACCTTGAACACAAGATTGGGTGGGGGCACGGG
>SJYF01000419.1:5129366-5140593 GCA_006410515.1 Procapra przewalskii | reverse complement strand
TGCACCAAAGACTCCAGAGCAGGAAGGACAGGGAAGGAGTGAGGAACTGTCAAAGACCAGAGGCGACCAAGAAGACACGTGGTTAGAGACGAGGTGGGATCACAGACCAGATCCTGCACTAAGAGGGGAGATGCTGACGGAAAACTGCCTAAGTGCGAGTAAGGAGGTATGGCTAGCATTATAAACTACTGCCAACGTCCTGGTTTTGAAAAGTATATTATGGTTAGATAATTATATTATGGTTAGGTAAACTGTTAAAATTAGGGGAAGACAGGTAAAGCCTTGGTGCATTTTTGCAACTTCTATGTAACTCTGAAGTTGCTTGGAAAAAAGTTCATAAAATACAACGAAACGGCCGTCTTTTGGAGTGGGAGTTCGGTGTTAAGCTGGCCTTTCTTTGATAAAGCAGTACTGACTGCTGATGAGGCACGCTGCTTGTCGATTTTTGTCTGCTGTTGTTTTATTAGTGTCCTTCTTAGGCAATAGAAACACGTGGGCAATTTTAAGTTGGTATCCTAGTTCCTGTTTTCTTTCGAAAAATTTTTGGGATCCTGAAATCCGAAAATCTGAGAACCACTAACTAATAAGCTTGCTGAGAAGTATTTCCTGATGATTGGACACTGGAGGAATGAAAGTTCACAGCATGAGCACTATCCTCTTCATGGAGCACTATCAATATTCTAATCACAACATTAAGTCCCAATGCTATTACAGCGTCAGACCAAACGGAAAGTCACTGTCTCCTCTTCAGGGAAGTCCGCCCTGATCACCACTCCCACTCTGGGAAGCAGGGGCCTGGCACAGAATCTTTGCTACTCACATCATATTATGAGTTTCTTAAAAGCAGGGCCTCTCATGCACATGTCTGTATCTTCTAAGAGGGATTTTTCCCCCAGTGAAAATTCAATGTATTAAAAAAAATTTATTGATATGCATCTCTGTAGCTTCTGAATGCAAGTTAACTGTTCGGCTGTATAAGCTATGGAAGGCTGAGAAACTTGCAACCTAACTCATTTTAAGTCTTTCTTTCAGTCCCAAGGTGCGTTTAAAACAAACAAAAAGTCATTTCACTCATTTCCTAAGCACCAGCAATCGATCCCTTATACTTTCTGAGTGCTCTGCTTACAGTAGTTTTGGAGCCCCAGTGATCAGTGCTTTCATAGGGATTAAGCACAGCCAAACCCTCAATTTGCACACCCTCCATTACAGATGAGCTTGAGAGCTTTCAAAGTTTTTATGTGAAATGCTAAAAATTTTTGTTTAACATACTTTTAAAGTTGAGAAGACTGTTGGAACAAGTGCTCTCAGTTATGAATCAAATGCGTGATCATTCAGCAAGTAAAACAAACCATTTGAAAATGATAAATACACAGTGAGGGTACAGGGCTGGGGAAAAAAAAAGGAGTATAAATGGGAACAATCTTTCTGAAGAAGAATGAACAATTCACACCTAAAAGCCTTACTTGGCCCAGGGAAATCAGCAGCATTGATGGTGACTGTGAAAACAAAACAGCATCTGAGCCCAGCAAGAAGGGATTGGTTTAGTAAGTCATGAAGGCATAACGTACAGTCAGTAGAACTTACTGCCAGAGAATACTTACTGGTACAAAAAGAAGGCCAAAATATTCTAGGGGAAAAAACAGTCAGACTACAGTGTGATAGCAATTTTAAGAAATATAGACAAATATATTTGAATATTAAGAAGACAAAAAGAGATACACCAAGTTAACAGCAATTCCTTCTGAGATTCGGAAGCACTCACTCCTTATTTGTGTACGTGTGACTAACATTGTGAAATATGTCAAGATAACATTATTTTTCTATTTCTGCTTTACTGACTATGCCAAAGGCTTTGACTATGTGGATCACAATAAACTGTGGATAATTCTGAAAGAGATGGGAATACTAGACCACCTGTCCTGCCTCCTGAGAAATCTGTATGCAGGTCAGGAAACAACCGTTAGAACTGGACACGGAGCAAGACTGGTTCCAAATAGGAAAAGGAGTATGTCAAGGCTGTACATTGTCACCCTGTTTATTTAACTTATATGCAGAGTACATCATGAGAAATGCTGGACTGGAAGAAGCACAAGCTAGAATCAAGATTGCCAGGAGAAATATCATAACCTCAGATATGCAAATGACACCACCCTTATGGCAGAAAGTGAAGAGTAGCTAAAAAGCCTCTTGATGAAAGTAAAAGTGGAGAGTGAAAAAGTTGGCTTTAAGCTCAACATTCAGAAAACGAAGATGATGGCATCTGGTCCCATCACTTCATGGGAAATAGATGGGGAAACAGTGGAAACAGTAGCTGACTTTTTTTGGGGGGGGGGCTCCAAAATCACTGCAGATGGTGAATGCAGCCATGAAATTAAAAGATGCTTACTCCTTGGAAGAAAAGTTATGACCAACCTAGACAGCATATTAAAAAGCAGAGACATTACTTTGTCAACAAATGTCTGTCTAGTCAAGGCTATGGTTTTTCCAGTGGTCATGTATGGATGTGAGAGTTGGACTATAAGGAAAGCTGAGCACCGAAGAATTGATGCTTTTGAACTGTGGTGTTGGAGAAGACTCTTGAGAGTCCCTTGGACTGCAAGGAGATCCAACCAGTCCATCCTAAAGGAGATCAGTCCTGGGTGTTCATTGGAAGGACTGATGCTGAATGTGAAACTCCAATACTCTGGCCACTTGATGCGAAGAGCTGACTCATTTGAAAACACCCTGATGCTGGGAAAGATTGAGGGCAAGAGGAGAAGGGGACGACAGAGGATGATATGGCTGGATGGTATCACCGACTCAATGGACATGGGTTTGGGTGGACTCTGGGAGTTGGTGATGGACAGGGAGGCCTGGCGTGCTGCAATTCATGGGGTCACAAAGAGTTGGACATGACTGAGCGACTGAACTGAAACTTATTTTTCAATCAGGAAAAAATTAATCAGCAGAGTTCTAATTTCATGAAATGGATAGATATGATAGGTGAATACAAAATATCCATGAATGGAGTTACAGCTTGTGCAGGCAATTTATTTCCTGGAAGAACCCACAAGAGATTGTCTTCCATTGGAAGGACTGATGTTAGCACATGTTTACAGGGAAGAGACTTGCCATTTAGATTTTTCTGTGTTATTTAACATTTTAGTGCGGGCATAAATTTTTAGAAAATAAAGTAGCAGTTCTAGGGGTATGTACCTTTCTAGTTAAGAGGGAAAGTTAATCTCGTGTGTGGTACCTGTGTGTGGATTCTGCCCAGCCCTGATGCACAACTCAGCCCCTCTAGGAAACAAATCCCCAGGCACATGAGGGGCAAAGACGAGAGGAAGCACCAACCTTCTTGGGATCAATGCTGCTCGCTCTCCTAGGTCAGAAACCACAGGCAGAGAAATCTGGCCCAACAAGATCGAATCCGAGTTCTACCACACGTAGCTCCAGCTTGCTAAGAAATGCACCAAGCTCTCTGAAACCCGGTGACATGGGGGTAATTATATACACACAGCCAGAGAGCGCAGACTTTCAATCAGACAGTGAGTATAAAGCATGAAGCAATGTGCCTGGAATGAGAGGGTCAATAAGCATAGCTGACATTGATAACAATCACCGTCACAGGAACAACAGCGACTACAGTATCTCCAACCCCATAAAGCCACGCTGCATACTAAGAATAACATGTGTGGAAGTGTTCAGTGGAGAATAAGCACTCTGTGAATGTGTCCCAGGTCACACTCTGATCATACTCCAATCTCTTCCTCCCATCAAGGTGATGAGGATACCACAAAGACAATGTTCCAGCGGGGTTACAGATAGAAGGGACCAGATCACCCTCTTTCACTCGCTGCTTTATTTAGCTAAGACACGACTGCTGATGGGAGGGGAGGAGGTGGTCCTACACAGAAAGGGCACGGCTCTGCGGGGCGCCTGGCCTCTCCACACTGGAGTATGTCTGCGTGTGTGTGTGGGGCGGGGGGGTACGTGTGGGTGTGTGTGAGACAGAGAGTGGTCTTCCCAAAGCAAGACCTGAACAGAATCTAACACTCTCTCGGCCAGTGGCTTCCGTGCTGACACTACAGCTACTCTGAAGGCCCCACCAGCCCATTGGCTGCTTCGGGTCGCCACTCAGTTCAGGGGCCACCCAGGCCTTGTGTGTGACAGGAGAGAAAGCAGAGTTGGAGTCCAGCCTCCCCTGCCTGTACCCCCTCTTCAGTCTCTAAAACCTTTATCTCCATAATTGGGTTCCAGAAAATGCAAATGGAACTGAGGCAAAGACGTGCATAGCCATACACGGTCAAGCTTCACTTAGAAGTCAGCCATCTGACCTCTGATTGCTGGGCAAAGTGCCCACCTCACGCAGCGTGCCTTGTCTGGGAATGTATATTCCCAGGGGATCGTCGTCCACATAGCACCTCTTGGCCCCACTGCCCTGCCTCTGCTTCATCTCCACCCAGCCCACTGGAGAGGAGGGCCAGGGAGCAAGCCTTAAAATGAACGGGAGATGCACAACGCCTCCTCCTCCCTGCCCTTGGACTACCATTCCCTCACGTGTATACAGATACAGAAGAAAATCAAGCATTTCATTATGGAGCTTTGACTCTTCACTACTTAAGAGTGGTTTTACTCTTATTAAACAAAAGTTTATTTGAACACATGAAATGTAAATCACCATACAACACACTAGAAAAAATATATATGCCTATACATGTGTATACATACACACACACCCCAAGGATATATGCACACACACACACACACACACACACACACACACACACACACACACGAACAAAGGGAGCAGGAACACAGAACACCGGTTTCCTAAATGCTGAAGCAGGGTGACTGGCATGCAGGGCCTTATTATCGTCCTGTCTGCTTTACTGCTGAATATATTTGAAATTTCCATAATCAAAAGCCTTTTTTTTTAAAGACAGGCCATACAGGCAAACACAAAAACATGAAAAAGAAAAACCACCAATGTAACTGAGCAGAGGTAGGAGGAGTCACAGCAATAGTTGTGAGAATGTGTGTTGAGTTCACAGAGTCTAAATAAGAACACACTAACATGGAGTCAAAACCAAAAACCCGTACATTTATTGGCAAAGATACTAGATCATTTGGAAAGATTAAGGATAGAAAGGAATAAACAGCAAGAAGAAAGAGGCTTGCTGCGGAGTCTGGCACATCTGAAAAATAACGGTCTCTTCAAAAATGGAAATGTTTTCCAGTTGTAATCGCTGGCTTACACAGTTTTTCGGTACGTCATCAACATCGGCACCAAAATTAAACTGCAATGATTAGCTAATTACCAGGCTGCACAGCCATTAATGAAATAAAGTGCCTGATTCCCTCTCCAAAGCCAGTCGGTAATATGTATGAAGTCTAGGGGTTTCAGTAAAAGTTAGACCTGAGCACTTGCCCCTCCAGAAAAAGAAAAGAAAAGAAAACAAACAAAAAGAACAGCTGATACTTGGCCTTATCCTTATGCCAAGCAAAAAGACACGAGCCCCTTTATTTCTGGGGTGGTGGGAGGGTTCAGGGAGGCTACCAGCAAACATTCCCGAACAGATGTTTACAAACAGAAGGTAACTGATAAAGACCCAAGCACAATGCGGCATTGTCTTCCGCAAGTCACAGATGAACCCACTGGAGCTGCTGCAAAGAGCCTTCCTGGAAGCCGTCCAGAAATTAAAAGGTGCAAACAAGCTGCCTAATACCCTTGCGTAGACTGAATTCTTATGAAGAAAATAAAGTTTATTGTCTGGAAAGGGAGAAAGCATGAGGAAAGCACTAAAGCAATGGAGGTGAACAATGAGACAGATGTTCACTTCAGGAAATAAAGGGAACAGAAGAAGCCATCGCCGAGGAATTTTACGAGGGTCCCGACGAGCCGGCCTGCGTCAAGGGCACTGGGTGAAGGCAGAGGCGGCGGGCCGGCACCCGGCTTCCTGGGGGCTGCTGACCTCGCGGGGCCAGGCACGGTGACGGCCCGGCCGAGGCTGAGCGCCAAGCCTTTTGGGAATTCCCTGTCACCTCCCAAACCGCAGACTGTCTCATTCTTAACCACACCCCAAATATAAGCCAGAAAGAAAATCGCCAAGTCCCAGCATGTTGGTCAGTGCTCCTCCTGCTTCACGTCCACTGCGGATATCGCACAGACTCGGAAAGACACGGGTCTGCTCTCCCTGTCCCGACCAGCTCTCCAGCAAGAGGGAGGGCAGAGAGGGGGCCGCTGGTGAGACTTCTCCGAGCAGCACCGCTGCTTGGGGACCCGTCCTCCGTGATGTGCTCAGTGGGCTGCGCCTCTCTCTTGCCGTGGTCCCAAGGAGGCTCTCAGAAACCACTCTTCAGCGCAGATAGAGCATCGCGGTGAAGATCCTTGGACGGTTCTTCAAATCCCAGCTGGCGGGACTGCCTCCAAACCCGAAGGTCTTCATCTGGGTCCTCTTCTTCTTGTGATATCACACGTGGACCCTATATAAGCAATCTCAAATCTTCTGTGAAAGGTCAAGGACGTTTCACTGATTGGATGACGAAACGGCGGAAAACAGGATGGATGGGTAGTTGGCTGGTGGGTGGGCGGGCTGGCTGGCTGGCAAGGTTGACTGTAGACCTGTGCAATTATCTCTACTTGACTAATTCTTGGCAACAAATTCTTTGGGGCAAACCTCACAAGGAATGGCAACTTATTAGGTGGCTGATGGGAATCTAACAAGATTATTGAATGGGAAAAATATAGCATAACCATATGAGAGAATACCACCTTGCCACTGAGGATCATGATAAGGGAAAAATTCGATTGGCGTGGAAAAATGTTTATGAGCTACCACTAGGTTCAATAAGAAGCTGGCTATGAAAGAGAATACACAGGACAATCTTACTGGCTGAAAATGTGTGCAAGTGGGTACATGTATTATAAGGTAGCAGCAAACATACTTCCCTGACTCAGACTAAAAGGTTAACAGGAATGGTTTCTGGATGATGAGCCTCAGCCATGACTGCTTTTAAAAAAACCAGTACAGCTCAAACTTGGGGTCCATTGTTTTCTGATCACCGGGCTTACTGGATTACTTCTACAGTATATTCGTCACCCCGAGGGATTACTATTTCATCCACAAGGGCTGCACACCAAGCATATTCTCCATCACTAGAAGCACCTGCATCTTTGGTTTGGCTGGTGGAAACTCAGAAGTGGGCACCACTGGGGCTCACGCCGCTTCGCGGCTCTCGGGCGGGACCGGGAGCCAAAAGTGATGTAGCAGGACAATCAGCAAGTACGATCACATGACCAGCTGCCAGGACCTCGTCAGGGCAGGACTGAGACGGAAACAGCAGCGCCTGCTGACGCCCATCCCATCCCCTGTAAACACCAGGCCATGACATGTTACATCCTCAGGGGTCAACTGTGGGCTCCTAAAATTCATGTGCCACAGGCCCAGCCTCCAGGACCTCCAAGTGTGACTTGGAGGCAAGGCCTTTCAGAGCCGACCAAGTTGAAAGGAGGCCGTGACGGCTGGCCCTCATCCAGACTGGCTGCATCCTTCTCAGAAGAGCAACCAGACACACAGACAACAGGGCCGCACGTACACAGAGCACAGACTGCATGAGGACATGGTGGGCAGGCGGCCGCCTGCGGGCCAGGCAGAGAGGTCGCAGGAGGAGCAACACCTGCGGACACCTTCATCTCGGCCACACACATTTCTGTTGCTCAAGCCAGTCCGTCTGCAGCACTTCGCTACAGCAACCAGAGGCAACTCAGAGACCAACCCCAACCTATGAGGCATCCCAGGTCCACTTTCTCTCCTGCTGGGCTATCTTCTTCTCATGCTTCTTCTCATATTTCTGGCTCTCTGATGCCTTGTTAACCTACCACCCCAGCCCCCAACACACACACACACACACACACACCACCCCCCCCAGACCCAAACCTTTCTTTTGCTCTTACATTTGGGTTATATGACCCTCTTTTTCAGTTCCCCAATCTAGACCTCAACACACCTGTGGATTAATTCACCTCCTTGACTACATGACCCTCCTCCTGCTCCCCTCCTGCTGCCAACAACCTGGCCTCCTGCCCCACCCTCCTGTGAAGTCATAGTCGCTCAGTCATGTCCAACTCTTTGCAACCCCATGGTCTACACAGTCCATGAAATTCTCCAGGCCAGAATAGTGGAGTGGCCAGAATAGTGGAGTGGGTAGCCTTTCCCTTCTCCAGGGGATCTTCCCAACCCAGGGATCGAACCCAGGTCTCCCACATTGCAGGTGGACTCTTAACCAGCTGAGCCACAAGGGAAGCCCAAGAATCCTGGAGTGGGTAGCCTGTTCCTTCTCTAGTGGATCTTTCCAACCCAGGAACTGAACTGGGCTCTTCTGCACTGCAGGCAGATTCTTTACCAACTGAGCTACCAGGGAAGCCCTGTACCCTCCTGGGCTCTCGGTTAAGATGGCCCTCTGCCCCCACCCTCTGTAGGATCTAAGTGGCATTACAGAGGCTGCTCTGCTTGCAGCTGACCTTCCTGACTCAGCTTCTCCACGGGCCAGCCTCTCTCCTGTGGTCAGGGAACATGAGATCTCTGTGGGGCTTGTGCCGTGCTAAGACAAAACACAGCTACGAAGCAAAGATCCTCTCAAGCAGTGTCCAGCCCCAAGGGCCTTGCCTTCGTTCTCACTGCCGAGCAATAATGAAAGAGCTAGACGTGAGCTTTGTAAGTCAGAGGATGAGAGCAGAAGAGGATTTCTATTTTTTTAAGAGAAAGTTTTATGTTCCTTTAAAACTTGGACATGATTTTTAAAGGAGTCTCACTCTTGTCCTTTCAGATAAGCTTTCAAACTGTTAAACGGAATAAGGACATAATCCATACTGTTTTATGGGGAATCCGCTTTTAAGATATGCACAACATTTAAGGAACATTAAGGAAAAGCGGAAATTGAATTCCTTCCAGAAGGGCTTTAAGTAGAGATAAGAAAAGGAGGTCATAGGTTAGAAATATTTCCCAAATTATCATCAGAAATTGCCAGGGCAACTGTTTAGCAGCCTCGTGAAGCGCAGCAAGAATTTATTTTTCTCGACTTTTAATAAGATAGTAATGCAATTAATTTTCAAGAAAGATAAAAGTGAAGCATATTCTCAGGCCACGTGGAGAATACAAGCTCCTTTATTCATTGGATGGCTATTTACCCAGAGTGCACCCAGGTGTGGTAACGAGAGGGATACAAAGACGTATAACCCCAGGCAGCTGATGAGCATGCAGGAAGTAAGAGGAGCTAGAGGCAGGGATGATGGGAAGATGTGTGCACGGGGTGGGGAATTGTTGTGCTTGTTGTCGGGGGAGGTGACAAGTTGACTTTACGGCCAGTTGAACACATCCTGCAAAAGATACATGAGGCTGTGAATAATCTGGAATCAACACACTAGACACAGATGTTCAGAAATGGACATAAAGATCTGGGAGACAGAGTCATTGTTGAAATGTGGGAAGTGGGTATGATCTCCAGGGGAAAGAATATAGACCAAGACAGAGGGTCAAAAATAGAAGTGTTAGGAGACATGGCATGCCTTTAGCAATGATCGTACAACTCTGTGAATATACTAAAAACCATTAATGAATCAATTGTATGGTATGTGAATTACATCTTAACACAGTTGCTGCCATTGCCAAAAACAGCGGGGTGGGGGAAGGTATGGCCCATAAGCCATCAGCCCATAAGTTCAATATCATTAGTCTTTTATTTTACAAAATAAAAACCACAATGAGATACCCTGCATACCCAAACAGAACATTTAAAACACTGAGAAGCAGCCTCCCTTGTGGTCGGTCCAGTGGCTAAGACTCCGTGCTCCGAATGCAGGGGACTTGGGTTCTATCCTTGGTCAGGGAACTAGATCCCACGTGCCGCAACTAAGAGTTTGCAAGTCGTTAACTAAAGATTCCAAATGCTGCAACTGAAAGTTCCCACAAGCTGCAAGTGAGAAAAAAACAAACAAACAAAAATCCCGCGTGCCACAACTAAAGATCACGCACACCCCAACTAAGACCCAGCATGCACGCGCGCACACAGTTACACACACAGATACACAAAGAGACCATTAGCCTTTGTAAGGGTTTCAGTAGATTAAAGAAAAGACAACACTGGCAATATCAAGAACTACGGAGGATGTGGAGCAATGGAATCAGCACAGAACTTTAAATGAAATGTTCCAACCACCCTGGAGAAATGCCCACCGGCCTCTAAAACATCCTCAGTCCTACTAGTGACCAAAGCATTCCACTACTGGATATGACTCTGGAAACAACCCGCATGTACAGCAACAGGTAATCAAATCAACAAAAAGCGGCGGAGCCACACGGGGGAACAGTACTCAGCGATGAAAAGGAACGGGCCACAGATAAATGCAATGGCACAGGTGCACCTCACCCTCAGAACGCTGAGCGAACGAAGCCAGGCTCAGGCGTGAAACTAGGAAATGCAAATGAACCAACAGCGACAGACACCAGATCAGCGTTTCCGAGGGCCCAGGCAATCTAGACCGTAAAGCATAGTGAATTGCGAGGAGAACAGTAAGAAATCTTTGTGGGGTGACGGAAATGCTCCGTTTCCTCCGTGCACTGGTGGTTTCACGGCTATGTGCATCTGTCAAAACTCGTTAGGCTGTGCCTTTTAAATGGATGCAGTTTACTGTACATAAATTATACCTCAACAAACTTGATCAAACTAAACCGAGTAAGTAAGCAAAAGGCGTGTGTCAAATGCCTCACCTTTTTTTCTTTAAAAATGACCAAACGGACATCCAAACAGCCCACTCTGCTTCCAGGATGAAAGAAAGCATTGCCAATGGACACCTCTCCTGAGCGTCTACCCACGTCACAAACTGCGTAAGGCACTCCCATATATTATGTCATTTGAGTCCAGCAATCCTGTAAAAGGTGAAAATCCCCTATTTACCGCGGAGAGAGGCTGACTTTATGTGATATTACACAGAACTTTTGCGGCTCTGAGAGCAGCACTCTACGTTCCAACTCACTGCTTTTCAACTAGTTGCCTGCTATGATGGTAATACGACTAGTAACGGTGATAATAAACTTTTACGGGGCACACTACATGCCAGACAATCTCCTCAGTCCTTTATGTGCAGTACACCAAATATTCTCTACACGCCACCATAAGAAGCAAAGCGGAAAGTGAGGGTCACTCAGTCATGCCTGAGCCCTCCAGGCTCCTCTGTCTATGGGGTTTC
>SJYF01000419.1:5096644-5128054 GCA_006410515.1 Procapra przewalskii | reverse complement strand
ACACACAGAAGGTCCCCCACACTGGGTATGCTGCTAAGGGCACGCAGATGGAAGACAGACACACAACACACACACACAGAAGGTCTTCCACACTGGGCGTGCTGCTGAAGGCACGCAGATGGCAGATAGACATAGACACACAGACACACAGATACACACACACACACACACACACACACACATACATACACACACACACACACACACAGGAGGTCCCCCACACTGGGCATGCTGCTGAGGGCACACAGGTGGCAGGCACACACACAGACGGTCCCCCACAATGGGCATGTGCTGAGGGCATGCAGGCGGCAGGCACACACATACACGGTCCCCCACACTAGGCGTGTGCTGAGGGCACGCAGGTGGCAGGCACACACACACACAGAAGGCCCCCCACACTGGGCGTGTGCTGAGGGCACGCAGGCGGCAGGCACACACACACACAGAAGGCCCCCCACACTGGGCGTGTGCTGAGGGCACGCAGGCGGCAGGCAGAGTCACAGTGCTGTGCTGCAATCCCGGCATTCCTCTGCCGTCCCATGAGGCTCACGGCAAAAAGGAACCAGCAAAAGCAACTATCGTTAACATCAGACAGAAAACAGAGTCAATTTCATCCATGAAACAAGAACAGAATGCTATTAAAGAAAAGGAAATAGTGGGGAAAACCAAAAACCTTTAACAATTTAAAGTATGTCAGCAGAAAAATTCAACAGAAAAGTCAGAAGAAATCTAAGAAGACAAAGATAAAATACAGAAGAGGAAAATAACTATGCAGCAGTCTGGGAGGGGCAAAAGTTGTTTAAAAAGAAAGTGGTGGGGGGGTGGGAATGAGGGAAGAAAAGTCACCCATGAAAAAGCATTTTTTTTTTAAAATTTCAGAGATTGAAAGGTCTCACTGAGTGTTCAGTACAACTAATAAAATAGACTAACCACAGCATGTCATGTAAAGATTTAAGTCAATATTTTAACTGAAGACAATCTGGCAGTGATAAAATTGCTCACTTTTCCCATGACTGTGGAAAACAACAAATCTGTCTCTCTGGATTCAACAAACGATTCAAACTCTTCGGAGCCAGAAGTAAGTAAGAACACTATGCATCTATACCTCTATATCCTCATGAGGCACTTAGGCAACTGATAAAAATCTTGTTGCCCTGGAGAATGCAAGTTTGTATAATCCACAAAATTAAATTGTTCATTGTTTTGTTTACATAGGAGAACTAAACAGTAAGGAAAACACCATGCGAATATGAAACAGGGCCTAAACAGCTGGTCATCACTCCTTTCTAGAAAGCTTTTGATATGTCATATAAAAATACGTGTGTGTACATGTGCATTACACACACACATACACACAAAAGATCCCACTAGTCCTCCTTTACTTGGCTGCTGGGTGACCTGATGTCACCAGCATCTTGCAGGAACTCTCTCTAAAGGAGACCCAACAAGAGCTGAACACGGAAAGGGAAGTGCCCAGTTTAGAGAGGGAATGCTACACCAGTTCCACCTCTGAGGACCTCCAACTGGTCCTCAGCCCCTTATCTGTAAGACGAAGGAAGGAGACACATGATGGCTAAGAAGCTCCAGCTTCGGGATTCACTGATGCCTGTGGGAGGCACCGGGCAGGACGTGGGCGTCTCATTCTTAGCACAGAGACCCGCCCCCAGTCTGCAGACCCTTAATTCTCATAAGGACTTTGCGAGGGGCGATGGTAACACACACAGATGGAGCTTTTGAAAACACCTGCTAGGGGGTTTTAGGGTAGTGAAACTCTGCTATATGAAACACCAGTGGTAGATACACGTTCTCCTATGCTTGTCAAAACTCACAGAATGTGCAACACCAATAGTGAGCCTTCATGGTAAAGTATGGAATGTAATTAATAATACAGTCAGTGCTCTGTGGTAACATAAATGGGAAGGTAATCCAAGGAAGAATATATGTATCCATGTGGCTGATTCACTTTGCTGTGCAGCAGAAACTAATACACTATTGCAAAGCAACTATATTCTAATAAAAATAAATTAATAATAATAATACATCAATACCAGTTTGTTAACTGTAATGAGTGTGCCACACTAATCCAAGATGTCAACAGAGGAGACAGTACCAGGGGTAGAGTGTGCGAGTCAGTGTGTATATAGAAAAGGTTCTCTCCACTCAGTTACTTTGTGAATCTAAAACTGTACTTCTAAAAATCCATCAACATATTCTACCTACCTCCTACTCTGCTAACAGACTTAGGAGACTTGCTAAAAGAAAACAGAGTCTTGCACATATTATAAACTGACCACCTACCACTAACATGTCTTCTTTGAACTTCACTTTAGCTGTCAATCATTAAAATTGGGAAATATTATTTAAAAGGGCCAGTTTTCTTTAGCCTGCAGTAAAAAACCAAGTCTGAAATCATGGCCACCCTGCATTTCCCCATGGCAACAGGCAGCCAGTGCCAACAGGTTGGGAACCACGTCCTGTAGTTTGACACAGGTCGTCATCACACCTTGCTGTCTTCCACAAATGCCCTCACATCCCTCTGTGATCTGCCTGGCAACCGCAGGCCAGGCATCTCATTGGCCAAGACAAATAGCATCCACATCCCGAGTTCCTTTTAGAAACGCCGATTCTCAGGGCTATAGGATCAGAATCGCAGGTTGTCCATGATGCTTTTGTTTAGTCGTTCAGTCGTGTCCAACTCTTTGCAACCCCATGGATGGCAGCCCACCAGGCTCCTCTGTCCATGGGATTTCCAGGAAAGAATACTAGAGTTGGTTTCCACTTCCTGCTCCAGGGGATCTTCCCAACCCAGGGATCGAATCTGTGTTTCCTGTTTTGACAGGAGGATTCTTCACCACTGTACCACATGACAAGCATCAAAATCCTGTGAAGGATTTCCTACAGCTCAGGTTTCAGTGGCCCGAGACCATTTCACTCTTCACCCGCATACCACCAACATCCCTTGAACTTTTGGTTCAATAGGTCTGGGACGAGGCCTGCGAATTTCCTTCTCTAACAAGCTACTGGGTGATGCTGAAGCAGCTGGCCTCAGGACCACAGGGGGAAATTGAAGTTTCCACCCAAAGGCATCTTGTCATATCTCCATGTCAACTTTTGCTTCTGGGACGAAAACAATTGACACCTCACTGTAATTTTCTTGATGTTGTTCGATATGATTTGGTGATTTTTTTCTTTTTTTTTTTTGAGGGATTTTCCATTTTCCTGGTGGGTGGTTTTGATTCTTTGGAAATGACTCCCATATGGGGGAGTACTTTGTTTAGTTAGCTATTTAAAAACAATGTGGCTTTTCTTTATTTCTCTGTAGAAACTGGGTCATTTAAATTAATTCTTGGATTTATAATACATATAATTAGTTCCAAACAATATACAACTCTATGCTCTGTTTGGGAGTATCTTGATTACACAAATGGGAAAATAACTGAAGAGCAGAATGGCGAGAAAAGTCAACATTTAAAAAAAAATCCCGTTTCTGATATTTTGGGGACCATTAGGCTATGAATTGTGTAACACCTAACCAAAAGTGCTTGCTGTATTTTTAATGGTTCACCCATAGCTCAGAGTAGAGTCTGAACTATTTGTTGTTGGCTGTTGTTATATTCTGTTCCAAGGTTCATAATTTGAAAATCGACTTTGGGGACTTTTTCCTCGGTCTATTAAAATGATTCATGTTGCATTCAACATAAATTGTGCATTCGCAGAGGAGGGTGAGAGCCCGTATTCACAGCGTAATAACTAAAGTGAATTTTGTACGAGCCGCAGTTTGTGGCAGTGATGTGGTATCATTTGTCTTAATTTTTCTTTGGCATTACATTAGGCGAGTGCATTTACATTTCCAGGTATGGCTAACCACTTTAAAAAACTTTGTTTTTACAGCCTGAGTAAAGGGAGAATCAAATCTGCATGTTTATGTGATATAACATCAAATAATGCCATTTTACTGTCTGGAGGACTTGGGGATTTTACATTCCATTTACCCGACTTCACAAAGGGAACTCGGGCTGATATGCAAAGTACATGAAATATTTACCATCAGTGGATCAGGCCAGGCTCTAAGAGAAAAAAAGAAGGGCAATGGAGCTAAAACCCTTCTGCCGTTGCTGTGTTTTTCTTTTACCAGAACCATAACTAATATCTTAAGTGGATTACTCACTGAAAATTCAAATGCATCTTAAATACAATCAAACTCCAAATAAGTTAAAACTTTAGGTCACGTTTTCAGAACAGAGTAAACATTTGAAAATTTAATGCTTATATGTGTATCTGATATCCACACAGACATATATACACACATACATACACAAACATGTATGCCTCCTGCTAACGAAATATTTACTCTAAAGAACTGAAATGGATTATCTTATATTTCCATTAATGTCACTTAAGATCCATATGTTTGTGTATAGACTCACGTGTTTGTTTTTTTTCCAGAGGCATTCTATAAATCACATACTAGATTTCTCATTACAGTTTGATGAAGAAAGGAAAAAGAATACATTTAAAATTTTTTCTATCCAAGCATTCTTCTCAACAGTCAAACTAAGTGTTGGGTTAGAACAGCTTCAGTTCAATAGCTCAGTCGTGTCCGACTCTTTGCGACCCCATGAATCGCTGCACGCCAGGCCTCCCTGTCCATCACCAACTCCCGGAGTTCACTCAGACTCGCGTCCATCGAGTCAGTGATGCCATCCAGCCATCTCATCCTCTGTCTTCCCTTTCTCCTCCTGCCCCCAATCCCTCCCAACATCAAAGTCTTTTCCAATGAGTCAACTCTTCACATGAAGTGGCCCAAGTACTGGAGTTTCAGCTTTAGCATCATTCCTTCCAAAGAAATCCCAGGGCTGATCTCCTTCAGAATGGACTGGTTGGATCTCCTTGCAGTCCAAGGGACTCTTAAGAATCTTCTCCAACACCACAGTTCAAAAGCATCTATTCTTTGGCACTCAGCTTTCTTCACAGTCCAACTCTCACATCCATACATGACCACAGGAAAAACCATAGCCTTGACTAGACGGACCTTAGTCGGCAAAGTAATGTCTCTGCTTTTGAATATGCTATCTAGGTTGGTCTTAACTTTTCTTCCAAGGACTCCCTAAATTCTATGATTACAATAATGCCTAATGATAAAGTAATTATTTTTATTTAGACATGAAAACAAAATTTTAAAAACATAACACCATACAAAACATGGTTGTTCTCCCATGCTGCTCAGAATATTCAAGAGAAGAATCTCAGTTGAAAAGATTTTTTGTACTCTCTGCATAAAGGTTATCAGTGAAAGAACACAGTCTATGATACAGTTAAGAGCATAAGCAATGCAGACAGATCTCCATCCACATTCTGAAGTCACCCTAAACTATAACAGCTGTGTGACATTAGGGGATTTGAATTCTCTGAGCCTCAGTCTCTTCATCTGTAAAATGGAGATAATGGTGTGTCCTATGCAGGCCATGAGGAAAACACACGCTGCGTTCTGCTCTTAATGCGCAGAGCAAAAGGAGCCCTCCACGAATGTCAGTGAGCCTCAGCAATCACCATGATGATTAAAACCATAATGAAAGGGATCATTTGGGCAACGGTCAAATCATTACATCTGATCATAATGACACAGGGGAAAAGCAACAGCTCATTAGCCACCCAAAAAATTAGCTTATCAGCCCATTTAACCGACCTGTGTAAATACCTGGGGGAGACAAATGGACATGCTTTCCCTTGGCTGAACTGGAATCAGTCTTTCAGCTTATAGCAGACTCCAAAGCCTGGATGAACTCTTGGCTTTCCTCTGATATCCACTGCTGGGCTCTTGAGCTCACTAATTCACTCAGCCCCACGGATCACAGGCTGAGCTCTCCTCCGACAAGGCCCTGAGGCCACAGAGAAGAAGACACCTCCCCACCCACGGCTTTGAGGCGCTCATGGTCTATAGGAGTCTTTCTTCCACTTCATCTCCCCTAGAGATTACCTGCAAAGGAGTTTAGAATTGCAGAGATTCTATAAGATGAGGTCCAAGGGGTATCTGGGCATCTGTCTCTCTAGAAAAACAGCCCAGGCTCTCTTGGAAAAGCCTGGCAAGCAAGGCTCAGGGTGGCGGAAAGACAGAGCCAGGACACAGCGGGCACAGGTGGGGTGGGGAGACCCAACCTGATTAAGACGGCCAGGGCACTCCAGGAAGGCTTCCGGGCGAGCAGGTCTGAGCTGCACTGCACACGAAGAAAACCTCTGACTCCCTCACAGGGTGGCATGGCGCTCCAAATGCCTGCTCTCTCCACTAGGACCAACCACTTCAGAGCAGACCTCAAAATTCAGGCCTCCTGTGCTGACTTACTGAGCGACTTCCCTCTCACTTTTCACTTTCATGCATTGGAGAAGGAAATGGCAATCCACTCCAGTGTTCTTGCCTGGAGAATCCCAGGGACTGGGGAGCCTGGTGGGCTGCCGTCTATGGGGTCACACTGAGTCGGACACGACTGAAGTGACTTAGCAGCAGCAGCAGCAGCGCTGACTTACAGCTCCACCGTCCACTGACAGCAAACAAGGGACCCTCCCCATGCCCTAGTCTGTGGGACTAAGGGGACAATTTTAGTGGACATCTCAAAGGTTACTGGAAGGATTAAAGAAAGCAATCCGTGCAAAAGCATCCCGCCCAAGGCTAGTAGGCAGCGCTGCTGCCTTTTAGTTGCTCAGCTGTGGCTGACACGTCTGTACCGTCATGGACGGTGCCCACCAGGCTCCTCTGTCCTTGTGATTTCCCAGGCAAGAATACTGGAGTGGGTAGCCACTTCCTTCTCCAGGAGATCTCCCCGGACCCAGGGATCAAATTCACATCTCCTACATTGGCAGGCAGGTTCTTTTGCTGCGGCGGCACCTGGGAAGGCCCTGGCACATAGTAGGGACTTTATAAAATACTGTGAGGACAAATCAAAGTCCATAAATGAGGGGTATGTAAGGCTGAGTTTTTCAGAATAGCAAAACCCCGTCCTGTTTCTGTAGGCCTGTGTCACATCCATTCACTTCATGCCCACTGCTCGTGAGTCTGGTGAAAGAAGCAGAGATGGGCAGTGTTATTCCCAGTTTACACAAGCGTGTTACAGGATTACAGGGCTGGGTCTACACGTGTCCACCACGTTCTCACGATAAAGTCCATTTGGCACATGGAAGTTAAAGCAAAAAGAATTAGCAATAACTAGTTCTACCGTAAGCCACGGTCATGAGACTGTGTATCAGTATACAACTGCTTTATTACCTGGATACCTGACTCTATTCTTTAGAAGGAGAAGGGATCTGTCTGCAAAAAGTACAGAAACAACAGCTAAATAATAGTGGTACTGCCTGCGCTCTCAACTATTGCTTTGGGAATTAGTAAGACCTCTAGCTGAACATTTCATTTAATAACAAATGCAAGCAACTCAAGTATAAATGAGAAAACACTCTCAGTGATGATTTCTGCAACTCAAAGATGTATCAGTTACAAATAAAGGCCCTCCCAAATTATGGACACAAATCTGAATCAAACATATTCAGGGACTGTGGGTTTTAAAAATAACACAGAGTATGGAAAAAATCTATATTTTAATCTTTTTGGGGACAGAAACAAATTATCTGATTTACTACATGAATGGTTTCCTCAATTTAATGCCAATCTTTAGAGTCAACTTCCACCTGTCTGAATAAACAGGCTGCACAAGAAAAGACTATTTATATTACGAGGTACTGTTTAAAAATAAAGTGGAGAGATTACTTTACCCATATTGAAAGTAAGACTAACATGCACATCATCCCAGCTTACAAAAACCTAATTTTATTCTCTTCCGTTTCCAGGAGGAAGTTTGAAAAGCAGACATGAAATAGTAAATTAAATTTCTCTTTGAGAGTAAGTGAAAGGAGGGGGGAGCATCTTCAAATTTTCCTGGCATGTTCAGAAAAACATACAAATACATGCTGTGCACAAATACTGTTCCAACTTGGTTTTCTAGCTTAATAAACAGAAGTGGAACATGTGACCCCTAGTGAAATTTTCTTCCAAAACTCATTCATTTAGGAAATTTTACATGGTGAATTGGCTGGTTTAGAATCAGTTACTGGTTTGATGTTGCTGTTGCTGTTGTCCAGTTGCCAAGTCATGTCAGACTCTTTGCGACCCGATGGACTGCAGCATCCAGGCTTCCCTGTCCTTCACAACCTCCTGGAGTTTGCTCAAACTCAAGTCCATTGCGTCAGTGATGCCATCCAACCGTCTCATCCTCTGTGGCTCCCTTCTCCTCTTGCCCTCTATCTCTCCCAGCATCAGGGTCTTATTCAATGAGTCGGCCCTTCGCATCAGCAGGCCAGGTCAGCTTCAGTCCTTCCAATAAGTAGTCAAGGTTGATCTCCTCTAGGACTGACTGGTTTGATCTCCTTGCTGTCTGGGGACTCTCAAGAGTTTTCTCCAACACCACAGTTTGAAAGCATCAACTTTTCAGTGCTCAGCCTTCTTTATGGTCCAACTTTCACATCCATACATGATTACTGGAAAAACCATAGCTTTGACTCTACAGACCTTTGTTGGCAAAGTGATGTCTCTGCTTTTTAAAACACTGTCTAGGCTGGTCATGGCTTTCTTCCTTAAGTGTGAGGTAAGATATACCCAGCAGAAAATTTACCACTGCAACCATTTCAGGTGTACAGTTCAGTGCCTTTAAGTACATGCACGCAGTTACTGGTTTGTATTAAAACAACAATAATAAAAACAAACATTTGTTATCAAGGGACAGATTTCACTTTACAGTAAGGCTTTAGGTGTCATTTAGCCATTAGGGGGGGCTTCCCAGGTGGTGTCAGTGGTAAAGAACCACTTGCCAATCCAGGAGACGCACAGACATGGGTTTGATCCCTGGGTTGGGAAGATCCCCTAGAGGAAGGAAGGCACGGCAACCCACTCCAGTATTCTTGCCTGGAGAATCCCATGGACAGAGGAGCCTGGCAGGCTACAGTTCATAGTGTTGCAAAGAGTTAGACATGACTGAAGTGACTTACCACCACAGACATTAGGGATTAAAATCCATAAAGACTGTCATTACAGGAAAGAAAGAAAAAAAAGGAGCTTCACTTCTTAATGTCCTGGCTATGTCGGCAAGATCCAGTGGAATTCTTCGCCATGACTTCTCCTCTCATGAATGTATTCAGCAAACTGCTTATCCCTGACACAGGCTATATTTGGGGACACTGGCAAATGCCACGGAATTCGCAAAGGGACCTTGCTACCTGGCCACATGCTTCCATGAGAGCTGCAAAGGTAGGTCACACGGGCCGCAAAGCCCTGAGAACTATTTCTGCTTCTACTAAGGCCTTTGGTGACAAGAGTCAGCAGATGCTAGCACATCCCTCTTTCCAGAACCTTCCAAGTAGGAGACTGTTCTAAGAAAGCAAGCCCTTTCTTTCCATCCTATTATCGTTTCCTGTCTCTTGCAGAGAACCACTTCCCAGATGCCCTCGGACGGGGGCTGGCTAGACCAAGTAGCCAGAAGCAGAAATGCCAGCATCTGGTGGAAACTGGAACCCAACGTTCAGTCCACAGATGCCCTGAGGCTGCATTTTCACTTGAACTACTTCTTATGATGATTAACTATACTTCATGTAGGCAAAAGTGAGCTGTCCCCAGAAAGGAGGGAGGGACTGGCAGTACCCAAGTGTGGAAATGGTTTTTAATAGCATCTTTCAGCCAAGGGCTTCCCTGGTGGCTCAGATGGTAAGGAATCTGCCTGTAATGTGGAAGACCCGGGTTTGATCCCTGGGTCTGGAAGATCCCCTGGAGAAGGGAATGCCAGCTCATTTCGGTCTTCTGGCCTGGAGAATCCCACGGACAGAGGAGCCAGGTGGGCTACAGCGTATGGGGTTGCAAAGAGTCAGACACGACTGAGAGACTATCACTTCCATTTCAACCAAAGGCAGGGACTGCTTGCCAGGGCTCCAGTCACACTGCGTTACTGACAGTGCATTTCTGTTCTCCCCAGTAATTCTTGTGGGGAGGGCAGGGAATTCAGCGAACTTCCTCATTTAACCCTATTTCTGTATCTAGCTCTTTTGAGCCCCAGCACTGAGTACAGCAGGCCTCCAGGAGCTACTTCCTGAATGAGGAAGAGGCAAACTTTTGTGCGGTTATTACAGGATTATTACTTCCATCATCACCATCACCTTCTTCACCACCACTGTGTAGCAAAGTCAGAATTAAACAGCTTGCCCAAGGCTTCACAGATCAAGATCTGCAAGTCTTTACGTTGAATGGTTCTGAAGCTTTTTTTCTTAAAGAAGCCTAAAATAGTTCCTTGGCTGTGTGCCGTGAAGCATCCCGCTGCAGAGCCTGAACCCACACGCGGACGTCACACACATTAGTATTTCTGCAGCAAATCGCATCAATGGTCGCATAACATGGGTAACTGGGACAAAGGAGGATTATAAACAAGAGTGATACAAACGGAGGATTATGAGTCACAGTTTGACTCAAGTTTTGATGCCTCTCGAGTTTGCCCCCAGCTTAAAGAATGTTTTTCGTTTGTTTTCCAAGCTTTCGGATTTTTGACCTGCAGATAAGGGAGTCGGGACCCAAAGAAATCAGGACGCATTCTGGTTTGCTGACTCAGAATCTCTTGCTCTTTGAATGCTGGCTCTGGATGCTGCTAAGAGCTTTGCTGAAGACTAACCACCTTCGCAAGGAACCATACTGCAGGCAGAGTCAGGGACCTGCAGGAGAGCACTTCAGCTAAGTGCTTGCAGGAGAAAAAAAACATTCTCACTGGGTAGACTAGAGACCACTCTTGAAGTGAAAAAAAAAAAAAAAAAAGCTGGTGAGAACACATGTCATGCTAAAGAGAGGTTGCCCAGTGGGAGGCTGAGCAGAGGGAGCAGTGATTTCCCAAACCACGCAAGGAGGCAGCTTTGGGCTTGAATTCACTGAGTGCTCCCCGCGCTGAAAGCATCATGGAGCTTCTCCTGGGGAAAGCCCCACGCCCTGCCCTGTGGGTGGTGTTCTGATGCTGGGGTCGCTGGGGATTAGAGATCTGATAAAGATGCCCCAGAACCGACTCCGGGGAGGTGCAGGAGGAGTTGGGAAGTCGACCGGACCTGGAAACCTACACACTTTTCACCCCCAACCAGACTTTTAGGGACACCAGTGCGTGCAAATCAAGCCAGCCTGTCAGATGATGACAGAGTGATTTCTTTCCCAGTGTGACATATTCATTTATCATCTTTCATAAGACAAACCTGGACTATAATTTAGTCCCATCGCTACTGCTTAAATGAACTCTCACTCTGGATGCGTTTTAACAGATTCTTCAGCAGGGGGTCACTCAGGGACTCAGATGTCAAAAGGTCGTGATTTCAGCCCAGAGTGGCAGCTCCTAGGGGTGGTGCCCAGCGCTGTGCTGAGGACCCAGGACTCCAAGGGTGACTATTAATTGATGCTGTTGATGATAATGAGCCCCCAAGGGCCATAAGAAAACACAGCAAGAGAAATTTGGCTGGAGAAGTAGAATTTTTGCATGGATTTGTCATCCCTATAGTGGGAGAGTTTACATTCAAACAGAACACAACCTAAAAAGCTTTCAGAAACTGAATGTGTAGAAACTTTTTTCAAATAAAATTAAATACGCTATGACAATGGAAGTTCTATCTATATTTTAAATAAGATGTGCCTTTAAACGACTGCATGAGATAATTAAGTCCATGAGAATGGCAAGCAAGAAGACAGAAACGTTGGTACAGATGTTGAAACAACCATAAATTACAAATGAGATATGGGGTAGGTGCCAGAAACTGTGCTTTATGTTCTGTTTCAGGAAAACAGCAACCCTGCCAGATATGGCAAAGAAAACAAAATGAAACGACCAAAAACTGAGGTCAGAGGGGTTAAGTGACTTGTCCAAAGACACACAGTTAGGCAGACATGGAGCTGCAGCTGGAGTATTTATATTCCTTCATGAAGCCGAGTCTCTCCTGTGTGATGAGAACATTCTATGGCCCAGGGGATGGTTACAACATGGTGCTGTCCCAGAAGGACCTGATGGAGTGAAGAGTGAAACTGAAAGTCGCTCAGTTGCGTCCGACTCTTTACGACCCCCTGAACTATACAGTCCGTGGACTTCTCCAGCCCAGAATAATGGAGTGGGTAGCCTTTCCCTTCTCCAGGGGATCTTCCCAACCCAGGATCGAACCCAGGTCTCCCGCATTGCAGATGGCTTCTTTACCAGCTGAGCCACCAGGGAAGCCCAAGAATACTGGAGTGGGTAGCCTTTCCCTTCTCCAGCAGATCTTCCCGACCCAGGAATCGAACCAGGGTCTCTTCTATTATAGGCAGATTCTTTACCAACTGAGCTAACAAGGGAGGCCCTCTGATGGGGTGGTCAGGTATCCAAAACAAGACTGAACAGGCCGCCCGGCCTGCTGCACTGCATACAGCCTTGAGCATTTGGGCCCCAAACAGAAAAACAAAGTGACACCATCAGCTGCAGTCCTGCGATAGGACCCCACTGGCCAGGCTGCTTTACGGGGATGAAGCGGTGTGGTCTGGGTTACCCTGCTTCTCAGTGGGACACAAGAAGGATGCAACATCCGAACACAGTGTACAGGAAGCCGTGGACTTCCAGGGGGAACTGAAAGTTCACAGCCAGACGGGGGTTCAAATCCTATGCCCCCACTTCGTAGCCGTGTGGACCTGCGGCACCTCTGAGCTTTTACTTCCTCGTCTGGAAAGGGAGCCCCACCACCTCGTGCGGACCAAGAGACGGGAACGACGCTGTGGACGCACGGTGCCAGACCCAGGAGGCACTCAAGGCTGAGTATGTCATCTGATGAATTGTTGTTAACATTTCTTAATCCTTCTCATCGTCCAAAGCCGCTGATGAGGGTTTGAGTTGAGGCCCCCAAATCAAACTACCTTCTAACTCCAAAGCCTTCTAGTGCAGGGCACGGGACTGGCTTCCCTGCCTGTAAGGCTAACGTATCGGCAGTCACTCAGGTTACAGTCCCATGGGAAACAGAGGGTGACCAAAGCCACTTGCAGCAATCTCCAAGAAGGAGAAATAAATTAATCAAGCTGCCAGACGGAGAAGGCCGGGCTGACCTCCTTCTGATCTCATTACTTCTCTATTACCCTTTTGAAAAACATCCTCTTACAGAGATCACTAATTGAAGATTATGTGGAGGGAAATCGCACCTCTCCATCACGGTGGTAACTTTGCCTCATTTGTCATTCTAATAATTCACTTCTTTTCTTTTCTGAAGAGACAGAGACACTAATGGACTATCATCAGTTAAAAAGGCAATTTTTCCATTTAATTGCACTCATTAAATACTGCGATAGAACAATCGGAAAAGCAATATTCTCAATATTTAATCATAGTATAGGAATAATGAAACACTGCTTCCAAATAAATCCCGGAATATTTATAAAGTCATAAAAGAGCTGTTTTAACAACACCTGTGATCAAAGGCAACATATTTAAAATGAGACATGTAATTTTTCATTTCTCCTGATTAGAGTTGGTAAACATTTGCCTGACTGCTACCCTGAATGCCTAGCTAGGGCATTAATGGTCTAAGCTGTTGTGTAACCAGCAAACCACTTCCAGTGTGTTACAGTGACTCAAGGCTCTAACACAAGCTAGTCCTCCAGGCGAACTTGGCCAAGAAATCTGAGAAATGGGCTGCTGGGCCCACAAGCAGTTCTTGTACAGAATGGGTTTTCTGAGGACAAAGACTAATCAGTCACCACTGTAACATTTTAACAGCCTTATTGAGATGTAATTTGTGGACCAAAAAAATTCACCAATTTAACTTGGAAAACTCAACAGTTTTTAGTACATTCACAGAGTCCTACATCCCTTGGCACAATTCATTTTAAACATTTTCATCCCTTTTAGCTACTCCTACTCCCCACCCACTCCCAGCCCTAAACAATATGATCAATGTATGATCAATGTCCTTTTCTCCCACTATAGACTTCCCTGTTTGAGACGTTTCATATACATGGAATCATACAGCGTGTGGTCTTTTGTGACTGGCTTCTTTTACTGACCATAGCATATTTAAGGCCCATCTCTGCTTTAGCACACATCAGGACTTCCCTCCCCTTTATGGCTGTATAATAATCCATTGTATGGACATACCACAGCATGTTTATACATCTGTCTGTTGACAGATTTTTTTTTTACCCCCACCCTTTGACTGATATGAATAATATAGGCATAAACGGACCAAACTATTAGTTTAACAAGATCAAAGAGAAAAGCAAGGTTTTCTGATCATACTGTATATCATCAACCAAGTTTCTGATGTGTACTGCCTTCCTGCTATTGACAGAAGATTCTGGAAGTCATGGGAGGATGTGGACAAGAACTGTCTATCACTGACGTATAAATATCATGATAGGTGCTTCAGTACAGATGTGCTGAATGAGTGAACACATAGACACATCTGCACTGTTAGTGATACCATGGAACAATATGGATGCCTCCCCCACCGCCACTAGAATTTCCACGGGTGCATAGGAAGCAAGTTAAAATAAAGAAATCTAGGAAAACACAGATCATGCTCTAAGCTTCAAGACAAATCCCACAGGCTCCCCTGTCCACCAGACGGCCTCCCCTTGACTCTTCTGAGCGGACTTTCTGAAGCAGCCCCTTCATTCTCACGCAGGTTGTTAAAGTACATTCTATCATTTCTCCACAGCAGATGTCAGCAAATTACAGCCCACCACCCAAATCCAACCCATTGCCAATTTTTGTATGGCCTGTGAGCTAAGAATGGCTTTAACATTTTAAAATGATAGGGGGGAAAAAATCAAAAGAAGAATATTTAGTGACACGTCAACAGAAATACGAAATCTAAACTTCAGTGTCTATATGCTGGTTTCTTTTTTTTAAATTGGAACACCACACCCATTCATTTACATACTGAATATGGCTGTTTTTGCGCTGTAAAGGTAAAGTTGAATAGTTTCAACAGAAACTGCCCTGTACAGCCTAAATTATTTGCTATCAGTCCTACTACAAGAAACGTTCATTCACACCTGGTCCAAACTAACTTTATTTACATTTATAAAAGTACAGTCGTCTTTAGGAGAAGCATCATCCAGGGACAAAGAGTCAGTTCAAAAGACTCAGTCAGAGCTATTATGCATTTGCATCCTTCCTTCCAACACTCATTAGCCCTCATCTGATGGACAGGGAGGCCTGGCGTGCTGCGATTCACGGGGTCGCAAAGAGTCGGACACGACTGAGCGACTGAACTGACTGCTGATACTACGATAAGTTAGTTAACCTCCCTGAATCCCTGTTTTCCCCACCAAAAATAGGGCTAATAATATCTACATCACTGGGTTGTTGTGACGTTTCTGTGTATGATAGTCACTCAGTCATGTGGGACTTTCTGCAGCCCTATAGACTGTAGCTGGCCCCAGGCTCCCTCTGTCCGTGGGATTCTCCAGGCAAGAATTCTGGAGTGGGTTGCCATTCCCTTCTCTAAGGGATCTTTCCAATCCAGGGATGGAACCCAGGTCTCCTGCATTGCAGGCAGATTCTTTACCATCTGAGCCACCAGGGAAGCCCCCATTGTGAAGTATAAAAAGAAATAAATGGGCAATACTCGGGCACAGACTTTGGCCATATTAATGACTCAGCAAACACTAACCATCATTATTACGTACTATGACTTTAAAGAAGGAATTCTGGAAACGCAGAACAGTGCATTACATTACAAAGGGAGCCAAAGCCCAAATATCACACCCCCACCAGGATGGCTCATCTCCAGAAAGTGTGGGAGATGTTAAAAACAACAGAACAACAAACTGTCTAATCAGCATATAACCAAATCCACATGGATTTGGCTCATTTGCTATTTTGCACTGTTTGTCCTTGTCTCCCCCACAAACCCCAGCCCCCTGGTAGGGCAAGTGAGAAATAAATACACAATCATCCCATTTATATATGACAAAATTGAAACCATTTGGGTGGGTTTTTTTTTTTTTTTAATTCAGAGCAAACTATTTAGGAGAGACATTGGGGTTGGCCATTCAAGCTGCTGTTCTGATGCACTTATTTAAGTGTGCCTTTTATCCACAACTTGTCCATGTGGGTCTGTCACTTGCAATATGTTTAGGAGACACTCAAAAGTGAAATCCATTAGGCTCTTTTTGCTATGAAAAGCCAATGTCCCTAATCCTCATCACTGTGGGAAACACTGCCCACCTACCCACGCCCCACTGCCAGCAGCTGCTGCCCTACCCCCCCATGTTGAGAACTAAGCTTCAAAGCAGGAAACAGCCAGACTGCAGCCTCTGGCTGCCCATTCCCCGCAGTGCTGAGCTGACTCTTGCACGCGTCTTCCCGTGCAGGCGTCCTCACCCCTCCGACAGGGTCTTAGCGGCTGGACCACTCGGCTTCCTATAATTTACTTCTCCCTGCGCTCCAGCGTACCGTTCAAGAAAATGACAGAGTAGGAAGAGGCGAGCCCCGGGTCTTCACTCCCCGCTCAGACATCCTTTAAGGACTGCACACTCAATCTCAAAGATCCACAGACATCAGACACGGATTCAAGCAGCAGACCATGAACAGGTTTCAAATTCCAATAAGCTTTCCAGTTAACATTGCTCTATTCCAGTCTTAATTAAAAAAAAAAAATACTGTTACGCTTAAGCTTAAACAATAGAAAACTGGAGAGAGGGGAACAGGGAGTGCTCTACCGACAGACTCTTAAGATTCCTGCTGTGGACAAGACTCATTTTTCAATCAAGGCTCATGAATTCCTATTTACACTAGAAATTTTAGGTGGCAAGTTTTTTCTCTGATTTTAAAAGCACAAATGCCAAGGTAACAGGCAGGCTTTTCCCTGTACAGAGTATCAGCACTCTTATGCTCCATTTCTAAGGTTACTGGCTGAGGTATGAATACGTTGTAAACAGAAGAAAGCTACAAACAACTTAGACTCTGATGCTAAATGAGACAATTAACCTAAAATCTTTACAGTCTGGCATGCACAGCAAGATAACAGCCTCTGTAAGCAAGGAGCTATTTTCATCTTTCTGCAATCAAATCCTGGCTTCAATTAAAGACATATACCCGGCCTTAGTACATATGGGATGGCATCAAGACTTTTCAAGAACACGATTTCTCTCTTCTGTTAGATCAGGTATACCATCTTCCGCAAAACAGCTGGATCATTTGTCAATAACCAAGGGCGCCAGATGGTTAGAAACATGCAGATACTTGAAAACATCTGGGTATTTCCTTCTTCATCCAGATGCTTGGCATCCCCTAGATGCAGCCTGCTATCTTTGGTTGAATAACTCTAAAGAAGCATTTGGCCAAGAGGTAAGTTTGCTTCATCAGTTCCTCCTCAGGGTAATTATGTTTGGCAAAAAGAAGCCTACGTGTTCTTCAGGGAATAAAGCTGATACCATGATTTTTTTTCATCAGCATGAATTAACCAAACTACTTCTGGAATAAAAGAAAAACTAGGGGATGAAGAACAAATGTGAAATTGTCCAGCTACGTAGAGCAGGTTCAGTCATGTTCAACTATCTTCTTGGAGTTCACAGAAGTATAACTACTCCTACAGACACCCAACCAGAACTGGAGTTTAGCACTGGCCGTTCACACGGAAGGCGATCTTAAAGGCGAAAGTCTGCCGGGCAGATGCGGGTAGAGTGCGCTGCCATATGCTAGTGCGCTCTTCCGCCGAAGGCCAGGTGTGATTTCAGACCTCTGCCGTGGAGACTGACGTATGTTCCTTCAGTCAACAGAAATCTGCTCGACTCCTACTGTCTACACACGCACATCCGTGAGGCAGAGAAATTAGCGCTCAGTTAAAACGGATACGGTTCTTACCCTCGTATGGTTTCCAGATTCAGCAAATATTCTCACTCAAATAAGCATACCTCTATCCATGGATCATGATAAGTGCTGTGAAATAAAGGGAAAGAACTTTGGGAGGTCTGGCTGAGATGAGGAGGTCCAAGAGAGGGTCTTGGAAATCTGAAAGACGAGGCTTAGCAAGGATGATTAAGGAAAGCACCCCAGCCAGAGCAGACAGCGTGGGGCGAGGGGTGCCTGGAAAAGCTTCACCTCCTCAGAGAACACAGGGAGGCTGAGAGCAGAGTGTGACAGATATGAGTCCAAAGGGGCGGCTCAAGGGAGACCTCTGTGGTTGCAGTTACATGAATCTACACATGCGAGAAAATGGCAGCGAACTTATTCCTAAGTCATTTCAGACGTGTCCGACTCTGTGCAACCCCATAGACGGCAGCCCACCAACCTCCCCCATCCCTGGGATTCTCCAGGCAAGAACACTGGAATGGGTTGCCAATTCCTTCTCCAATGCATGAAAGTGAAAAGTGAAAGTGAAGTTGCTCAGTCGTGTCCGACTCTTAGCAACCCCATGGACTGCAGCCCACCAGGCTCCTCCGCCCATGGGATTTTCCAGGCAAGAGTACTGGAGTGGGGTACCATTGCCTTCTCCAGAGAACTTATTAGATCACCAAAAATGTCACAGCTTAAAATAACACAAATTAATCACCTTCCCATTCTACGTATCAGAGCTCCCCCACAGACCATGGGGACGGCCCCAGAGGTTGGCAGGATGCGCTCCTCTCCAGCCTCTCCAAGGGGAGGACCGACCCCATCGCCCCTTCCACCATCCGGAGGCCGCCTGCTCCCCTCGGCACATGGCGCCCTCTCTGCATCTGCACAGCCAGCAGGGTCT
Organism: Procapra przewalskii; assembly: GCA_006410515.1. Classification (NCBI taxonomy): domain Eukaryota; kingdom Metazoa; phylum Chordata; class Mammalia; order Artiodactyla; family Bovidae; genus Procapra; species Procapra przewalskii. Next base: position 5,109,307 of record SJYF01000419.1, on the reverse strand, counting down.
AGTCGAGTCCTCTCTCTTTGCCTCACCTGACTCCTCTGCCACTTTTTATGGTCCTCCTAATTACACACAGTCCACCCAGACAATCCTGGATAACCCCTCCATTTAAAATTCAGCTAATTATTAATCTTGATTTCATCTGCAATGGTTCTCCTTTGGGGGTCAGAATTCTATGCAGAGCAGAACTACATATGCCCGTACTGTACCTATGTCAGTTTCCTGGCTCCCTAGTTACAGAAGATGTAAACTTTGTAGAAAGCTGGATAAAAAGAACATGGATCCTCCCTATTTTTTGTAGCTTCCAATGAATCTATAATTATTTCAAAATGAGAGCTGTTTTAAACAATTTTTTTAAAAGCCAATATTTAAAGGACATATGTGTATGACACAGCATACTTTGTATGTATTATATGTATTATCCCATTCAATTTCCATGATTCTATAAGATAGTGACTATTCCTCTTCTCCAGATTAGGAAACGGAAGCCAAGATAGCTTTAATTAAATAATTTCATAATATCTTTTATTAATTTAATTTGGCCAGTTTTAAGTCAAAATAGGGTGACTCTAGAGGTTGTATTGTAACATGTGTTTAATTTATGGACTCAAATTTAAAGTGCCAAATATATAGACTAGACCCCAAAAAGCAGAAAAGGGCAGGCTGATGAGAATTATTATCATTAAAAAAAAAAAAAGTCCTAGAAGACGATGACTCCAGATGAGCCTAAAGAGATCATTTGGGAGGCTAAATGCTGACTTGTCTCAGAAGAAACTCCTCTCCCTACTGCCTAAAAAGACTGAGCTAGAGCCAGGGTAAAGACTGCGAGAAGAGCAGCATTACCCCCACATTTGGGGGCCACTGCCTATGGATGAACCTACAGGGCAGACACTACTTAAACGCCAGCCACCGTTCTTTTCCTTCCTTTCTCCCAAATGCATGGACCCAAGAACAAACCGAGCTGTCCACGTAAATCCTTCACTTCAGAACAGTGTCTTCAAGGATGTGTGGCACAGAGTTTCTCTCATTCATCCCCACCCTTTCCTGGTTTTCAGCTCAGGGGAAGGGACAGTGGACCATGACCAGGCCCAAAAGACAGGCAGCCTAGACGCCCTCCTGAGAATCTAAGCATGAGCTGAGTCACATAAGGCAGCGGATTAAAGCTGAATCATCCCAAGGACAGCTCATGGGAAAAGACCACCGTGAGTCTGTGGTCAAGGTGGCCACAGAAGCCCAAGCACAAGGACGGAGGCTACACACTTCGGACAGCAGGCTGAGGCACACCGAGGCCCCGAGGCACCAATCTGAAAAGTAAGCCACAGCGTGCCTGCCTTTTTGTTACATGCACGCAGTCACACCAGACAGAGCATCATGTTTTCCTTCTCAAATCATCCAGGCTTCTCTGTTGCTTGCAGCCAAAGAGCCCTTAGATGGGCAAGGTCTCCAACCATTCCATTCCCGTTTCCACTGAAACTAAAACTTTTTCAGAAACTTAAATACACACATAGGGAAAAAGAAATCCTCCCAAGCCCAGGGCTCCTAAAGGTTCCTATAGGCTGCTTCTCAGGCCACTCAATTATCAAACTCCCCTAGGAAGCAGGGATCAAGGGCACATCATCCTCCAACTCTGGATGGATGAAATGACTCTGCCTCAAAGGGAAGAGAACTCACATTCCCACGGTGTTTTCTAAAGGGATATTGTTAGAACCAGTTTCTGCTCCTGGATCTTTTGTGCTCCAGGGTGGAAGCAGGCAGCGGTCCAAACGCCGTGTGACCTTTTCAGCAGCCGTAAGGAAAAAGTCACTACCACTTTGCTTTCTATACAGAGGCTGAAGAAAGAACACGCAAAGCCAGTGCACCAGGGGATTAGCAATGTCTTCCAAAAGAGAAAGAGAAATGTTTATGGGGAGTGAAAATGAATGATAATCGTCTCACTGTCCACTCTCATTTCCTGGTGGTTCCACCAAGTCCCGGGATGTCATAAACACTGAGAGGGGAACGAAACGTTCTCATAAATCAAGGTGAAGACTCTGGGAAGGAGCCGCGGGGAGGCACGCCTGCTGAGCTGCAGATTCTCTGGACATCGAGTCAACAGGCCTTTCAGAACCTACGTGGCGCGGCCCCAGAGCACATGGAACGCAGATCCTCCGCATCCACGCCGGCGCACACACGCGCGCATTCTCAAGGGCCGAGAAGGCTGTCCGCACACACCTCTAATATCCCAGCTTCCCATCACGGCTCTTCAGGCTGCAGCCCAGTGCTTCTCAACTCAGCACTGCTGGCTTCTGGGGTCAGGTCATTCTTCGTGTGGGGGTGAACCCACCCACTGAAGGACGTTTAGAAGAATCTCTGGCTCTGGCCCACTAGGTGCCAGGAGCCCCTCTAAATCACAAACGCAGATGTTTCCAGACATCGTCATGGACGCCCAGGATCACCCTCAGGGGCAGCGGCTGCTCTGCTGAACTCGCTCTGAGTGTGTGTGTTTACTCAAAACCCCACCAGCATTCAGGTCTCCATGGTTGTTTATCCCATCCTTCATTTGGGTAACCCCTACTCATCCTTCTGATTCAGCCTCAGAACAACTGCCATCCCTAAGCCGCCTCGGAGCCCTCCATTCCTTCGAGGAGTTAAGTACTCCTTTTCCAGTGCCCCTGATTTCCTGAACCATGGGTGACCCATCCCATCCACAGACTCCTCTCTCAACAGACTTTACCTCTAGCTTCTCCCTCTCTTGCAAGCAGGAGGCACATTTATTTCCTCTCTGAGTCCCCAGTGCTCAGGAGAGTGCTGGGTCATTGCAGATGTTCAATAAAGGCTTGTTAGAAACATGAATAATGAATAAACAGGGAGACAAAGGGAAGTGTCGGCAGGAGGCCTGGCACGCAGGACACGTGAGTACATAACTCTACAGCTTCCAAAGCAGCACGGAGAAGGAGACTGCAGCCGGGGGTCTGCTACCTGGGATGGAGCATGGGGGAAAGAAAAAAAAAAAGGGCATTACATCATCCTCACCATTGTACAGGAACACAGTCTCAGCTTGACAGGCTGTTAAGCTGGGTAGAGCAATGGAGAAGGCAGTAGAGGAATAAAAAAATTTTAAAAAGCTCCATTTTCCAGGTTAGAAAACTGAAGCTCAGGTTAAAACATCTTGTCCAAGGACCTACCCTGGAGAAGAGAAAGAGCTCTGAGTTGAAGGTAAGCCATGAGGTCCCAGCAACCAGGAAACAATGCCACAGGCAGGGTGGGAGCTGTCCATTCCAATTCTGCCATCGTGAGAGACACTTTAAGCAGCAGACTACTTGGCTCTCTTGCCAAGATGCTAAGTGAGTGGCAAGAGAGGCATTCACATTCACTGCGTCTGGTGGGGGGCACAGGCACAGACCTCTTGGAATGGAAAGTGACAGCCCATGTTAAGATACCATGGGATGCTGGAACCTTTGCACCAGCTGCTCCACTTCAGGGAATCTGACCAAGCAAAACCATCGCGCACACACACACACACACACACACACTCAATGCACAGATACAGACACTAACTGCATGTTATGATACTATGTAAAATGGTGTGCGTTCCGTGCAGTTCAGTTGATCAGGCGTGTCCAACTCTTTGCGACCCCATGGACTGCAGCACGTCAGGTCTCCCTGTCCATCACCCACTCCCGGAGCTTGGTCAAACTCATGTCCATCGAGTCTGTGGTGCCACCCAACCATCTCATCCACTGTCGTCCCCTTCTCCTCCTGCCTTCAATCCTCCCCAGCATCAGGGTCTTTTCCAGTGTGTAAGTTCTTCATATCAGGTGGCCCAAGTATGTAATATGGTGTGGATTAGCATATTATGGTGTGTATCAACTATGTTACTATGTAAAGTAGTGTGTATTAGCAGAGTGTTGAAACAGGAGGCAGTAACTTGGTTCAACCGTGGCATGAAAACTGAGGAGTCACACTGTTTAAATGCAATCGTGGTCATTTGTAGCATGTTCGCACAGTCGAATACTCAAGAGCCAGGAGAATGATCTACAACCATATGCAACGCTAAGCATAAATCTCATAAGCATAATGTTGAGAGAAAGAAGCAGACACACTGGAGTACCCAGTGCACGACTGCACTTACATAAGATGGAAGGCAGACAGAAACCATCTTTGCAGTCCCAAGTCAGGTCGGTGGGAAACCGTGCAGGGTGGCGGAGGTGTGTGGGAGACGAGCGCTGGCGGTGGCAGGAGCAGGCCTCAGGGTCACGGTTTGCTCCTGACCCAGTGGCTGCCTGCCTGCGGGCGCTTAGTTTGCCCGTCTCCAACCAGCAGCAAGCACACCCACTTTCGCAGGCGTGTGATTTATTTCCACAGTTTTAAAACCACAGTCACAATTCCATAAAAACAAGAAGCTGCCTCTGAGAGTTAGGAAGAAGTCAATCACTGCAGTAACAGAGGTTGTCTTTCAATGGTGAGACCATGGAAACTGCCTTCCCGTCTTCCTACTGCTCCACGTTATCTGCTGCTGCTGCTAAGTCACTTCAGTTGTGTCCGACTCTGTGCGACCCCATAGGCGGCAGCCCACCAGGCTCCCCCGTCCCTGGGATTCTCCAGGCAAGAACACTGGAGTGGGGTGCCATTTCCTTCTCCAATGCACGTAAGTGAAAAGTGAAAGTGAAGTCGCTCAGTCGTGCCCGACTCCTAGACCCCATGGACTGCAGCCTACCAGCTCCTCCGTCCATGGGATTTTCCAGGCAAGAGTACTGGAGTGGGGTGCCATTGCCTTCTAAGTCAATAATAAGCATTTTTATGGGGAGAGGAAGTAAACAGTACTTAAAAAGCTTGGCAGGATCCCACAGACCTAACAACAGTGTTCCGAGCCTTGAGGTGGGTGCGCGCACGTGCTTTACCAAGGGAAGCACAGCCAGTCTGGAGGAAGGAGGTCCTTCTAATCTCCACATGAGTAAAGGCAGCGTTCTCTCTCACTGGCCAGTCTGGACGAACTAACCACAGAGAGACAGAGTCTGAAATCCTGTGGGAATCAACTAAGAAACACGAAAGACACATCATGGTACAAAGTATGGAAGCACTCATGCCCAAATACTGCGGGTAAGGCGTCTGGATGGCTTTTATCATCCTCTCCTTCTCTGTATTTTTATTTTTTAAAATACTGAAACGGTGTGAATTATTTGTGCCCGAGTTACTCAACTGAAAATGGGGGTGACAGAAACCTGAATAACTACGAGGATTAACAAGCACTGAACAGTGTTACGTGCACACTGAGTGTGATAAGCACACTTCAGAGGTGTTTTTTTCCTTCTTCTTCATATAATTATTTTCATGCTATATACAAATTGCAACGTACCTTTAGGAGTACAAGGTGAAAGAGTCTTCTTCCAAAAACAAAAAACAAGAGTGCCACTTCTCATTCTCAACATTTCTATTACCACCTCTCCACTGATTTTAGGACTTCCCTTGTGGCTCAGACGGTAAAGCGTCTGCCTACAATGCAGGAGACCCAGATTCGATCCCGGGGTTGGAAAGATCCTCTGGAGAAGGCGATGGCACCCCACTCCAGTGGCACCCCACTTCCACTCTTGCCTGGAAAATCCCATGGATGGAGGAGCACGGTAGGATACAGTCCATGGGGTCGCAAAGAGTCGGACGTGACTGAGAGACTTCACTTGGTCACTTGGTCAGTGGTTTTAGTTGCTAAACAATTTAAAATTAATTCTAGGGAAATCTCTACTTTTGCTTCACGTTTAATGCTTTCTTAAATGAGAAAAGTTGCTATTTATATAGCACACAGAAGAAAAAGAGACAAAATCTGACACCAAAAAATAGAGAGAGAGAGAAAATGGGGTCAGGGGAGGATGGAGGAATGGACAGATGGAGAGCTGGACAGAAGGACGGAGGAATGGACAGAATGATGGACAGATGGATAACTGACTGGCTAGACTGGTGGGCTTGTGAGTGTGAAGGAAGATGGATAGATGGATAGAGAGCTGAAAGGACAGATGGATAAAAACTAGGACAAACTGCCCAGAAGAGCTCAGACATCTGAATGAAAGAGAAGGCCTCTCTGTGTGGCAGATCCCAGCAAGAATTCCCATCCCATGCATGGACTGACTTCCCAGAGGGCCCCCAGGTGGCTGTGAATGTAGGAAGAAGCTGAGACAGCTCCTTAAATCAGCGTTTAACAGCAGCAACGGTGGAGGTGGCCGCAACAGCTGAGGTCAGGCATGGCAGCGGCAGGAACACGCGTTCAGGGAGTCTCACTGACGTGCCCGGCAGGTTTTCCAAGGTGCTTCTTCTCCTTTATCTGGTAAAGAGGAATGAAGACTGCGGGTGGAGTGAGGGTTGCTAGTCTGCTTGCCTCCAGATGGGAAGATGCCTTTCACATCAGTGTGATCACAAGGGCCTTAACACGGGCAACGGGAGACATGGCCATCTGAGAATGAGTCAGTCCAACGCTGCTGGCTTGCAGAAGGAGGAAGGAAGGGGCCACGAGCCAAGGAATGTGAACAGTCTCGGTAAACTAGAGAAGAAAAGGAGACGGACCCTCCCCTAGAGCCTCCAGAAAGAAGAGAGCCTGTCATCACCTTGATTTTGGCCAAGGAGACCCGTGTTGGAATTCTGACCTCCAAAACTAGAAGGTGATACATTTGTGTTGTTTGAAGACATTAAGCTTCAGGTAATTTATTACGGCAGCCACAGAAAACTAATATCCAGCCCCCCAGGCTACTTTACAAAAGTAATTTTTATTACACAAGTCATATGGGAGCACGGTTCCCCTTTAAAAACACTTGAGCATTCATAGGGCTTCCCTGGTGGCTCAGTGGCAAAGAATTCACCTGCCAATGCAGGAGACACGGGTTCGATCCCTGGGTTGGGAAGATCCCCTGGAGGAGGAAATGGCAACCCACTCCAGTATTCTTGCCTGAGGAATCCCACGGACAGAGGAGCCTGGCAGGTTACAGCCGAGGGGGCAGCAAAGACTTAGCAACTAAACAGCAACAAAGCATGAACAGCCCGGTTGAAGGGGCCGGTGGCCTCAATCCTGGCCCTTCTCCTCACTGCCAAACCCCTCCAAAGGTGATAATAAAGACATGTACACAGTAATCTGGGGGCGCATCTCCTGACCCCCGGCTCTGCATGTCCCCACATTTATCTGTGCTGAGGTCATAGCACACACGGACCCTTCCTGCAGCTCCAGCCTCCAAAGAGTCAGCACCCTCTCGCCAGGAAGGGGACCAGCTCACCAAGCCCCACACACAGGCAGCCCAGTGTCTGCAGGTGCTCCTATGGGACGGGGGATGGGGGGTGACGGCTGGAGGGGGCTTCATGCACCTCCTGTCTCCCTTCCAGTTATAAATCCCCTCACTCTGGAGCTTGGGGAGGGAACTGAGGTCTCCGAACCTGAATCTGTTCAATGTCCGTCAGGTAGAAGATCAAGAAAGGAATTTGTTTATAAACGCTGGGCCTTGTACTACCAAAAATATATAAATATATTCAGACTAAGACATTCACGGAGCATGATAAATAGCACTACAACCAGCCTGCGAGTGTTGCCACGGCTGCCGGAGTGCTCACACCACACCACCCCCTCCTGCTCGGTAACCCTCAGGCCATCTGGCACTCTTCACAACTCCTGTATCTGTCTCCCACATCTTCTGGGAGAAGGCTCACAAATGACAAGTTAGTTCAGGCTTGTAGAGCCCAAGCTGCATGAAATACTCCTCAAACCCACGCAGGCGGCTGGCACGGGGCCATGCTCAAGGTCCATCTCCTGGGGGCCGCCTGAGCCCACGCCTGAGCCCATGCCTGCCTGGCTCAGGTTCACACTGTCAGCAGGGGGGCCCTACCCTCAGAGGTGGCTCTTGGCCTCCACTTGTGAGGGTCCCTCCTCTGCAAATTTTGGAGCCCCCCAAAAATAAAGTCGGTCACTGTTTCCATTGTTGACCCATCTATTTGCCATTAAGTAATGGGATCAATCTTCATTTTCTGAATGTTGAGTTTTCAGCCAGTTTTTTCATTCTCCTCTTTCACTTTCCTCAAGAGGCTCTTCAGTTCTTTTTCGCTTTCTGCCATAAGGGTGTCAACTGCATATCTGAGGTTATTGATATTTCTCCCTGCAATCTTGATTCCAGCTTGTGCTTCATCCAGCCTGGTATTTCATACGGTGTACTCTGTATAGAAGTTAAATAAGCAGGGTGATAATATACAGCCTCGATGTACTCCTTTTCCCATCTGAAGCCAGTGCATTCTTCCCTGTCCAGTTCTACGTGTTGCTTCTTGACCTGCATACGGTTTCTCAGGAGGCAGGTCAGGTGGTCTGGTATTTCCATCTCTTTAACAATTGCCCACAGTTTGTTGTGATCCGTACAGTCAAAGGCTTTAGTGTAGTCAATGAAACAGAAGTAGATATTTTTCTGGAATTTTCTTGCTTTCTCTCTAATCCAATGGATGTTGGCAATTTAATCTCTGGTTCCTCTGCCTTTTCTAAATCCAGCTTGAGCATCTGGGAGTTCTCGGTTCACATAATGTTGAAGCCTGGCTTGGAGAATTTTGAGCATTACTTTACTAGCATGTGAGATGAGTGCAACTGTGTGGTAGTCTGAACATTCTTTGGCATTGTCCTTCTTTGGGACTGGCATAAAAACTGACCTTTTCCAGTCCTGTGGCCACTGCTGAGTTTTCCAATTTGCTGGCATATTGAATACAGCACTTTAACAGCATCACCTTTTAGGATTTGAAATAGCTCAGCTGGAATTCTGTCCCCCCCACTAGCTTTGTTGGTAGTGATGCTACTTAGTAAATTCCACTGGGTTTTCCCAGGGGCTAAAACATAGGAAAAGGGGTGGAGATGGGCTGAGACAGAAGTCAGAGTAGGCAAAGGTGAGAAAATTTCCATTCTCACCAGCCCCACCCTCATGCTGGAGCCCAAGAGCCAGGTTAAGGCATGGAACCCCCATCCCAGAGAGATGCCCAATGCAACACGATGAGGCGCGGCATTCCACCGCGACCAGCACACAGAGTGCACCCCGTACGTGATGGGGGCCGGACGGGGATGGCTACAGCATCATGAGGACCCCCAGTGTTATTACAGACTCGGGTCCACTCATCAGCTGTGAGGGCAAGGTCTTTGGATAAATAGCTAGAGTCATCAATCTGGAAATGTGGGCGTGCTCTGAGGAGAACAAATGAGCTTCAGGAGGAATATGATCAGCTTGTCCCTGGTATTCAGTGAAAAATTAGTTCATTCCATCAACAGACATCGAGTGTACTAACCTGAATGTGTGCATGAGATAGATTCCTGCCATGTGGTGTGGGCAGGGCCCAGGGAGACTCTCTGCAAGAAATGACAGAAATGATTTCAGGGTAGCTTAAGGAAATTCAAGAGTAGAAGGAAACACATCAAGTGAATGTTCTTATGGGAAAAGCTGAATAACTTTTGGATGTGTGCTCATAAAAGCAAACAAACGCCAATCGATGTATCACGGTGGTGTGAGGGCAGAGCCATGGATGACGGTGATGCTGATGACGGTGGAGGAGGAGCTAAAGGAGGAAGACAGGAGGGAGGGGGAGATGGAAAAACAGTGACAGCAACCACAGTGCTCACGGCTGGGACGGCCACTACAAAACCCACTGATGCCAGCCTAAGCGTCACACACGCCTGACCTCGTTTCATCCTTTCTGCAGTTCTTGAAAGTGCAAATGTGAGTCACTCAGTCATGTCCAACTCTTTGTGACCCTGTAGACGATAGCCCACCAGGTTCCTCTGTCCATGGAATTCTCCAGGCAAGAATACTGGAATTTGGGTTGCCATTCCCTTCTCCAGGGGATCTTTCCAACCCAGGGATCAAACTGGGATCTTCTGCATTGCAGACAGATTCTGTTACCTCTAAGCCACCAGAGAGGCCTCAGCAATCCTATCATAGGTTCAGTTATTACCCCCTTCTTACAGAGGGGAACCTTCAGACTAAGCAGCATTACACTGGAGTCCAGAGAGTCAAGTCCAAGGCATCGGCCCGACTCTGGTGACCAAGCTCACGACCACTGACGCAGACGCTGCTGGGTGGCCCCGTGATCACTCTCCCTGTCATCTTTGCTAAGAGCACCCAGGAAAGACGGTCCCCTTCCAGACTCCCTTGCAGCTATGTATGGTCTGTGATGGACATGCTGGTATCCCCCTTCTTCTTGTTAAGGAAGTAGACAGGACACCTGGAGGCTGAGGGGAGAACCCACAGCAGTCCTGGCCCCCTGATGGCATCACGCACATTGGCCCCAGACTCAACGGCTTCCCCCCAGCTATCTCATAATAAGAGAGACGAACTCCTAATGGGGAAAGCTGGGGTCCAGGCCAAGCCCCAGCCGGTGCAAGCACTGCAGAGAGGTGACCCTCAGTCGGCACAGGACCCACTCGGGCTCCCCTTGTCCCACCAGCTGCAGAGGACATCACATGTGGATCTGGTTCTGGTCTTGAAGCCCTAGGGTCACGGCACTTAACCAGAATCTGAATTCTGCTAACTCAGAAGGGGGGAACTGTGGGAAGAAGCAGGGTTCTCCGGGAAGTACAGGAAGGCACGGGGTTCACATTTCTAGACTCTTTGATCCGAAGTAAGAAATACACTCTGGTGGTCACAAATGAAACAAGCCCAGCAAATACGCTGAAGAGACGCTATACAGAGAGTGAACAGCTGAGGCTCCACAGGGACCGCTCTTTGGGAAGAATGCCTAGATGGACTCTCAATGGTTCTAGGGACTTACGTGGGTGCCTCAAGGCAGGATCCTAAAAGACCTATTGCCGGAGGGAAAGGAAACCTCCAGTGAGACTCTGGTTGCTTAATCAGACAACACGTAACAACCACTGGAGCCTTAGCTGGAAACAGCTGGGCTCAGCTTTCCAGAATCTTCTACCATAAAAATGTCCAGGAGACCATGGACATCATTATTCCACTGTGTGCTTCTACAAGCCCTTCCTACCTCACATTTGCCTCCTGTCGCTTGCTCCATTCTCATATGAAGGAAGAGGAAAGGAAGCGCCCATTCGCCACAGAAGCACCCAAGCTGCAGGCGCTCCACGCGTCGCTCAAAGGCTGCTCTCATGGAAGACGCAGACGGCGGGTAACACAGAGATGCTTTTCCACACGGTCGGCTCTGTGGGCGGGTGTCTATATAAAAACACAGCTCGAATCCGCTGTGGGGGGTGCGGCCCAAGTCGACGCCGTGTGAAACACATCTGGATCAGGCCCTGTTCCCAATCAAAGGAAAGCCGTTCCTCCTGGTGGTCCGACCACTTAACTTAAACAAAAAGAACTGAGCCAGCTTTCATCAATGAGCCTTTCTTCCAACCGAAAAGAAAAAATAAAAAAGGATGCAAAAATGAGCTGGCTACTGGTTATGGCAATGTTCTGCCACAAGGCTAATAATGATGGGTTTCAGGCCACTGGCAATTTCTCATTTCAGACGAACTTCAACCATCCATCCTCCAGGGTGACTGTTTGATGTGGGCTGGCTGGCACCCACGACCCTTCTCGGACACCCAAGTGGAGGGTGAGGGACATTCTGCCATTCTATCGTTACCAAAAACGAGAGACTTCTCATCCTCAAAATTTAAAAAGTGCTCATATATATTCAGGCCGCAAAGAGACGCAGAGGCTTGTTCCATTTCACGACAACTGGAACTTGAATTAGAGACCTATAATCAGTTCATGGGAGCTGGAATCATTCTTCCAGAGGGAACTAGGGAGGATAAAAATCAGAAAAACCCCTGTTAACATTCAGAAAACGCCACAGCTTTTTCCTCCCACTGCCGCTCCCTTTTTCCCAGATGCTCACTTCACTTCTAAGTGGCCTAACCATAGGTTTCAAGGCTCTCCCTCCCCTAGTACAGGGAAAGCAGGTTCGAAGGATAGAAGAATGAATGAACGGAGTGAAGTCAAAATTGATCAGTTGTGTCCGACTCTTTGCGACCCCATGAACTATACAGTCCATGGAATTCTCCAGGCCAGAGTACTGGAGTGGGTAGCCTTTTCCTTCTCCAGGGGATCTTCCCAACCCAGGGATTGAACCCAGGTCTCCTGCATGGCAGGCAGATTCTCTACCAGCTGAGCCATAAGGGAAGCCCAAAAACACTGGAGTGGGTAGCCTATCCCTTCTCCAGCATATCTTCCCGACCCTAGAATTGAACTGGGGTCTCCTGCACTGCAGGTGGGTTCTTTACCAGCTGAGCTATCACGGAAGCCTGAATGAATGAATAAAGCTGCTTAATTGGGAGGGGAAACATCAGGGAGCAGTGGAGATGATGGACAGCGAGAAACCACATGCCCTTTGGATGCCTGTACTCAGTTCCAGCTAATTGTTGCCTCCTCCATCAGTTTTTACTTTTACTTATTTTATTAACAAACAGCTCTATTTCATTTTTGGCCATACTGCATGGAGTGTGGAATCCTAGTTCCCCAACCAGGGATCGAACCCGCACCCACTGCACTGGGAGCTCAGAGTCCCAACCACTGAACCGCCAGAGAAGTTCCCCTGCTCCCGTGTGTGAATCTCACTGGAATGCCAGGTTTTTATGTGAAGTCTCCCAATCTGTATTTGCATCTCAGCCATTTTTTAAAATCACCGTGCGAGCAAAAGAAAACACATCCTGCTGGCAAGTGATGTCCACTGATACAGAGGAACGTGACCCTGGGT
>SJYF01000419.1:5077712-5089848 GCA_006410515.1 Procapra przewalskii | reverse complement strand
AAAAAGACTTGGCTCTGGCATTTTCTGAAAATTGCTGTGTTGTTGCCATTTTTATTGGGTTAATTAAAAGACCATAAAAATCAATTCAAACATGTTTGGAGACAGATTTCAAGTTTCATAAACTGTGCTCAGTTGTTGGGCCAAAGAGAAGAGAATGACAGACGTCTGTGCACTCACAGCTTTGGGGTGGCTTCTAGATTCCTTCTCTCTTCCCCTCTCTCTCTCCCTCCCCTCCTTCCTTTCGGCCTGCCTTCCTTGCATTCATTCATTGATTCAGCCAACCCACATCCCCAACTCTGCGCCAAGCACTGGACAAGGAACAGCCCCTGTTCCAACCGGAGGATCTTGCTGGTAGGAGACAGAATCTGAAGGACATCATTTAGATCAAGGGGTTGGCAAACTTTTCCTCTAAGGGACCAGATGGTAAATATCTTCAGCTCTACGAGCCACAGTATCTCTGCTGCAACTGCTGAATTCGGCTCTGACAGACACAGGCTAAAATACATAGACAGATGAACACACTATGTCCCAAAGAAACGCTTTATGAACACTGTCGTTTGAATTTCATACGCTTCAGCGGATCATGAAATGCTCTTCTTCCTTTGACTCTTTTTTTCAACCACTAAAAAATGTAAAAAAAAAAAATCCTCATGCCATAAAAAAAAGGAGTTCTTAGACCCTGATTTATACATGGGGAGAGAGACCACAGTATGGCTGACCCTGACTCCTAAAAAGAAAATGCTGGGCTTCTCGGCTGGTAAGTCCAGGGGGTCGCTAGCTATGAAGCCAAGCCAGCAAGCACAGTGAGGGCAGAGAAGGAGCCCTCCACCCCCAGCTGCTGGCCGTCAGGCCTCCGCTCGTTTCCACCATGGCACCCTGCCCAGGTCTAAGCAGTGGGCTTTGGTGGCTTGCCCTGCTCCATGGTGGCCTTGGCGACTGGCTCTGAACTTGATAAAGTGCTAATTTTGCTTTTTATGACCGTTGTATAATACTGATAAAAAGCCAAGTCAGTCTGGTTTCAAAATCTGAAGAAGCATTGGCCCCCGGGCGGAAACCCAGGAATCTGCAAGTTACAGGCAGGAGGCAGTTTTCACACTCAGTGTCTGCCACTGTCCGAACCGCGGTCTTGGAAGGAAATGGTGAGCGGTCTCCGTGTTAGTCCCAGGTCCCTGGTCCTGCCTCGACTGCGGGATGTCGGCCACCAGCCAGCTCTGTGATCATGACAGAAACCTAACATGGTTCATGCGAGTGGCCTTTGGTGGGCAAATGTTCAAGCACATTAAGGTTTTAATATAATTATAATTATAGAACATGTTCAACCAATTAACCACAAATATGCTGTTTATCTGAAAGGCTGCCAACACTGTGGACTGCAGTCAAAATAGCATTAGGCTGCAGTCCTTAAGCAAAGAGTACACAGTGAATCAAAAGAGAGATCAGAAGGGAAAGGCCAAAATAAATATTTTATCTGATATTTTATGAATATTTCCTCAAATGCCAGATTAAAATATGTCATCTCCACTTCCCATATATTTACTTGATGAAATCAGATTAAGTGAGTTCATGACACTGTTGAAAAACACCAGTGTGTTTTGTAAATCTTGGCAGTCAAGGTCTCCCAACTTTCGCTGGTGTATAATGTAAATAAGAAATGGCAATTGGAACAAGTCGTATTTTTTAAGGCATTTAGAAACTTCTCATTAGCCCTTATATCTTTCTTAGTTACAGCCTCCAAGATTGGAAGCAAAATTAAACTCTGTCTTAGCAACTAAATAATATAAGCCTTCTCATAACTTTTCTCCGAGAGAATTAAAAAAAAAAAAGGAAAGAAAGAACCTCCTTGTACAATTTGTATATACACAATTTGTACTGCTGTAAAAGCATATTTTGAAAAGTGCTCCCTAAATAATTAAGCTATTCCTTTTACCATACTTCCTATATTACAGAAGTCATTTTCCCACCGAGAATCAATAAGTCATTCCAAACGTCAGTCATTTTTCTCCATTTAACGGAATGGACTAAAGTCCGACACTGCAAGTTACATTACCTTTGAATTATGCGTGTAATTTAAAATTCAAAGTACTGCGCTAAGGAGCTTTTTAGACTGACCACTCTACACTCGCTTCATAAATACAGTCCCTCGCAGACCCTTCTGACAGATTTACCGAACAACAGGAGTTGGAGGCGGTTAAGGCTGCAAGTCGCACAGGAAAGCTGTTCTCCCTAAAGATGCCACAGGAACAATTCTCTTTTCAGCGGCAACCCAAAGCAAACGGCCATACGTCATTCACCAGGAAATGTCTCTAGGTTTCTAAGATTCATGGTAAAGCCATTCTAAAGCATCTTAGCCTTAATTACAAATAAACACGTGGGCACGCACTGACAGGTCAGTTCAGAGAATGCTCCCTAAGTAAAGACTCCAGTGTGATTTTTGTTTGGCCAGACCCAAAGCCTATGATAAAATTTCAAACACAGAAACCCCAAACAGGTATGTATTGAAGAGGCTCTTTTTCATCAAATACATCATTAGAAAAGGAAAAATTTAAAAATGCAGAGAGATGTACAAATGAAAGTGTTTAAGTATACATCAGCAGCAATTACATTTTTAAGGAATTAATAGAAGCGGCTTTATATTCCTTTACCTGAATTCACGGGCTAATGTGCTTCTGATTATAAATAAAACACAATAACCTCGACCTTCAGGAAAATCAAAATAAAGTAACTATGAAAAATACCAGTGAATATTATTACATTTAAGATGTGCTTACTGATTCACACTGCAGGTCAGTAAAACTTGAAAAAAAAACTGTCAAGTATATTTAGCATTTTTCTTTGCAGCTAATATTACTTTATTCGTTATGTCCCTCAAAAGAATGAGACTCTCCTGTAGTTGGAGAGAAAATGAAACTTTGCGATATTGTCTTTTCACATATTGGTTGTTCAGAAAACACGACCATAAGTCTCACCTTGTAACAGAAACGTATGGACGTGAATGTCTCAAGCTTCTCGCTGCTCACGAGGAGCCTCGTTCACCTTCACAGGACAGGAGTTTTGCTTCTCACCTGTCACACCAGGACAGTGGAACCCCTTCTCTGGGAAACCACTAGTCTTGGATCACCAATGTGGAAGCTTTCTGAGACCTGTTCCTTGTAAGAGCCAGAGCTCCGTTCATTCCCACTGCTCTGTAACCAAATAATCTTGTTTTCTCCTTTTCCTCTTTTTCATTGGTAAGTAACTCCGATAACTGTCCACTTTCCCTGAGGTGGGACAAACTCCAGGTCACTGGAGCCCACCAACCACTTTCAGCACTTGCCTTGAGTGGGTCATCAAAAATCAGCTCTATTTGCAGAGGTTTTTATTCTTGCCAGCTTCGCACTCCCAGAGACCAAACCACTTTAAAGTGACTTAAAAATCATTAGCTCTCTTGTATTCAACTTGAATACCAGCGTGGCCTGGCGCGGGCTGGCCAGCTCCAGGGAGAGCAGTCCCCCCGGCACTCCCATGTCCCTGGCAGCTCTGCGGCCGGAGTCCCCCCTGCTCTCCGTCTCTGCCAGTGCCTCTCCGCCCAGGGCCCCTCCACCCGGCGCCCCTCTGCCCCAGCTGCCGAGGCACCCTGTGCTGAGTGAGCACCTCGGGCAAAAGCAGAGCCTTCCTGCTGGGGATGACCCTTGCACAGCAACACCTAGTTTCAAGGATGATTTTATTTTTTTCTTCCTGCCCCTAGCATGGACTTTTTTTCCCCCCTCTTCCTAAACTTGTTTACATTTCTTTCCACTTGAAAAATGTAGCAAAATTCATTCAACTGATGGATACTTGCTGGTAAATCACCCAATCTGAGCCATTTACACTGATATGACCTGTAAATCCTGATCCCAGGGGGTCAGTTCAAACAAAAGGAAATTTCGTTGAAGGGAACTGATACTCTGGGAATGGTCTCTCTCCAAAGGATCCCATCCTGGGAAGTCAGATTTGCAGATATGAAGGGAGATGCTGCAAATGTACTGGGCTCCCCTCGGACAGAAAAGGCCAGGATAATTGTTCTGGTAATGTCATCATGCGGCAGTATGCATTACTAATGAAAGATGGACCAGAAATACATTCTTCTCCTTTGGCCCCCCTCCCCAAAAAATACTGCACTGCGAAGAGGCTTGTTCTTTCCAAACGCATTTTATTAAAGTGACGGCCACAACAATCAGACCAACCTGGAGCGAACAGCTGGGAACAGAGCTCAGGATACCGCAGCGCCACAGGCACTGCACCCGCTCTCGGGGTCTCTCAAACGCACCAACAGTTCCCTGAATCATCTGTCTGCCACCTAATGAATTTCATATATGTATGTGCTGCTTAAAAAAAAACAACAGATAAACTCATAAATAACTCAATATACAGTCTCCTGCCAACTGACCATGTACTGTTTGTGTTTCACCTGCTGTAGTAAATAAAAATTTAAAACTATGTCCTTGTTTTTTGTTTGTGTTTCACCTGCTGTAGTAAATAAAAATTTAAAACTATTTCCTTGTTTTTAAATTTAAAAAAAAAAAACAGGCTCTAATTGGAGGGGACCACACAAAATCAAAACTCACTGCTTAAAGTGCACAGTTAAAACATATTCGCTAGGAGTGATGAAATTACAAAAGTTGATAAAATTTGACAAAAAGTTACTTGGGTCTGAGAGAAACACATTTTCAAATGGTGTCTTGGAAACTGCCTTAGTATAAGAATCTCTACCGGATGCTGTAATGAAAATGAAAGAAACAGCTTCAGCTCAAACTGAGGAGAAAGACGGACTATACTACTTTCTGTGGAGTTTTATTTGCTTGTTTTCTTAATATGACATCACTGTAACACTTCTTTCCATGTCTTTGTGGATAACTACTGCTCAGCTAATTTCCTCCCTCACCAAAAAAAAAAAAAAATTTAGAAGCCTGGTGCCATGTAATTATCGAAAACAGTCTCACCACTTTGCTCAAAGATTTGACTTGGCAAATCAAAATCAGAGGACATGGTCCTCTTGGCCCGTTGCTGCCTTTCCCCTGACCCCTCATTAAGCCATCAGAAAACGGGCCACGCTGAGAGCCGCTGGGACGCTTTAGACACAGAGCAGAGAGAGAGGGCAATAACCGTGTGGCCGCTAAGAGCCGACGGCACGTAGTGTCGTTCCAGTGGGTTTGGATAACACGGTTCCTTTTGAACTAAGGACCTCTCTAGACCAGTGGTGGGGTCGGAGTGGGGGGTGCAGCCAAAGCTATAGACACTGTTCGTGACTCAGGAGAATTTTTGGAACTTCCCCGGTGGGGGCAAACTTTCCCAGGGGCAAAGACTCCTGCAGTTTTGCTGCAGGGGGCACAGGTCCAATCTCTGGTCAAGAACAGGGATCCCACATGCCACATGGTACAGCCAAAAACTAAAAAAAAAAACACAGAATTTTCTATTGGCCAAGACTCAGAGGACTCACAATAGTCTGATGCCTGGCTAAAGACCATGCTCTAACCACTTGAGCTAAGAGTTCATATTAATATACATCTAAATTTAAGCAGAGTCATTGATACTTCAGCAATTAGAAATTAAGTCGCAAGAAAAACAGAAAAGCTCAACTGTATGAAGCATCAAGCAATATTCACCTAAAAGGAGAAATTTTATTTATTCTATTTTCCTCAAAGGCCATCACTAGTTCCTACATGTTTGCAAAACTTCAAGCTGTTTTTCTGAATGCCAAGGTCAGACCTACCGTACCCTGTCTTGTTACCAAAGAGCTGACTCTCTCCCAGTGACTGGACAGAGAAGTTGGAGGGGGACCCCAGCGGAGAGTGCATAAGATGATGCATGTCCAGTCTGACAAGGAGCCTTAAGACAAAACCAACTTTCTGCTTTACAGATTTAAAAAAGCAAGGAGACTGTGTGTGTAAATCGCTTAGTTGTGTCTGACTCTTTGTGACCCCATGAACTGCAGCCCTCCAGGCTCCTCTGTCCATGAGATTTTCCAGGCAAGAACACTGGAGTGAATAGCCATTCCCTTCTCCAGCGGAGGGTTTCCCTGGTGGCTCAGATGGTAAAGCGTCTGCCTGCAATGTGGGAGACCCGGGTTCGATTCTTGGGTCGGGAGGATTCTCCTGGAGACGGAAATGGCAAACCACTCCAGCACTCTTGCCTGGAAAATCCCATGGATGGAAGAGTCTGATAGTCCATGGGGTCGCAAAGAGTCGGACACGACTGAGCGACTTTACTTACTTCTCCAGCGGAATCTTATGCAAAAATCTAAAGGAGACTTTTTTAAATAAAGGAGAAATTAACTATGAATATCTTGACTGGTTATGAAACTAATACCTTAGGATAACAGCAGAGATAGTGTAAATTTTTCTATGCCACTCATAGTTAAATTCATGACCATCTAATTGGTATGAAGAAAGCAATTTATAAGAAACTTCACTAACTCTTTTTGTTTGGTTTTGCTGTTTCCTTTTAGTTTTAAAAGTCTACCCAAATGTTCTGTTTATAAATCACACCAAAACTGTACCACTTGGGAAAAAAAGTTACATTTCTTTTTAGGGAAAAAAAAATTAAATTCTAGACTCCAACTTTCACATTTAATTACACACAAAGACATAATGCATTATTTTTCTGTATCCACAAGAGGCAGGCTGACTGCAATTTTTATTGCATGTTAAGTTTTCACTGGATCCCAATATTATTAAGCTTTAAATCAGAGGGTTGGTTCCTTCAGCAAAGTGTAACAATACTAGCAAGTTAAAGGGAAAAAAAAAGAACACCTCATCTGGGGCTGTAATATTTGCTGAAAAAAATCTACTTCAAAACATTAATCAAATTTTTCGCCTACTGGGCAACCATATGGTATAGCAGCATGTGAATCCCACAAACTTGCTGATCTCCTGTAACTGGGTGCAATTAATTACGCTGGCTGCATCCATCTCTTGGATTTTCGCCTTGTGAAAAAAAAAAAAGTATTTATTGCAACAGCTTTTACAAAACAAGGGAATGAAAATCACAATTGATTAATGAGCTGAATGGAAATATTTCCGTTAGCAGATTTTTAGAACGAATAAGGAGTAATACCACGGATGGAAAGGAATGCACATTGAGATCCCCTTGTTCTTTCTGGAACCCCCAAAAGGTGGAGGTGGGGCAGGGAGCCCCAAGATGCATAATTCATCAGCCGGCTTTAGATCGCAAGTAATAAAGCCTTAAACTGGTGAAGTAATAAAGAGGCTGGCTTTACAAGATACTATCCTGGGATACAAAAAGCCTGTTCTTTGATTTGAAAACACCGATATTAAATACTCAGTGGGTGAAGAACATTACAGGCCTGACAAAGAGCGGAAAGGAAAGTGGCTCCTACAAGGAAGCAACCCACCCTGTCCTTGGTGATTCAGGTGCTAAGCCGGCTGCACACATGGTCTGCTTGCAGTTTTAAGACCCCTCCATAAGAGCGAGCATCCGAGGGGAAGTCAGGGTGGTACCACTGCTCTCATCTGCCGGCTAAAGGTGCAAACAATTCATACTTGCAGCCATCTTTCCCACTAGCGCTCAGCTCACATGCTTCTGACTTTTCCTAGCCGTCAGAAGGCTTCCGGGGGCTCAGCCATCACTCCTGCCTTCTAGGAGCTGGCTTCTGGAAAGACATAGGGGTCGTGATCTTTCCCTCAGTGGGGAGTCACAGGCCCAGGGCTGGAGGTCTTAGCAGATAAGCAGAAGTACGCGCACTCTGCCCCTTTTCAGAATCACCCTCCAGGCTTAAGACCATACAAGCTGCTGCTGCTGCTGCTGCTGCTGCTAAGTCGCTTCAGTCATGTCCGACTCTGTGTGTCCCCACAGATGGCAGCCCACCAGGCTCTGCCATCCCTGGGATTCTCCAGGCAAGGACACTGGGGTGGGTTGCCATTTCCTTCTCCAATGCATGGAAGTGAAGTCACGGAGTCATACAAGCTAGGCAAGCAGTAATGAAGTCATCTCAGGCATCTCTATTTCAGGCAGCTCAGCTGCCCTTCCTCTGAAGAGACTGGTTCCAGTATTGGCTGTGTGTTCAATACTTATGTTGGGAAAACAGACCAAGTAATGAACCTAAGTGGAAGATAGATCCAAGTTGGAGAGCTCAGATACTACCTTAGTTTCACAACTCTTTTATAAAGAGCTCTAAAGAACGAGGCTTTTCAACTCTACTCCTATGCCAACCTTCCTCTTGACTGTATCCACTGCAGTTAGACCTTTACCGGGAAATCCTGCACAGACAGGGCTTTGGGAAAGAGAACTGACTAACATTTTATTATGTCCGTGTGCTTGCGTGGCTGACACGATGCCTTCTCTGCCTCTCCTGTGTACGTGTTCGTTCTGTGGAGCGACACAGAGAAGACAAAGTCTTCCGCAGTCACCTGATAAACGAGAGCACCCAGAAAGAGAGGAAGACACTTTTATACAATAAAGGGTCTAGCGACTGGTATTTTAAATGACAATATTTCAAACAAGTCACGCCTATGTTTATGTTAACATGTGTTAACACACAGGCACCAGCCGTTTTATTGGGCTCTGCTTCCCTGTGCTTCAAAGATACTGCGTTTCTTTGACCAACTGCAGGTCCGGGGCATCTTTGCACTGACTGAGTGTGTCGGTGCTGTCTTCCCAACGGCAGTTTCTCACTTAGTACCTCTGGCCACATTTTGTTCATTCTCCCAACATTTCAAGCTTTTTCATTATCATTGTATTATGATGGCCTGTCATCAGCACTCTTTGATGTTACTACTACAGCTGGCTGAAAGCTTGGGTGATGATTAGCACGTTTTATAATAAAGTTATTTTTAAATTAAAAGATACATATTTTTTAAAGACATAACACTTTTGCACACTTGGTAGACTACAGTATGAAGAGAACTTTTATATGGACTGGGAACTCAAAAATTTTGTTGTTTGATTTACTGCGGTGGTCTGGAACCAAGCCTGTCACATATCCAAGGTATGGCTGTATAAGTTGTGAGATTTTGATGTAATGAAGAAAAAAAAAATGTTTATTTCCAAATAGCAGGCAGATCTAGGTGGGTAAAAGATTCTGAAGGCCACAATTTTGGGTGTTGGAAGGATAACTTAAAAAAAAAATCTTATTAGAATCATTCCAGTGGAGAATCAAAGCCACTTCACAAGCACAGTATAAGTTTTGAAGAAACCATCATCTGGTGAAAAGTAGGAGAAATGTACCAAGGAAATGTACTTGGCTTCTGATAGGGGGAATAAAAAATCTAATGGGAACTGAGTGAGCCAACTCCTTAAACCAGTGGCCCTGCAGTGCACACCGCCTCCCAGCACCACCTCTCAGATGATCGCCAAACCCCTCCTACCCGTGATGGTTGCTGGCTTAAAAGTTTAAAGAGCTAACAAAATGTTTTAATGAGATACAAATCTCAGAGATCGTTAATCAATATGTTCAATGTTATTTGTGATAATTCATCATGACATGATATTAATGGGTTACTGTACCCTTCAGAGGTGAGATTAATGCAAATGAGCTGCCACAATTAACTTTACTGCTCCCAACTCACAGGAATGGACAGATGATTATAAATGACAACTATATGTCAATTACAATATCCAATAAAGTGAAGCTTAGAGAACAATCCATCTGCTTTTATTGCTCTTCCTTTGACGTTGCTGAATTTAGCTCAACCCACTGTTGTCACAATGTAGCCATTGTTTGGGGGAGGGGAAAGCGTTTCCCTTCTTTCTTTCTTCAAGTTTTTCATATCGTTTTCTAAAGGAAGAAGAGCCACGGGACACAGGAATAAAGTGCCGCACGCATTCTCGGTGAGTTCAAGAAAACTGTATCCATGTTCACTCTGCAACAGCAGGGCCAGCAAGGAAGCAACCTGTCCCGCTGTGTATAATGTATTTACGCAATTAAGAACGGAAGACATTAGCACAGCATCCCAAAAAGCAGTGAGCTTCGCTACACAAAAGTTATTGGAGGATCATCACTCTGTCGAGTTACAGGGACTAAAGTGAAAAGGCAGGTACGGGGGCAAGGGCAGGAGGGCAAAGTCAATTGGAAGGCTGGCACTCGGTGTGGTCAGGTACAAGGACAGGCCCTGCCTGCAGCGGGTTTCGAGGCCTGCGTGCTTCTTCCTGCCAGGAAGGGAGCGCTTTTCGAGAGAGGACGCTCTGGAGCTGACGGGCACGATGCAGGGGTCCCTCCTCGCCCCAGTTCCCTTTACTGAGCAGGCACACCCAGGGCTTTGAGTGCTGGCTGAGAACTCACAGGCTGACACCCTTTTCTGCCTCGCCTGGGGGGCTGCACTCCCACCGCCCTCTTCCCTGGCTGGTGCTGGCTAAGCACTGACCGCCAGCCAGCCAGCCAGCCAGCCAGGCTCCCGTGTCAAGCAAGGTCCACTCTAAGGCACCAGTCACACTCCAGAGCCCCTGGGGGCGGGGAGGGGCGGACAGGCTGAGACTGGCTGCAGCTACTACGATGTTTGCCCTGCCCTGAGCCCCTCTCCCCACTCCCCCTCCTGAAAGCACAACTCTCGCCCCCACCACTGGAAAAAGCAGCATGACTTGGGCTCTGCTTCCAGGGAACAGAAGAACCTCAGGCCAGGTGTCCAGGAGATGGAAACAGAATCCAGTTCCTGCAGGGCAATCAACGAGGAGCCAGCTAGGTAGTCATGAGACAGCACACACCACACTCCCTTCTGAAGCTCCATCCAGAAAGGATTTCTTCCTTGTGTCTAAAATTACAATTACGTCAGATTATAAAAGGATCAGAGTGGACTGGGAAGCTACAGCTTTCTCTCTCCAGGATGCACCCCCGGGTCCCTCCCAAGCACGTTTTTCCATTAGGGACCTGGGTCTTTGTGACTCCACATCGATTCCAGCCTTGACCCGAGAACCCTGTTCCCTGGGTCATCACTTACAAGGATGCTGTCGGCCTCAAGCCAGGCCAATCAAGTTCTGTCCAGGGACCATGCTGGGTCGGGGGAACCAGCCTCTTGGTGCCCAGGTCGTTGGGATGCTGTTGATCTCTCAGTGGCCACCTTGACACCCAACAAATAAAAGATGATCAAAACCAAGAGTTTAGGTAAAGATGGGGGCCTGATGACATATGTGCGCTCTGGAAAAAGCCACACTTTAAACCCTGAGGTGGCAAAGTACAACCACCTGGCCAGATCTGAACCTCTCCCGTTTGTACATCCGAGCACCTAAAAATGCTTCACCTTTCTTAGGTGGTAGAACAAAAAAAGAACACTTTGTGACACATGAAAAAATCAGGGGGATTCAGATTCCAGCATCCACAGACACAGTTTTACCGGCAGAGCAGCCATGCCCACTGGGCTCCCTCCTGTCTGAGCTGAGTACTTAGGTCAGACACGATCCGGCCTCAGCACCAAAAATATGTATTCTCTGTCCTGCTGCAGAGAAAATTTGCTGACCACTGCATCTTGAGGGCCCATGATGACAGTTTCTGCTTAATGGTAGTTTGCATTTGGGCTTTTCCACGGGCAATGGAAACCTCCTGATGAATTACCCAAGGAGTCTGTCCTTAGCTCATCCCACAAACCTGTACACCTCTCCCATCCTTATGTGCTGAGGTCCTAAAGAGAAAAAGCAGCTATCCAGGTGGAGTGTTTCTCTCACCTGACCCCTGGAAGTTGTACATTCTTTGCTGTATGCCCCAAAGTGTTAAACAAAGTGTTAAAAGACAAAAAAACACATAGTATTAATCATTCCTATGGACGGGAGGTTTTCAGCCAAGCAGTGAAAGAAAAAGTAGATTAAAGGTGGGAAAGACACTTTTTTTTTCATGTACCTGAAGAACATATTTAATTTGAGAGGAAATCCCACGCTTGCCCAAGTGCTGCTCCAGCAGCAGGGGGGGGGGTGGCTGCCACGGTGAGCCGGGACACGCCTGCCGGTCTGGCTTACAACGCGCAGTGCCTGGCGCGGACAGCGTGATCCTGATGACTTTCACAGGAGATCACAAGGAGGGGAACCGGACTCTCTCCTTTCGTTTCAGGTTTCCTGCTCCAGGCTTAAATTTCTCTCCCCTGTTCCCTGCGCACTCAGCTCCATCCCAGGACCTGGGGAGCAAGCATCCTGAAAACAGATGAAGGGTGCCTCTCTGGCCCCCCCGCCCCCAACCCCA
>SJYF01000419.1:5066937-5077616 GCA_006410515.1 Procapra przewalskii | reverse complement strand
GCGCCCAATGCCTGAGCTCAGGCTGGGCGAGCAGGAAGGTCAGCAAAAAAATAAAGACAAAAGTAAACGTAAAAAAGGGCCAAACTTTGTTCTGTGAAGACTCGTGGGCATCAACGCGCTGAAGACGACTCTGGGTCCTTACTGTAACCCGTCTCCCACACTGGACTCTAACAGCTCCATAACATTTTCCATACATTCTCTTGGCATGGGGTATGAACGGGCAAGACGGCTCTGGATGGATCACAGCCGGCAGAAAGACATTTTCTTTAGGGACTGAGGGCTCCCGTTCAGCATTTTAACTCAACTCGATTTTTTGGAAACAGTCACAAACGAGTCTTTCAAACTGAAGAAATTGAAATTGATTTCTCAGGGTAACAATTAACCTCAGAAAATAACTATGAAAGGTTGCTTATTAATTATTTTCTGTAATATACTTTAAGAATATTTCTTTTTTCATAAAAGATGGAGACAAAAGCAGACAGATTTTATGATCATATAAAATGTTATTGGATTCATATTTTACAGGAGAATGAAACTCACTTAATTTGCAAAATGCTCAGCATGAGAAGAAACCACCCCCACCACCCGACACACACACACACACACACACACACACACACACACACACACACACACTGCTTTCTGAGATTCTTAAATCTGCCTTGTTAAAACAACACCATCTTTCTGTTCTTTATTTCTTCACACGTAACTGCCTTGGACTTTCTAATATATTGTTGCTATTTCAGTCTTCTGTGGTGTTTCTGCTTATTCAAAATAGAAAGTGTTTTTCATCTGAATAGCAGTTTACTGGGAACTAGGGTAATACCCCCATTCCTTTTTAAGAAGGGAAAGAGTTGTTGCCAAGAAACTTGTCACTATTCCAGTGGCACCTAGCATCTCTCACACAAGACTAGAGAGACAGACTGGTGCTTTGCAAGCAATTTAACACAGACACACACACACACACACACACGACAGACAGACACAGACACACACAGACACAGACACACACGGACACACACACACACACACACACGCACAGTGTAAGACAACCATTTTTCCTTTAGCCACCTGAAAGTATTGCAACGTAACCACACACTAACTGAGGCACAAGTTAAACCATCCACAAGCGTAACTTGGAGATCTTCCCAAGTTTGGTTCCGGACCTCACTAAAGCGAGTGTCACAATACAGCGAGTCACACGGAGTTTCTGGTTTCCCAGTTCATACTAAAGTTCTGTTGACACGACCCTGTAGCCTGTTAAGGGTGCAATGGCATCATGCCTGTGTGTATGTATGGCTGAGTCCCTTCGCTGTTCACCCGGAACCATCACAACACTGTTTGTTAACCAGATACCTCAAAACAAAAAAAAGTTTCAAAAGAATGAAATAGATAAACAAGGACCTACTGTGCAACACAGGAAACTCTGACTGATACCATCAACCTGAATGGGAAAAGACTTTGAAAAAAAATAGAGAACACGTATATGTATAAATGAATCATCCTGCTATACACTTGAAACTATCACAACACTGTTAATCAACTATCAGTTCAATTCAGTTGCTCAGTCGTGTCCGACTCTTTGGGACCCCATGAATCGCAGCACACCAGGCCTCCCTGTCCATCACCAACTCCCGGAGTTCACTCAGACTCGCGTCCATCAGTCAGTGATGCCATCCAGCCATCTCATCCTCTGACGTTATACTCCAATATAAAAGTTAAAAGTTTAAAAAAACAAAAACAAAAAAAATGAAACATGCTTTATTGCTTAACAGTGCTAACCATCATCTGAGCCTTCAATGGGTCCTAATTTTTTTTGCAAAAGTAGCATCCAAGATCACCGATCACAGGTCAACATAACAAATGATAACGGAAAAGTCTGAAATATTGCGGAAATTACCAATATATGACAGAGAGACAATGTGAGGAAGTGCTGTTGGAAAAACGGCACAGACGCGTCTGCTCTGTGCAGCACTGCCACAAACCTTCAATTTGTAAAAGACCCAGTATCCGTGAAACGCAGTAAAGTGAAGGGAAATAAAATGAGGTCCGCCTATAACAGACATTGCTCCAAATACTACATGTCTGTCAAGCCATCAAGGTAGAAAACCAAACATTAACAGACCAAGGAAATGCTCCCCAAAAGAAGATATAATAGGTAAGACCATTCAAGGTGCTTTATTTTTCCCTTCCTCTGGTGCTTGAAAACATTTCATTCTGCCCAATTTGGGGAGTCTGGGTGGTAATTCTATTTGTTTTTTAAAGCAAAGAAACAAAAAAAAACAGTGGTGTGAAACCAAGTTACAGGAACAACATGGACCCACTTCTTGATGCACTCCAAATGCACGGTTCTGCTAATTAATTAACAAATTCAAGCTGGTTAAATAAAACCTTCTTCCAACACCTCCTATTTAATTGCAGTTTGGCACCAACAAATATATATCAAAATTATAGTATTTCCCCTGACAGGAAGCTCCTTCCTTCCACACACTCTTATGACTCTCTGCAGAGTAAGCCAGAATTGCTGACAGCCTTGAACACTGCTACAACAATATTACTATACTTGGCAAAGAAGTACCCTTGCGGCGAGAGAAAGGCTGTAATTTTGACTGTCACTTCATATTACACTAGATATTATTTCACTGTGTACACATGCACACACTCACAAACTCTTAATAGACTACAGTTTTCGCACTGCCTGCCTTTCCAATATAAATGGCAATATAATGCCAGCCAATCGCCAATGGGATCCCGGCGAGAAACAAATGTTTTGCATTATGGAAACATCGTTGGAGGAGGCCTTTGAAGGGATGTTTCATCCCTTTGTCCCCCACTCAGGCCGCTGACACCCCACCATCAACTTCAAAAGCTAATTGCTTCAGTTATCAAAAGGATTTCACCGTTTTGTTTTGTTTTGTTTTTAAACCCCTTTGGAGGACAAGGTTATCAGGAACAAATTCTCTGCTGGAAAACGCCCGTGATGCGTGGTGAAGCGGGTACCACGCGATTCTTTGTATCCTAGGCACGAGTCAGATGCCTGAAGTGCAGAATTTCAAAATGTATATACGTCGAAAAAAAAGTATCCTCTTCATGCATTTACTCTGTGTTTCTTCTCACGTGAGGGAGCCTGTTTGACAGCAGTGGCTGCTGGTCATGACACAGTTAAGCCAAACTGGCCACCGTGGAACAGCCTGCCACCTGAACCTTGCCAGATCTGCATTCTGTCCCTAACAGACACCAGCGCCTGTCTCTGCAGAGAACTGAACACAGCATATGCTTTCCTCTTAGGAGCTTCAAGCTGAAGCATATTGGGCCAGCTTCCCCACTGAGCCCTCTCCCCCCGGTTCAGTTTACAAGATGGTACGTTAATAACGACTCTGTTGGTCCAGGGCCAGGAATTCGGTGATGTCAGTAGGAGCTCCAAAATGAGAAGTCTCCCAGAATCCAGGGGTGGGGGTGGCGATGGAGGGGGTCCAGAGGATGAATGCATAAGTGGAGAAAACTGCGACTTGCCCCCAGGGGAAAAGGCCAGAAATGGCAGCAGGAAAGGCAAGAAGAGTCTTTACGTAAAGACTTTCCGTAAAAACTCTTCCAATAAAGAGTTTGCGCCAACAAAGCTGGTATGCAATCCACAGGATGCTTGGGAAACTAGGCTATTCAACAAGCCCTCATCTTTGCCTTCCTCCTGCTTTTTTTTTCCTTCCTTCCAATTACTATTTCAGAAGATTTAAATAAGATTTAAACTGTTTCACTGGGTCAGGGGACAGCCGCAGCAAACTCCCTGCCCTCTGTTAGAAAGAACGTATCCCAAACTTCCCCGCGTCTGCTGACCACACCGAATTTAACAAGGTTCGCCGGTGAACTCGAGTAAGTTTCCCACAGTGACACATTAATAATAAGTTCCTGATCCCATCTATCCCAAGCCATGAATATGTAATGTTATAAAATGAGTCCTTTTCACACAACAGAACCTCAGACGTGATAAATAAAAACTATCCATCACGAGCCTGTGAAAAATTAATGAGGGTTCGGAGACGTGACGAAAATATGGTGACCGAGGAGGGGTGGGCCAGTTCCTAAGAGCCCCCCTATCTTTCAGATGGTAAATATCCTTGCCCCCGCCCCTCACCGCACAACCAGGTGGCTGTGAAGGACCAGATTTGTATATACATCGAAAAAAATGTATCCAAGCACGGAGAGGTCACGGACTCTTGACATTTGACCCATGATTTGAACTCTAGCAGCAGAGCCTGAGTTTGTTAGTTTAGTTACGTACAGTTCATAACCAACTTGCTTCCAGAAGTCCTGGAGGATGCTCACAGCAGTTGGGGTGAGTGGGAATGGCTGGGCTGCTGCTGGGGTGAAACCACGCTTGTCCGTCCTTCAGATGAGTTACACAATCAAGGCCACTTGCTGGGTGAGCACCCTTTGCAAGGCACTGGGTGGGTTCTAATTCTCTCTCACTATGACTCCACCTGACAACTGGGGAAACCGAGGCCAGGATGAGCTAACATAATTAACTCCCTAGAGTCTAACAGCTGGTGAGCAGCAGAGCCAAACAGAGGGGGTCCTCTGCTCCAGACCCCCGCCTTCCCACCTGCAGCCACTCCTCAGCGTTCCTGGGGTGAGTGTACTGACGTTGCTTCAGCTGCCTCCTAGACCCACTTCAGGGCCTTCGGAGGACAAACCAGGCTTTGCGGGTGGCTCAATGGCAAAGAATCTGCCTGGCGCTGCAGGAGACGTGCGAGACATGGGTTTGATCCCTGGGCCATGAAGGCCCCCTGAGAAAGGGAATGCCAGCCCACTGCAGCATTCTTGCCTGGGAAAGCCCGTGCACAGAGGAGCCCGGTGGCTGCAGCCCAGGGGCCATGAGGAGTCGGACATGGCTGGGCGACTGAGCACACGCGCCCAGAGGTGACCTCGTGGGCGGATGCCTGTGCTCCTGGCTCTTCTCTGGAGCTGAACACGTGGTCTGTGGGGACAATCAGCCAATGGGATGACCCCGTTGATCCCTCCAAGCTCTGAGCTTCTGCCTTCCACGGAGAGGAGAGCTAGGTGCGCGAGGAGTTGCGGTGTGACCGGGTGCAGCCGTGCTGGCCTGGCGCTGCCTGTGCTCTCGCCTGGGCTATTCCTGCTCCCACGTGCTGAGTGCACCTCTGTCCACCTGAAGGAACCGCTCACGCTGGAGGAGCAGTGCAGCCCCTGTGCCACCCCTCCTCCCCAGTCTGGCCCAAGAGGCCCACCCAACAAAGCCAGAGGCTGCAGTGATGGGTACGGACCAGCCGGGTGACATCAGTGAGGAGAGAGGGCCACATGTCAAAAAAGAGACCCTGGGAGGGAGCCGACCTTGGGAACCCCCACTGCCCACCTCCAAGAGCCACCAGAACATGGGGCCAATGCTGCCAGGTCATATGGTTATTTCAGAGAAAACCAGCAATCAAGATTTTAAGGGAACTTGCTCCACTACAAAAAGAGAAAGTGTGTGTGTGCCAAAGAAAACATGTCTACAGGCAGGATTCCACCACGCTTTCCATCTACAATGGTGTCAGGTTTAATGCTCTGGGCTCCTGAGAGAAGGCTGCTCTGCCCACGCCCAGGGCAGACCCTCGCTGCTTGCTGGACTGGACGGATTCACACCCCAGCTCTCAACAGATGAACCGAAAGCTTGGAAAGCTAATAAAACCAAAAACCAGCTAAGAGAAAGGAAACGCTATCTGGACCCTATTGCGAGTTTACCTTTCATCAGCCAGTAAAGACTCAGTGTTCCTCCATGCAGGGCTGCCTGGGACCCAACAGGCATTAAGGGACAAGGAATTTTTCTGTTTCTTTGTCTTTCCCAAAGGGAACACCCAAAGTGGGGCTCGGTCCAGAGCAGAACCACTAAGGTGATCCCAGGAGACCCAACCTCAAAAGACAGCAAAGAGCAGCTTAAACAAGAAGGTAGGTCAATGGGCTGAGAGGTGGCTCAGCAGCTCAATCCCAGGGTCAGACTAAGCGTGGCCAGTGACCCAGGAGTGACACAAAGCCTGAAGCCAAACAGAGGAGTAAGCCAGAGTCAGACCAACCCCTTGTCGCTGAGGGACACGGGCTCAGTGCCCATTCTCTGACCCGCAATACCAGGCATCAGCTGGGCCCACCAAACAGAGTGAGAGCTTCTCCTGCCAAACCCTACTGGGCTCACTGACGCACAGAGGAGACAGCTCTTCTGTGCGATGAAGAGAGTTCTGGAGAGAGGAACTCTGCACAGCTGGGGGTTTCCCGAGCTCTGGCCTCATATTCCTGCATGAGTCACTCAATGCAAAGAAAAGCGGGGAAGCCCATGTGAATGCCGACCGCAAGGGAGTTTATAAACCAGTGGCCCATGGGGTCGCGGAGAGTCGGACACGACTCAGTGACTTCACTTTCACTTTCATGCACTGGAGAAGGAAATGGCAACCCACTCCAGTGTTCTGGAGAATCCCAGGCACGGCAGAGCCTGGTGGGCTGCTGTCTATGGGGTAGCACAGAGTCGGACACGACTGAAGTGACTTAGCAGCAGCAGCAGCAGCAGGGGTATTGAGAGGAGTTCAGAAAATACTACGAGAAAATTTTTAAAGTGATAAACGCATCAAAGACAGAAAAAACAAAGTGGAAAGTAGGACACGGTGGCAAGAACTCTTGGCAGATGTAATTGCGGAATGGAACGGGTTTCAATGTTTGGGTAGGAGTTAGATAAGAAGAGACTGGAGAACGATGAGTGAAAACAGGAAGTGTGTTTCGAGCAGAAGGACCTGCTTGAAAGGAATGGAAAAAAGGAATGGAAGTCTCAAGTGTCTATGGAGACGAGATGCAGTTCCAGTTTAGCAGAAACACAGGGTTTAACGGGTTTCCCTGGTGGCTCAGACAGCAAAGACTATACCTGCAATGAGACCAGGGTTCGATCCCTGGGTCAGGAAGATCCCCTGCAGGAGGGCATGGCAACCCACTCCGTTATTCCTGCCTGGAGAACTCCATGGACAGAGGAGCCTGGCGGGCTACAGTCCACGGGGTCACAGAGAGTCAGACACCACTGAGTGACTAACACTCCGTGTAGGGTGTAATACAGGGGGGTTTGTTGGGGGTTTACACATAGATTTGTTTGTAGTTTTAAAACAACCAAGCAATTTTTCAGGGCAAGCAGATGACCTGTCAGATGTTGGGTTCTCCAGTCCCAATCTGCTAATATAATAACCATGTGAGGTCAAACTCCATCCCGCCCAAACCCGAGTGTGAGATGGAAATCCAGACACCAATGGATTGTTCCCAATGGTTTAACCTACAGGAGGCTTCAACTCAGTAAGGCTGTGGCAGACATTGCATCTTCCTACCTCATCACACCTCCTTCCAGACCCCATCTCCATGGATGGCACCAGCATGTTCAAGCCCTTCATCCTTCCTTTCTCACGGCCCACACTTGCCACCCCTTCCCTCCACTCCTGTTGTCGACCAGATCTTGTCGCTTTCAGCTCCTTATCCTCTGCCACACTGCCTCCTCCTAGCATTCGCCGCCGTCACGCCTGTTCAGAAACTCGTCATTTCCTGCCTGGGTGACTGAAACCCTCTCCCAGCAGGTAGCCTACCCTCGTTTCTCACGGAGCTGCCAGAGAGGCCTCCTAAAAGGCGAGTCTGATAATTTCACGACCCTGCTCTAAATTCCTCCTACAGCTCCCTGTGGCTTGGATGTAATAAATGTTTATTGAACGAATGAGCTCTCCGATTACACGCTATTCTCTGCCTGGTACAGTGAAGGTCAGGCTTATGTGAAACATACTTCTGAGCAGAGTTGGGCAATGAACAAAGTGGCTCATTCTGAATTCCACCCCCCGCCCCACGCACTGATCCCTCTGCGGAGACTCAGGAGGTACAACTACAGGGGGAAGGAGGTCGGAAAACGAGACTGGGACCAACTCAAGGCTAAGAGGTTTGGGACTGACTGTGCTTTACATGATCACCTCACCCAATTTTCAGAAAGTCTGGACTCATCCTATAGGAAACAAGGTCGCTTCTATTACTACTCATTGTGGTATTTTAAGGATGGCCACAAATTCTTCACTTCCACTATCAGAAAGTGGGGCACACGTCCACTCTCCATGAATCCAACAGGCTTTGTGATCACTTTAACCACACAAGTGAGGCCACATCTGTTTCTAGACCCAGGCCTTAGGAAACTGGCAGCTTCTGTTTCCTGTCTTTCAGAATACTCTCTCTGGACCCCTGAGCTACGACTTAAGAAGCTCACCCACACAAAGCCACCAAGTTGGAAAGGTCATGCGTAAGCTCTGGGCAGCTGTCACTGTGGGAAGGTGCCAGACATATGGATGGCCACCCTGGACCAGCCGACCCAGCTCGTTCATCAGCAGAGAACCACCGAGTGACCTCAACCGAGGCCATACACACCAAAAGAGTCACCAGCTGGGCTCTGCCAGAACACCTAATTCACAAAAATCACAAGCCAGATGGCAGGGCCGCTGCCCTAAGCTTCAAAGCTTGGGGATGACCGTTATGCACTGCCACACCCTCACCTTTACAGGTGAGCTACACGTGGCTCCAAAAGGTTCACCGACTGACCTATGGTCTCTTGGCTGGAAAGCTGCACACAGCCTGGATTATAGTTACTCTGCCTGACTCAGATGTGCACAATGCAACCCCTCAAAAAACAAAGCCACGTGGGCAGGGTGGGCTAACTGAATTCCTCCATGCTCTCTGGATTGTGTAAACAGTGCCAAAATGCTTCGCCTCTCCTTGTGTGACTAACCTGTCAGTACAGCTGACCACCAGGGGCTTCCCACACCTCCCACCCTCTCCTCTCCAGGCAGAGGCTCATGTGACTGTCTTTCCCGCTGCAAAGACTAAGCTCTGTGATGACCAAGAAATAAAGATCAACGCAAGGACAAGAGACAACCTCCCATCCCAAAGGCGGCTCCTCACTGGGGTGAACAACCCTGAGGCTCCTATCACCCTAAGAAGGAAGACAAGGCAGACATTTAATTAAACTGTTCTAAGGATGTCCTACCTAAATCTAGATTTTGGAGAATTTCGAGCTATAAAAATTTAAGGATTGGTTCCCGGGATCTTGAGACTGCAGATGAGTCTAAAGTGTGACACTTCAGCAGATTGTGGCTCATGTTTCAGTGAATGGAACGGCGGAAGCAAGAGCGCATTTACACGGGCTTATGATTTCCTCTGACAAGGTACACGCGCTCATTCCTGCGACCTAAGCAAAATTCCCAGGGCAAAACAGATTTGAAAGTCAGGTGGACAAGAAGACCATCTGTGAATGAGATAATGTACGAAATCCCCAACGGAAATTTCTTTAAAAAACAGGGTTCAAGATGACAGAAGAGCATCCACAGACCTGTTCACAGTTTAAAGTCAGTAGTCGCTGGTCCTGATATACTTCTAGAGCTCCATAAAATAAGACCATCTTCATTTGATAATGGATTTCCAAAAATTAAACTATAAATGATGAAAACCACTGCAGACTGATCGAACAGCAAGACGATGGGGTCTTTCAGAGCAACCGCTTTACACGAACGGAAACAAGGATTCTGAAAGTAGATCTGCCACTCTGTCTCAGCTCCTACTCTTTCATGATGGACTGAGGAGGACGCAAAACTTTCAGATTCCTCCCTGGCTGCCTTTCATGCCCCATTTCAGCAGACACACCATCCTCGGGGCAGCCAAAGTACTCAGACAAATGCCCCCAAAATACTCAGGCCCGGCAACTGAAAGGGAATGATTTACAACTCACACCCGGTATTCATTTAAGAAAACTGTAAAATATCATGGCTAGTCACTTTGAAAATGGGCCAAAATAAGACTGCGTTCGACAGAAGAGTTCATAGGAAAAGAAATCTGACTTTGGGGCCAGACGGGCTTGGGTTGGAATTTCTCAACCAGGGCTGATGGTGACACCGCTTTGGGAAAAGACTTCAAAACTGAAAGGGTCTCTGTCTTTGCTTCTGCAAAAGTCAGAGCCCCCTCTGGGGCCCACGGGGCAGGGGCGGGCACCTAACAGGTGCGGAGTCCAACCTCGAAGGTCTGGACTGTCTGTCACTATTCCCAGCGGGGCAGCAGAGGGTTAAGAACACGGGCCTCGGAATCTGGCAACCTGGGTTCCATCTCTGCCTATACCACTGGCACCCGCTGTGTGCACCTACGTCAGTTAGCCAGTCTCTCTTTGCCTCCTTTTGAAATTATTATTATTTCATGGAAGTATAATTGTTGGGAGTCCTCAGTTCACAGGGCAGCCTTAAGGGTGAACAGCACTAATGTGTGGAAGATGCACACATGGTCTGTGCCATCACAGACATTTCTTTGCTTTCTACGTTTTCTTAGGTCACATACACAATTTTTTTTTTTTTTAAGAAAATAAATAACAGGCTGTGGGACGGATTTAGCCCGCAGACCATAGTTTGTTCATACCCAGCTCTTTCTCATCACAGTTATTCGGTGGTGACTTTCAAACTGTGAAGGGCCTGAGACTTCACCCTATCTGTAAGCTAAGGGGTTACCTGCCAAGTTTCATGGAGGCCACCAGCAGATATGACTCCAGCGCAGACACAAAATACTTCCTCACGCAAGCATCACCAACTGCATGAAGCACGTATCTTCATCAGCTCCCATCACCGCCAGGACCAAGCCCATGAGGCTGAGGGGAG
>SJYF01000419.1:5026187-5053676 GCA_006410515.1 Procapra przewalskii | reverse complement strand
TGGGGTGGGGCGGGGATGGCGTGGGGCTGGAATACTCTAACACCCAGGTGCGGCAGTCGCCCTGCGGGCAGTTCCTAGGAACACCCCGTGAATGTCAAGCCCCCAGAAGGTTCGGTTTTGTCCCCCCAAAGCAGAGCTCAGACACACGCCCCACAGGTGCAGTACCGGCTGCAGCATTCGCGGGGGCGATCTAGTTTTCCAAAGAGCCGTACCATCTACACAGACACTGGTTCTTCCATGCCACTGGTGACATATGTTAATTCCCAAAAAAGAACACACCCTGGTTAAATCTTCCAGCAAAACTACATTCAGATTATCTAGCCTATTCTGTAATCCTTTTTTCATCTCAGAAAATAAACAGCTACCTCTATATGCTAGAATTTACTAGTATCTTAAATTGACAGTGGTATATCTTCCTCTCACAGGTTATTAATGCTTCAATATGACCAATTTCTTTTTGCACAAGTAGCTAATTTCTTTTCATTTCCTTCAAGCATCATTGAAAGTGAAAGTGAAAGTGAAGTCACTCAGCCGTGTCCAACTCTTTGTGACTCCATGGACCATAGCCCACCAGGCCTCTCCATCCACGGGGGTTTTCCAGGCAATCAAAGGGTCACTGGTGAGTGTCTGAGACATCTTGAATGTCATAAGCCACTTATTTAAAATAAAATATTTTTATTTATATGGAGGATATTACAATAAATGGTCAAGTAGGGATTCATACAGAGAAGGCAATGGCACCCTACTCCAGTACTCTTGCCTGGAAAATCCCATGGGCAGAGAAGCCTGGTAGGTTGCAGTCCATGGGGCCACTAGAGTTCGACACCACTGAGCAACTTCGCTTTCACTTCTTACTTTCATGCACTGGAGAAGGAAATGGCAACCCATTCTAGTATTCTTGCCTGGGACATCCCATGGACAGAGGAGCCTGGTGGGCCACAGTCCTTAGGGACACAGAGTTGGACACGACTGAGTGCCTACGCACTTGCCTCTATCAGAACTGTACACAGTATGACCTGGATTTACATATAGTTTTCTGGGAAACAAAATTTATTACACCTTGTATACACTGTCTCTCTCTCCTTTTTTTTTTTTTTTTTGTAGTAGAATAATAAAAAGTGGAATATATTCAGTTCTTGTTTCAAGAAAGAAAAAAATTTCCTATGGCACAGAATGGTTATTCATCCCGGGTCACACAGCAGGTGAGGGGGTTAAAAGAAACTGGAACACCAAGAGTTCCACAAGTTGTCATGTCACTTTTCCACTCAAAGCAGCAGAGCATGTGTGATAACTCTTCTCAATCTTTCCCAAAGAAGAAAGACGCTGTGATCTAATTACAAAGTCTCCCAGTGAACAAGGAATGGGGGTAAGAGAAACCTGTCTGGCGGATTTCCTTCTATTTCTCGGTTTTAGCTGTGAGCTTGCAGGAAGGGTCAAGGAGAGGAAACAGCACTGCCCCGCACTGGGCTCCCTTCAGGCCCTGCTAATAGGAGTGAGACAAGGCTTGAGAAGCACCTGAGGGTCTTGTCACTCAATGCCCCCTTCCAGGCTGGCGTGGAGGAGCCTGCGCTGCCTCCCGTGAGCCTGGAACTGTCAAAAGGCATTCCCCAAACCCATCCACAGTGCCTGCTGCCAAGTAAGGGCCCTGCTGCACTACCGGCTGCAAACGGCTCCATTCTGGGGCAGACCTGCAGCAGCATCTGAGCAAACTTGGGAGAAAACTCACGAAACCTGATGGCTTTATTTACCCTTCCAACATTAAGAGAAACACACATGCCTCAACCTTCACTTTCTGAATGTTTACTGGGAGATTAGAAAAACAACAGATGACAGCCAGTGTGTCAGCCTCAAAGAATCACAAATACCCTTCTTTAAACAACCCAGAGGCCAGCTGGAGCCCCTGGGCCAGGAGCCTTCGTGTGTGTTTAACAAGTTCAAGGTGCTGGCATTCCTTTGGGATGCAAACAGACATAAGAGATGGTGCCTCAAGTCCAGGGCCAAAAATGCAGAGGGGACTCCCTTGGCCTCAGGTGAAGCCAACGTACCGAGATCTCACTCTCACTCGCAAGGCAGGAGACGAGGGCCACACGTACGGCTGTTGCAGACTGCGTACTGAAAACGCCAACAGGCCACCGTTTACACAGAGTACAACACGGATGGAGCAGGAAGCCACTGCCTTTCTCCCGGGGATTCTCCCGCCCCAGGGTTTGAACCCGGGTCTCCTGCACTGCAGGCAGACTCTTTACCACTGAGCCACCAGGAAAGCCCCCTCTTCAAAAGGACCCTAGGAAAGTAAATGCGAGCCCCGCTCCGGAACACGACCTCTCCCCCACATCCCCTCTAAAGGAGCAGAGCTAGGGAACCGCAGAGCTGATTGACCCAGAAGGATTTAACATTTTCCTCTGTCTGCCGAGAGTTTCTTGGTGGCTTCCAAGTTTTGAAATCCTCCAGGTTTATTCATTTTGTTTCTTTTCCCTGCCCACCATGCTGGAAGTAGGAAACTGGGGCTACCATTTCGTAAACTGGTGTCCTACCATTTCGTAAAGACTGTGGGCTGGAATCAGACAGGAGCGAAGAACAGCGGGGAGGGGGCAGGGACGGTGCTGGGCCGATTGCCCCCACAGTCCAGAAAATCACAGGTCCCGGAGAGAACTTGTGAGAACAGCAACATGAGGCCTTAGTGTAGAGATGATGACTGTGAAGAGGGAAGCTGTGGGTCACAGGAGACACGCGTCGGTGCCAGGGCTGGAAAGACGTCCTGAACAACTCTTGCAAGGCAAGGTCCCTTGGCATGTTCCGCTGGCGGGCTCCATAACAGCTGGGGCAAGACGGGTCCCCCCTCATGGCGAGATGGAGGGTTTTCAGGACCCTGGCTGGAACCAAGAAACGAGAGGCACAGGCCACAGACAGCACGTGATGTTTTCGAAGAGCGCTCCTGGAGAGGGGCGGTGGACTGCTGCCCGAAACGAACGTCTGAATGATGAGCAGAGGTGGCAGGACCGAGAGAGAAGACAGAAGGGATTCTGGGGGGTAACAATCAAGAAAGTCCTTCAGGAAAGACGTTTTTTAAAAACAAGGAATATTTACACAGAGATCGCTCAAAAGCGAGCCTTGCTAAGTGAGGCGAGGTGACTGGATTTCCAGGGTGAATAGCTGTGTGGATGCGCCCTGCCTCTGCCCAGGACCTGGGCAGTAAAGCCAAAACTGCCCGCTGAGCCGTAAAGCCATTTCTCACTGAGCTGTGCCAGGAGAAAGCAAGGTCAGACCGGAGCTCCGTGGACACGGAAAGCACGCCCCCCGATTTCAGCGTCTTAGAAGCCTCGCCCCTCGAGTCACTGTTACGTAACTCCTACACAATTGGCCCCCGGGGTTTGATTTTTCAGATTCCACCTTCGTGAAAGTAATGTTGTTATATTACTCTGTGACTACTGAGAATGAAAATGAAGTTTTTTGTTAATGAAGTTAAGTCTTTTTTCCCCGTCTTTGAAGAAATCTAGAGAAGACTAATTCAGATCAGCCACTGAACCAATGACTGGTAAATACATTCATGAAGCCGTGGCCGTCCAGAAGTTGTGGGAAGCCCGAGCAAATCCTGGAGCGTGAGGATGTCTTTCCTGATCTCAGCTCTGCCGTGCACGAACCCTGGGATTCTGAGCAAGGTGCTTAACTCCTTAGTGGCCCCGGCTTCTTCATCTATAAAACCAACACAGCGATAACACTTACTCACAGAGGTCATGTGATGACTGAAAACCAAAACATATGCAGAACACTTGGGATGTGGCTTGGCAAACTAAGAGTTGGTAGTGTACGTAATGGACACGGCTCCTCTGATGTGACAGTCAGCGTCGCTCTCGTTAAGGACTACCGGTTTCTGACACACTAACGAGTGTCCGGTGAGATGAAGACTACACAAGAGGACTTCCTGGGGGTCCAGAGGTGCTTTAGAATCCGCCTGCCCATGCAGGGGGATGCGTTCAGTCCCTAGCCTGGGAAGATGCCACATGCCTCAGGGCAACTAAGCCCGCGTGCCACAGCTACTGAGAGCCCACACACAGCAATGAAGACCCAGCACGGCCAAGAATTAACTTTTCCATTTTAAAAAGGAAAAAATCTGTACAAAAAAAGACTACACGGCTGCTGGAATGTGACCTTCAGCACATTTTTTCCTCCATCAGAACCCTAATCTTCCCTCTTCTAGGAAATGGGATAATAAGGATGTCATGGGGATTAAAGGACTTGAGAAAGTAGAGGCCAAATGTACCCCTGGTTCTCTGGCAAAACAGAGCTGGAAAATTTGAATAATTATTCCGATTCGAACAGAGGGTAGGGTCCGACATTTATAAAGGGCCTCCGTAAATAGATGATATTACCGCCGCTGTTTGCGTTTCTATCAGCCCCAATGCTGAATAATCAATAATAAATGTTGTTTAAACAAATGGTGTAATTTTCCAATCTGTGTTGTTCTAAACCGACCTTTCCTCCTCATTGCCATTTGTAATGCATGCATAATTCATTGACGGAAGCAGAAGAAGAAATAAGGGTGTTGGTCTAAGTGGCCCTTTTTTGGGGCTGCTTTTGATGATTTGTTATAAGCCCTATAAATAAAACAAAACTTGTCACTGTAAATATGTATTGTGCTATCTAGAGGTATATTTAGTGGGTAAAATAATAAAAGCAGCCTTCTTCTCCTGGAAATCTCACGCTATAATTAATTGCTGGCAAGATTTATTCTAGAACTTGAGAGCCCCTAAGTAGAAGGGAAAAATAAAGGCCACTGCCAACACAAACGCTATGAGAAGTGTCTAAAGGGCAGGGCCATCTGCCATTGTGGAACATGCTCGCTGGTGCTCTTGTCTGGGAGGCAAAAAAGGGTGATTCAGATGGCAGTTTTGTTCAGGTGGAGTTATGTGTAGGTATGTGTACACATAGATATACCCTTTTGATAGATCACGAAGCAAGGGGTGTGCAGAGCCAATTGCTGTCAACCTCAGTTCCTGTTTTCTGTTCACACATATACAGCTCTCTCTACCTGGACAAAAATATGCTTGTGTGTGTGTGTGTGTGTTTGTGTGGACTTCTCCGTGTCCAGTGGTTACGACTCCACGTTTCCAACGCAGGGGGCACAGGTTCAATCCCTGATAGGAGAAGATCCCGTATGCTGCACAGTGTGGTCAAAGAGAAAAACAAAAGCAAAAACCAGGGTGTGTGTGTTTATGTGCACTCACAGAAAAACATACACACATTTCTTTAAATCAAGGGCAGATGCCGAGATTTTGGGAGCCAGCTGCAGTCAGCTCTAAGGCCGGTCTGCCGCCTGTCCACTTGTACAGGCTCACTGTGCAGTGAAGCCCCTCCGACACGGAGACGAGAGTGAGCGCCCCTCTGTCCCCAAAGGGCCCCTCCCTGCGCTCCCTCAGATTGCAGTGGATGACATGCCAATGAAACGTGTTTGCTCTGGTCCCGGAGATCAAAATCAGGGCTTAACCTGCAATTTGCTCTACAAGTCCCATGGTGCTTGCCAGATCTGAAGACTTCATTCTAATCTTCCCTGCTGAAAAAATAATCAAATACTCCGGCAAAGATGTATTGACAACTCTTAATTAACCATGCTAATGGGGGGAGAGAGAGCATGGATAAATGAAATCCACACATCACCTAAAACCTTCACTGGGCCATTAATTTCCAACTTCTCCTTCACTAAACCTTGGATAGGGAGGGCAGATTAACACGCACTTTGACAACAGAATGAATTGATCCACATCTGTACCACGCCAGTCATGCTGGGAGCAGGTTAACAAGCCGGGAAACGGCCCAGGACACCACTGTGCTCTGAGGGTGCCAGGGCTCGGTGGTAACGGTCTTGGATCTTTTGGGGTACAAAGTAAATATATTTTCGGTGGCTTCTAGGGTGGAATCTGCTGGAACGGCTTTGCAGCAGAAGAGGCTCCTGTGAAGGAGCCTCTTCTGCTTCCTTACCTACCACAGTCACATCTCAGTTAGAAGGGGTGGCGAGGACGCAGACAGCCAAGGGGAGCACACGCACAGAGTCCAGTCACTGCCCAGCAGAGTCCAGTCGCTGCCTGCTGACAAGCACCTGACGGCCATGGACCAAAGCTGCAGACGGGGCAAAGCTGACCCCTCTGAACTGACCACAGCTCAGTGGAGATGAGGGAGCGGGAGGTTTCCCGAAGGCAGGAGGTGAGCTGGCACGTGTTAAGCACCCCTGTGTTCCAGGCACCGTGGAATGAGACTCTGGATGGACACTGGGCAAAGAGCAGAAGTGGACCTCCTCCTCCTCCGTGAAGCTCTGGCACAGCCCCATGGATGGCAGGAGCCTGAGCCAGGAGCCCTGAGCATCCGTGCCTCAGCCTTCACCAGTCATCACTGCACCTGCACACTGCCCAGTGTGGCACAGACGCCCAGGAAACAAGCATTACAATACTAACAGCCAGCATCTCCTGGGCACTGTCGACGGACCAGGCACGTCACGGGGACTGTCTCATTTCATCTATTACCCAGGCGGAACCAAGGGTACGAGGGAAGTTAAGTCCCTTGCCCAGGGTGGCAGGGCCAGAAAGGAGCAGAGCTGAGAATGAACCAGGCCACCGAGCTCCCCGTGGGCCTTCTGACCTTGACACTGTCATCTGGGGGGCTCTCCTTCATGTGCCAGAGAGACAATGTGCTCAAGACTCTCCGTGCTTCCCCGTTTAATCCCTGGGTGTCGTAAGACTGAGAGTCTACCGCTATTCTACAAACGAGGAGAGCGGTCTGGGCGGTCACGGGGCCATGAAGCAGGCTGGTACACACAAAGCCAGGTGCTTGGCAGTGCCAGTGTTGGTGAGAAAGGGCCCCCACCTGGGTGGCCCTCTCCCCCGGCCCCCCTGAGGGCACCCCACGGCTCTGCAGGTGGCACTCAATACACCTGCTCAAAGGAAAGAGGGGGGTGCTTGGGGAAAGGCAAGAATCGGGCAATGCTGAGACACACAAAGCACATCTTTCAAGAAGAACCACGTCACACACTCCTGGTGGGAAATAACAGAACATCCCCACGTGAGACTCTGACGGCAGGGACAAGCGAGGCTGCGGGCTGGAAACGCGACAGCTTGCAATTCTGGCTGAACGGTCACTCTCGGGGCCCGGGATTGATCTCCCTTTCGCTGGAGCCCAGGAAGGATAATGAATCCCCCTCAGCAGCTGATCAATGACTTGCACTTACGGGCTGGCACCACCACCACCCCCCGCAACAAGGTTAAAAGAACAAGGCTCCTGAGTGATGGTCACAGGCGAACGGGCTGAGGAAGAGGAAGTTGAAAATATTAAGAAATCAACAGGGGCATTTAAAAGCGAAGCCCTCTCCTCACCACGGAAGATGTTCCGCTATTCATCTTGCTCCCT
Organism: Procapra przewalskii; assembly: GCA_006410515.1. Lineage (NCBI taxonomy): Eukaryota > Metazoa > Chordata > Mammalia > Artiodactyla > Bovidae > Procapra > Procapra przewalskii. The sequence goes on along the minus strand of SJYF01000419.1, from coordinate 5,046,281 downwards.
GACTCTGCTTCGCCAACTTGATGGAAGATGGTTTAACTGACGTAAAAACCAGCTCCGTGTGTATAGCTCTGATTGATGGAGCCGTTCCGAGCATCAGCCAAAAAAATGGCAGTAAAAGATGCCTCAGGCTTCCTGTTAACTGTTTTATGGGGACACCGACACTTTTTCCTCCTCTTGTTTAAAGAATAAATTAGCTGAACAAGTACTTTCCAAAACAGGGTATTTCTATACTGAGATTTAAAAAAAAAAATGGAAGACCTCTGGGATGTCCGTGTATGTTTGAGGGCAGTCAGGATGGTGAACATCAGGTTATGTAAGGCTTCTTCCACGGGCAGCTGTTTGGTTTCTGGGGCTATGATTTAACTGAGTTTTACTGAAGGCTGTGTAATAACAAACTGTGCCATAAAGTAGCCTGTACAGAGGCAACGTCTCAGTGGCAAGAGGAAGAAAAAAGTCTCTTGGACGGGAGTCTTGAAAAGAATGCAGAGATGCTCCAGGTGGGCTGTGATAAAGGACCACAGGGGAGACCACCCACAAACAAGCGTGGAAGGGCAGTTTCCCATGACCGTGCTCCAGCACGGGAGGAGGGTCCGGTTGCAGCACAGCATCCGATTCCTGCGGATGCGCCTTGCATAAGGGATGGGAAGCAGCGGAGGTTTCCAGAATCTCAGCGCTCCGCTTTTTGTTCTCCTTCTCCGGGCGCAGGGGGCTTGTTCCCTGCCTTTCTCCTCTCTCATTTTGAAGAAAGTTAATAAGGACCTGGGACCGTCTGCAGCTTCCTAGCACGTGAGGCTCGGCCATTGTTGAAGAATGCTGTCTGTGGCGCGGTGCGAGAGCTTCGGAAGCGTCCAAATTTGGAATTCCTTTCCGAAGGCTCGGGACAGACTCCATGCCCTGGCATTCCATGGATGACAAATGTCCACCCTGTTGCCACCTGTCTTTGAGATATGCACGTTAGTGAAGCATAAACTTCACTTGACTCTCACAATAAAATTCACTGTTTATGCGCGCCATCTAGAATAAGCTCTTATCTCCACAGTGCAGGGAACGGTTACCCACTCCAGTGCTCTCACCTGGAGAATTCCATGGACAGAGGAGCCTGGTGGCTCACAGTCCATGGAGTCGCTAAGAGTCGGATGCAACTGAACAGCTAACACCCTCACAACACTGCAGGGCAAAAGGCCCACACCTTCCCCCCTACCATCCCCAGGGCTCCAGCCAAGTCCCAGGCACTTTCCACGAGTTTCCCCCAGGTGGTTCCTGGTCCAAGTTATCATGTCTGAAGAAGTCTCATGTGCTTATACCTATGACTGAGAAATTCTACCTCTGGTGTGTTAATCCCATAGAAATAATCTGATGTGGTAAGGGCTTTAGAACCAAAGATGCTCATGGCTTTGTAACTGACAACTGAAAAGAGAGAGTTACAATCTAAAACTTCACTTAACAACAGAATAATGAGCTAAGAATCACGGTTCATCTAGTTGGTCTATCATCAAGCAATCAATCAAAGCACTGCTTAAGACAGTCTACAAAAAGTGTGTGTGTGTGTGTGTGTGTGTGTGTGTGTTTAGACGCTAAGTTGTGGCCGACTTTGCAACGTCATGGACTGTAGCCCACCAGGCCCCTCCCTGTCCATGGAAATCTCCAGGCAAGAATACTGGAGTGGGTTGCCATTTCCTCCTCCAGGGCATCTCCTAACCCAGGCATTGAACCCACATCCCCTGCACTGGCAGGCAGATTCTTGACCACTGAGCCATCAGGGAAGCGCTGTACAGAAACTGGGAGGAGTGAATCCGTACAGGAGGAAAGGAACTATTATCCATATAGCATGATTACCACTATGTTAGAAAAAAAAAATCATCTCTGGAGTATCTGGACTGCAGTAGCAGAATTAATTTAGAATTAATTCGTGTGGGCACCTGTCACAAGTGTATATGCTGCTATCACAGCGGAGCAGAACACAGCAACCCATGCATTTTAAAGCACCGGAAGAACATGTGCCAAGATGCTGAGTGCATATACTGGATATTTTTTCTCTCTGTTCAACTTTTGTGCAGTCTCTTATCTAAATGAGCATGCAACTTCTATGGGAAGTTGTTAATTTTAAGAAGTGAAACTCCACGAGAAGACACTGCTTTCAGGCCTTCTGCATCACACGTGCATCTGTAAGCTGGGCAGAGGCCCTGCCCGTGCTCTAAACTTGCCCGAGAGTGCTGAGCCTGGACACGCACAGGCTGGCCCCCTTGTTACGGCATGGGTTTCTCCTTGGACTTCACTGCTGAACTTAATCCTTTCGCAGGGCAGTTACTCTGAGGGACCTGGAAGTGTGAATTTAGTGACCAGCAGAGACAATGTGGGTTTCCTTTGTGGCTCAGCTGGTAAAGAATCCGCCTGCCATGCGGGAGACCTGGGTTCAATCCCTGGGTTGGGAAGATCCCCTGGAGAAGGGAAAGGCTACCCACTCCAGTATTCTGGCCTGGAGAATTCCATGGACTGTACAGTCCACAGGTAGCAAAGAGTCAGACACGACTGAGCAACTTTCACTTTCAGAGATGATGAGACTGAAAGAGAAAAACAGTAAGATCTAGAGAAACACACTGTGGCAGGGATAAGGCCGTTATCTGAGGGCAGGGCTGGAGGAGGCAAGGGGGACTGACTCTCAGCCCCGCTCATTCAGACCTGCAGCTGGGGCCCCAGAGCCTCGAGGTCCTCACTTCCAACAGAGCAGACCGGAGGAGGTTTCAAGGAGGTGATACACGAAATGCACCCTGAGCGGCAATCTCTCACCGACGCTACACCCAGGAATAACAACCAGCCAGACTCAAGCCAAGAACTTGCCAGACACTTCCTCCTGCGATCTCCCCAAGACCGTCTTATTCACACCCCGAGGAGGAGATACGGGGATCACCTCCCTCTCAACGAGGCCGAAGAGCAAACAAACCAGGGAGTCGAGGCTGACAGCCGGAGCGGAAGGCACCCAGCACCCCGGATACCTCCCACCACCTGCCCAGCCGAGACGGGCACCGCCCACACGGGAGACCCAACCGCAGGTGGCAACAAGGGTTCCCCAGACCAAAAATATGATCGGCGTCCTGTGGCCGCTAAAAGAAAGCTCCGGGGGGGGGGGGGTCCTCAGACTTAATGTCACCCACTCCTTCTAAGGACACCTCTCTGCTTCCACTGTCTCCTGTGCCCCAGCTCTCATGGGGCCCAACGTCAAGACAGAGAGGGAGGACTCAGGGTGCCACCCTACCCGCCCCCGCCTTTCTCATAACCCTCCCCAAACTCGGGTTCCACGTCTCCCTCGCCCTTGCATTCAGCACTCCGTATTTCAATGGAATGTTACACTCGGTCAGACCACAGAGAAAACTCCTCATTATGAAACTGGGAAATGTGAGGAAAGAGAATTATTTACCCAAGGCAGCGCTCAATCAGTGTTGCCCGAATATTTATTGAGCCCACACACGGAGCAGTTGTGTTAATGTCTGCCAGAGAATGTGGCTTTATAAAGTAACTGGGTCAGGAAAGACAGCCTATCATTTTACAAATAACTTTAAAATTGCTTAAGTTAAATGGCCGGGCTCTCCCAGGTTTGTCTTTTTCACAAACGCTGCAGAAACAATATCCAGCATTATGTCTCGTAAAACACAGGTATTACAAAGTGGCTGTTTAGCCCATTAGAGAAAACAGAGAGTGAAATCTGAATTATTTCCACCCAAGGCAGGAGCGGACAGAGTTACCAAAATTATGTTAGACCCACATTGCGATTCTTCAAGTCTGTGTGGCAGCGAGGTGAAGGGCTCCTGGGCCCATACTCTTGGTGGGGAGGCTGCGATTTTCCGTCAACAAGGACAGGAATTCCCTTTCTCAGCCCAGAATCTTGTGTGGCCCCGGGGAATTCAGCCCAGACCTCTGCCTTGGTTTATCAGTGATATCTGTCTGCCTCAAAAAGCCCTGGGAGGAAGGGCCGGGATGACACCGGCAGAGAAGGTGCGGGTGGTTTGTCTAAGGGATACGGAGGCCACTGATGGCCCTGCACACGCCCTGGAAGGGCTGGACGGATCTGAGCAATGGTGCCACAATCATCACCAACAGCCACAGCAGCAATAACAGTGACAGTGATCAGGGTGGTTAACAGGGGTCAGGCAAGTTATTATCATCTGTCATTACCCTCTGGAGGGGGAGGGAAGAGCAAAGGCAGGCAGAGAAGCAGCAGAGAACATACAACCATGCCAGCAGCCCCTGCCACACACTGGGCACCTGCTGGACGCCAGGAACTATATACCAAGAACCCCACGCACAACACATTGCGTCTCCTCCACTGAATCTCTCTGGTCAACGTCACTGGTGTCTTCATTCTAAATGTCTGCAGGTCACATCACCCTCGTGGGTCCGGTAGGGACACTGTTTCCCCTGAACCAGTTAAGAACAACCCCGTCCAGGCATCACAAAGTTATGATTGCTCAGTTGCCCAGCTGTGTCCCAACTCTTTGCAATCCCATGGACTGCAGCACACCAGGCCTCCCTGTCCGTCACCATCTCCCAGAGTTTGCCCAAGTTCACATCCATTGCATCAGTGATCCCATCGAGCCATCTCATCCTCTGATGCCCTCTTCTCCTTCTGCCCTCAATCTTTCCCAGCATCGGGGGCTTTTCCAATGAGCCAGCTGTTCACACCAGATGACCAAAATACTGGAGCTTCAGCTTCACCATCAGTCCTTGCAAGGAGTATTCAGGGTTGATTTCCTTTAAGATTGACTGGCTTGATCTCCGTGCTGTCGAAGCACAGATATCAGCACCACAGTTCAAAGCCGTCAATGCACGAGGTTGACAGAGCCACAGATGGCAAGCTACCCTCTTGAGACAAAGGGGTGCACAGCCTGATACTAACTCACTGAGGGTCTCCCTGGCCCTCAGCTGCTCGACGCGGGTCTTGAACAGAGCTCCACTGAGCCTCCCAATGAACCAGGGAGCTTCTCAGGAGCCGCACAGCACCCAGCCCGGCCAGGCTGGGCCTGGAAACAGAAACTCACTCTGTCTCAGTTCCAGGAAGCTGGAGGTCCAAAACCACAGTATCGGTAGGGTAGTTCCTTCTGGAGATGCCAAAGGGAAAGCACCACGCCTTGTTCCCAGCACTCAGACCGCATATGAGGAATGCCCAGCAGCGTTCAGGGAACAGACGCACAGACATCTCTGCAGCGAAAAGAGGATTAAGCCACCACAGGAAAAACAGGGACAGGACGCCAGCTAAGGTCAAATCTTATCACCAAGTAAGTTTTCTGTAAATTTACCAAAAAAAAAAAAGAATAAATCCAAGGTCATTTTTCAAGCGTTTGGGGAATTTTGGAATAGCGAAAAAAAGACCACAGGTGGGCATTTATTTACATGCCTCAATCCAGGCACTGGTCTTCCTCGAGCAGCCAGATCCCCAGGAGGGGACGTGTGGCCCAAGGCTCAGTCCGATGTCCAGCAAGGCTCAGGCCAGCAGCTGCTCCAAACAGCTCCCCCCACTTTTTTTAAAAAACATCGATTTTACCAACCAGGCTTCCCCCAAAGGATTTAGTCTAATGAAAAAAATTTAGAAGTTACAAAACAGACTGAAAAGCCCTGCTCAATCTCAAAAGTTGACCAAAAAAAAAAAAAATTGTGTGAAGAGCCAGAGGGTAAAATTTTAGGCTTTGTGGGCTGAGAGGCAAAAACGGGGAGGTTATGGAGGTACTTATGTAAGAAGAAAGAAAACGAATGTCTACAGAATTTTTTATTGATGAAATTCAAAACTTCACTTCTTGACAATGAAATATGAATTCCATATTCATGTGCCATGAAATAATATTTTCCTACTGGTTTCTTTTTCTGATCATTTAAAAACGTAAAATCTTATTCTGAGCTTGGGGGCCGTACCAAAAGCACGTTCGGTCCGTGGGCGGGGAGCAGTTTGGGATCCCTGCTCTAGGTCACTCCTGCGCGACAGGGTTCAGTCCCAGAGGGAGACCCACTGGTGACTGCTGAAGGGACCAAATGAAAGCTCTTGGCTGGATCAGAGAGGTGCAGACCCGGAAGCACCACAAACAGGACACTCCTCATCTCCGGCTTACAGGCTATTCAGGAGGCAACTGCTTCCTACTCCTTTTTCAAAACCGAAATATGAAACGTAGTATGAGGCATAGCTCAGCAAGGCCGCTTTCCTTAAACAGATATCCCCTTGGAAATACTATTTGTTCCTGCTGCTGTTGTTCAGTGGGGAAGTTGTGCCCGACTCTTCGTGACACCGTGGACTGCAGCACTCCAGACTCCTCTGTCCTCGATTATCTCCTAGAGTTTACTCAAATTCACGTCTATTGAGTTGGTGATACTATCTAACCATCTCATCCTCTGATGTCCTCTTCTCCTCCCGCCTTCAACCTTTCCCAGCATCAGGGTCGTTTCCAAAGAGTCAGCTCTTCGCATCAGGTGATCAGAGTATTGCAGCTTCAGCATCAATCCTTCCAATGAATATTCAGGGTTAATTTCCTCTAGGATTGACTGATTTGATCTCCTTGCAGTCCCAGGGCCTCTCAAGAGTCTTCTCCAGCACCAGAGTTTGAAAACATCAATTCTTTAGCGCTCAGCCTTCTTTGTGGTCCAACTGTCACATCCATACATGACTTTAAATCATACATATAGTATGTGTACAGTGTGTGATAGTATGTGTATAGTATGTGTGTAACATGCACTATACATATATGTATAGTATGTAAATAAACGCAATATTTTTGCCTTCTTAAAGTGGACTCATGGCCCAGCAGATAGGCTATACACTTCTCATTGGCACTACAGGTTTGCAGTGGATGTGACCACTCATCGGAACTGTATTAACAAAATGCCTGATGGACATAAATCAATTAGACGTGGAGCCGTCCCGGCAGCCTCGGAAGGTGTGCCACAAGCTCCGTAAGGCAGACAGGAGAACCGGCACCACCACCGGGGACAGGCATCCAAGCCCAGATCCCCAGATCCCAGGACCCTCTCTAACAGCCACCGTGAATTTGATCGCATTAATAAGAATCATTAAACCCAGGCATGCTTTTGATGGCTGGGTTTCAGGGTACACTAATGTCTTATTCTGCTTGGGCCAAGAACATGCAGTAACAGATGAGACAAATCCTGAATGGAAATGTGGATCTGCCCATAAAAAGGGCTAAAAATGACTACAAAGAAAGAACGTGTGAGTAAACTACTTACAGGCAAGTCCGATGCTTCAAATGGCAATGTGGACGGTGTCAGGACATGGAGAGGGAAAACACAAAATGACCTTTAACGCTCCGAATGCATCTGCTGGAAAAGTAAGGCCAACTGACAGACGGAAAAACCAGAAGCTTCACAAAAACTCCTATTTTCCAAATGGTACAAAGGCTCCTCAAAATGTGCAAATAACAATATGTAATATTACCAGTTATACTCCAGGGTATAAACCCAAACAAAACAAACAAACAAGAATAGTCATTTAGAAAGATGCACACAACCCAGTGTTCACAATGACATCACTGATGACTGTTCAGATGCCAGACAACCTAGGTGTCCATCAACAGATGGACGGATAAAGAAGGTACAGCACATACTCACACGACGGACTACCGCTCAGCCGCAAAGAAGAAGGAGAGTTTGCCCCATGCAGCAACACGGATGGGCACGGAGGGCACTGTGCTAGATGCCTTAAGGCAGAAAAGACAAGCAGTATACGATAGCACTCACAGGTGGAATCTGAGAAATATAACAAACCAGTGAACACAGCAAAAAAGAAGCACACTCCCAGATACAGAGAAGAAACCAGTGGTTACCACTGGCAAGGGGGACGTGGGGAGGGGCAATACAGGGGAGGGAGCAAGCGATGCAAACTGTGATTAGAAGACAAACTACAAAGACACATCGTGCAACATGGAGAACACAGCCAGTATTTTATAAGAACTATAAATGGAGTATAACCTTTTAGTCGTGAATCACTATACTGTATACCTATACATTAGGTAATATTGTGCATCAACAATACTTCAATAAAAAAATTTTTTAAGACACCTATTTTTTGAGGGCCTCTGATCCAGAATAATCTCTCCTCATCTTTCATAACTGTGCATAAGGGGATCAGAGGACAAAAACAGCATTTACTGAGATCTTACTTTGTGCTTAGTATGGTTTACATTCATCACTTCATTGAACAGTTTTAATAACCATGCCAAGAAGCTACTTTCATCCCCATTTGACCCAAAAGAAAAGTGACACACAGAATTTTAACTAACTGCCCACATCACAAGACTAGTAGGAATCATATCTGAGGTTCAAAGCTCTGTATCTTACAGAATCTAGCAAACAACTGTGGGGTACTGGCCCCATCTGGCCCACTGCCTGTTTCTGTAAACGAAGCTTCACTGGAACACAGCCATCCACTGCCGTACTGCCTGTGGCTGCTCTCCTGCCCCAACAGCCACGTAAGCAGCTGCAGCAGAGGCAGCACAGCCTGCAAAGCTGAAAAGCTTGCCCACCCAGCCCTGCAGAGAAGAGGCTGTGCTTCAGTGCCCTGCGGGCACCTACCACACTCCAGCCCTGGGCTCACAGGCTGTCAGGGAGGCAACATTCCCTGGTGTCAGGGGCTCCAGGACCCCTGTCCCCCGGTCATCTCAGTCATCCTGTCTGGACCAGGGGAACACCTGCGAAGTGACATCACCCTTGGACAAGGTGACCTGGCTTGAGCGCTCTGTCCAAAAGGCACACTGAGCCAATCAGATTCACCCCCTTTGCGAGCCTGAAGGAGGCAGCCGAGAGCAGGAGGCAGACGCACAAAGGTACAAGCACAGACAGACTCTGAGGTCCCCTGAGCCAGGCTGAGAGTCCAGAAGGAGCACTGGAGACGAGGTCCCTTTGCACTCCAGGCCCGGTCTGGGCGCTTTTCCTGGCTGAGAAGCAGGGCCTGCCCTCCCTCAGCCCTAACCAAGAGCAGCGGGGGCGCATCTCCACCAGGAGCAGGGAGCAGCAGCCCCGCAGGCTTGCTCCACGATATTAGAGGGCAAGAACAGCAAGTTCCCCACAGCAATGCACCCTCTTCCAGAAAAACCAAGACAAACGGAGGACCAAGAACCATGACTGACAAACGCAGCCACGCTCCGAGTACTGAACTATGTGAAGAAAGGAGGCAGGACACAGCCCTGTCCCCACCAGTAACAATAATAAATATTTCATAGTAATTTAAAATTAAACCTGAATTATTCATGACAGTTTCCTCCATTACACCATCAACATCTTTACGTGTGTGCACGTGTGTGCCTGCACGTACGTGTGCATGCGCATGTGTGTGCGTGTGTGTGTGTGCGTGTGTGTGTGTGCGTGTGTGTAGTTTTTCTTATTTTAAAGCCAACAGGTATGGGTGGGGGTTACTTCCCTCCCCACACCCCTTTCTCTTGACAGAAAGACTCAACAATGCTACGTTTTCAGGAACACCCAGCAGGCATTGTGTTATTATACAATGTGTTATAATTGTGTTATTATCCTAATCATCTGTTGAAAAATAAAATCCATTTCCAAGATCCTGCTGCACCAACTTAATCAAGTTTTTTTTTTAAGTTAGACCTGATTTTTAAATTCCTTAGGTGATGAGACTTGTGGGTTTTTATCATTTTACTTCTATTTTGAAAATATAGACCTGTGGTTCTTTTTCCCAAATCAACCCAACAGAAAGTGAATTATGGTCAATGCATAACAAAATCAGAGTTGCCTCTTCACTTGGGAGAATTATTAGCATTTTGTTTCTATGGCTTCCTAGATCTTCAAATTCAAAAGTGACTTATCAAGTCCAGGACTTTCCAAAATAACTGGACGTTCTAGAGAATGCTCTTTCTCGATGCTTTTGAAAATGAAACCGGCAGAATGGAATAGCAGTCTGGCTACTGAATACCTTAAAAACCCTGCAGAGAGGTACAAAGACACGGCCGCTGGAGCCAGCGCCATGGGGAGAGGCATGGGCCCTAACGTTGCACACGTGACCTTCTCACGACCCTCAAGCCCCCCGGCCAGGATAGATCACAAATATCACAGAGCAGCACTGCAATTACAGGGAGCCATTGATTTTAAAAGGCCTACATCAGAATTAATACTCATAAAACATAATACCCTGGACCAGAGACTTCAGGGGTTAGCACGCTGTGAACTTCATACTTTAAATTTCTAAAGGCTGTATATGAGTAAGCATTCACAAAGACTTTTAAAAAATGGAATACCTGTGTATATGCTGAATTCATTTATAATCCAGATTTTTTTTAATGGGTAGTAAACAACCCCTTACCCCATGTTCAGACTAAAATCAACTATGTTTCCTAATGGAATTAAGATGCAGGTCTCGTGACCCACATTCCTATTAGCAGGTTTAGAATGGCAGGGAACACAGAATCTATGGGGAGGGGGGGTGGAGGTGCTGCTGATTACTTAGATCCTCCTGGGCCAAACTGGGATGCCTTTTCCCAGATGAAGGCATCATCAGAGCCCAAGAAGAAGAAAACACTGGCAGATTTTGCTGAGATCAAGGTGTATCTTGGAGTGAAAATCAAATCGTCAAGGCAAAATGTCTCAAATTCTTGGTTAGGCTAAAATGGTACTTAAATGATGGAATCCAGTCATGGAAGGAGAATTCTAATATTAGTCTGATAGGCTACCACAGCATATTATTATTAAAATATCCTCCATATGGCTGTGATGATAGGGAAAGACATATCTTGAAGAAAGATGAATAAATCCACACAACTATGAAATGTCAGTTAAGCACGCTGGCCATTAACAAGGCTTTAAGAACATTTCAGATATGTGGAAAAACATGAAAACATAACTATGACATGTGACTTTGACCTTGAACTGTTTCCCAGCTGAAGTGACCACTTCCAGCCAAACTAATGAGTCTCTCTCTCAGCCTTCCTTCCACAAACCTCTACAAGATAGCAGCACTGAATGAAGGCAAACCAATACAGATGCTCATTCCTTCTTAATTAAAAAAAAAAAGAGGCTTCCTTAGGAAAAAGTAAATTCATGTTTAAAACAATTTTATTCCTCCCACCAAAAAAAAAAAGATTATATAAAAAAATACACATGCACAGAGACTTACTGAGACAACCTCCAAGTTTCTCAGATTTCAAAAGTTAGTTATTCCTCTCACTGCCCCAAATCTGCAGAAATAAGAGTTTGTTCCCAGCAGCGAGCTCCCTTTTCTAAATTCTCCTCTCCCAAGATCCACCTTGGAAAACCTGTGAAATCTGGAGCTCTGACTCCCTCATGGAAGAAGCCAACACAAAAGCGTTCCAGTTGCAACCAGGCAAGAGGTGGAAAGTGGAGTTAATTGTACAGCATCATGCGTATTTATCAGTTTTGGATAAATGAGGCCACACAGATCTTCTCCTGAGAGGTCCATCCTTATTGCCACAGTGTGGTGAATGGGCCACCATGTTTGACTTTGACTTCAATCCCTCTAATACTCTTTGTCCCCAGTGAAGAACCGAAACTTAACTTTTCCAGCTCTGGGGATTTTCAGGAAAGTGATTGAGTCTGTGGGTAAAATACAGCATACCTTAAACACACACACTTATTTACACTGCTCATCATCTGCTATATTACACAATATGTATTTCAGTGTTATAGCCCCTAGTAGCATATAGCAAGGACTTTATCTTCACAGGTTATGTCTTAACTGGTAGCAGGCACTCAATTAAGCCTTTTGAAATATTAAGTAAATAAACTGGATTACATACTGCGTGGGGGATGGGGGCAGGAAAGCAAAGTTGAGTCTTCTTCAAATACTAACGTGACTTGCATAATTTCCCATACAGGCAAACTGGAAGAGAAATCCAATGGGAGCCTCCCTAAACAACAGGAACATGGTCAGGACAGGCCCAAATCCAACCCTGTAATTCTCTGAATCAGCTACTCCTTAAGTTACCGCACTGCTCCTCTCAGCCAATGGCAGTTCTGGGAGAGAAGCAATTGATAATAATTACGTTTTCTGCCTCCTCCAGGGTTATGAATTTATCATGATGCGCAAGTTGAGCTACTCTGATGCCACGTTAACAATGATAAACGCCATAAAGACAAAAAGGAAACTACATTTGAGCATTTAGATTCTATAGGGTGGTTTATTAAACAGATTAAGTGAGGAAAGGCAAAGCCATGCAATCATGGAAACTGGGGAGGTATATACTTCAGCTGGCTATTTCCAACAGCCACCTGAGAACGGATTTCAAATGCCCTCATTTCTGCAGGTACATTATCCTGTGTTCTGTTATTCTCAGCTGCAGGTTGATTAATTTGTATTCAGAAATTCTAAGTGGCCAATGTGCAATGCATAGTAATACTTTTTTTTTTTTACTTTATGGACATAGTGAAAATGCCTAAGCCACCTCTCCTAAGTAACTTTTGCTCATCCAGGGAGCAGAAGTCACAAGAGTTTTGCAAAAATGCTTTGCAAAAATTTGGTTTGAAAGAAAAAGGCAAGAGGAAGGCCCTCTCCCCTATTCTAAGAAAAGAAAACCAAAAACAACGAATTCCAAAGGAAAACCAAACGCAACAACAGTTGAGTAATGTCAGGCTGCCAGAATCAGCTCATGTCCTGTCTCGCTGCTTTCTGAGCATTTCTAATAAAATCCAGTAACACCAGTGACGACTCACACCCACAGACTCAGGCACCACAGTCAGCACTTAAATAAGAGTAAGAGATAATGCTACGTGTTAAATCCGTCGCCTAAATGCAATCACGGGCGGTTCTTAAGAACACTGAACCAGCTCTCCGTTTTCTGCACTAAGGAGATAAGGGGTGGCGTGGATAATTGAAATGGGTGGAAAATAGAAATCACTGGTTTGAGAACAACCTGATCCGTCCCTCCCCTCCAGCAGCTCCCGAGTCTGCGCCTGTAGCTGATTTATTTTCCTGATCCTGCTACCCCCACTTAAAAGTGCATTTACATTCGCTTTCACACTGACCTCAGAAGTGGATCTGAGTCCCTGCCTCAGAGCTGGAGCAAACCACTTCTCGTTTGAAAACCTTTGCCAGGTTATCCCCAGCTTCAACAACAGGTCCTCAGCCATTGACAGTGTCCGTGCTGGGAAGTTTTATCAACCACCTCAGGGAACCCGGAGACACATTAAGAGTGGTCTATTTCCACACAAACACATTCACTGATGACATCCAAACACAATCTTTGCTGACTTTTTAGTAATTTCCCATGCTTGCGATTCCTAATTGCTTTCCCAAGCCTGCTGCCGTGAATACGGCCCAGTCAAAGAATGCACCTGCCAGATGCCTGCATGCAACGCGTTCGCGTTCATTTCTATGAGTCACCACGGACACAGCTCAACCGCTGTTGAACCCTTTCGTCAGTTCCTTAACAGCATCCCAGACATGGCTGCAGGCCCGCTATTTCCAAACCGCCCCTGGAAGGGTATGCTGGATGGATCGGGAGACGCTGAACTGGAAACCAGGAAGGGAAGGGAACCCCTGAAGTGGTATCCTCAAGGGAAAAAAACAAAGTGTCAGCTCGGAGAACACGGTGGGGAAAGGTGGGCCCGACTGAGGTGCTCCGTAAAGTTTCCCCAGGAGAATTCCACACGGTCGGCGGCACTGGGGTCTAAATGAGCCGCAGACACCGAAACAGTCCACTTTACTAATGCGACTCCCCTCCCCCAACAAATAAAAGTATGGGGTGAGAATCTGAGACCTTCAGGAACTGCAGACACAGAAATGACTACTTCCTCAGGCTTCATCGCTCCAAACACACATGAGGTCACAAACAGTTCATTTTGTTATATTTCAAAAATTATTACAGAAGCTAAATATCTAAAGGACCAGGTATAGGATAAATCATAACATGGTGATGAGAAAAGTTAATGCTTAAGCGCCCTTCTTAAGAAAGAATATGAGAAATTTTAACTGAAGTGAAAAAGAACAGCAATTTCATGAATCAGGAGTCTGAGGTTTTTGAAAAGGTTTATAGAGTCTTGTCGAGCATTCGCATTCGGATTCTTAATTTCATGTTTACAATGAACAATTCATATTTGCCCTCACTGGTATATTACATTCAACCAAGAGGAGCAGTCAGGCCTCTGATCACAGGCTGGAAGGCTCCTGCAGACAGCGCTATACACATGGGGTGCGCTGCTCTTACTTTATTAAGTCAGGCGGCAGGCTTCTTAGCACCGATGCACTCTGGCATCATTCACGACGACAAACAAACGCAGGCGAGAGAATCAAGATGAGCACCCGTCAGGTGACACCGAGGAGACTCCTGCTGGACCTGACTTTCTGCAGAAGCACCAGAGGGACTCAGAACACTGTCGCAGGGGTTTACGGACACTTGAAATAAGAAGCCTCTGCACTTCCACCCTGGTGGAGCCCCGCCCACAACCCCAGAAGGGAGGATGGCCCCGCAAACGAATGACCCTTCAGCTGACGCTGGAATCGTGAGAGATGGCATCTCCACGCTGCACGTGTCGACTGACTACATTCACCAGAAACTTCTGTTCTAAGGCCAGAAACGTGCCTTTTCAGGTCATCTGAAATCCTGTTTCATCGAAGACAGTGTAATTCCTACTGGCTCAGCCAACGTCTATTGACAGTGGAAGAAGTTACAGACCAATTCTTCTCCCCATGGCTGTGTGCTTTCCCACCCAGTGAAGAAAATGTTTCACCTTGGACTTCCGTGATGACCATCTTGTGTGTGATTCCCCAACCCTGCTCTCCCTGCAAAGGCTGGAAGTGACGGGCCTTGAAGGGGAGAAACCTCAGCGTATCCATGACCATGTCCCCAGGCTCCACAGATCAGGGCTCTTCCCCAGCCCACTCCCCACCGTGGACCTAGGCAGACGCTATCTGAGAATCGCAACTACTGGCCAGAGAGATGGTCCTTGGGCCATGCTGGGATGGTGTCCTGGTGACATCTTGTGGTGAAACGGAATATAAATTACCCTAAAATCCCACCCGTGGCTGCATTCAGGTTAAGGACAACCTGAGGTCACCTTTCTTTTTCTACAAGTAGCTTCTCACTTTGCCCCGTCTCTCTTAAGAGGAACATCTTCTAGGCCTGTAGACAGAGGCATATATGGGGGTCCAGTGGACTACATTTACTCACAAATCAAAGCAAACACTTCCCAGAGGTGGCTGGTCACAAGACAGCAGCAACTTTCATTAGAGGAACAATTGTTAAGTTGCTCAGTTGTGTCCAACTCTTTGCGACCCCATGGACTGTAGCCTAAAATCCTCTGTCCATGGGATTTTCTAGACAATAGTACTGGAGTGGATTGCCATTTCCTTCTCCAGGGGATCTTCCCAACCCAGGGATTGAACCTAGGTCTCCCGCGTTGTAGACAGACACTTTACCATCTGAGCCACCAGGGAAGTAACAGAGGAAAAATAGTTATTTTCAAAGAGCTTACATAAAGATTCTATATTCCACTGATCACTATCTATCCTGGTGGACTAATTAATAACAAGTAGCAGGAAAGAACTATGGCAAATAGGTAAAAATGGACAGGTAACACATGTCTAGCTCCCAAGGCTTCTTAAATAAAGCCTGGCTGCAGATGATAAACTTTCCTCCATTTGTGTCAAAAGTTATTCAATTACAAATGTATAATCCTAAAGCATACAATCCACAAAAGCTAAATAAACATGGGGTGTTTATCTTGGGTTAAAAAATGAATAATGGACAGGGAAGGGGTTCCACAAATAAAATGATTCCGTAATCATATGAAGAGCCCTACTGGCCACGATTGAAAGCAGAGACAAGAAGACCACACAGCATTGAGGATGCTGACACAAAGCTAAACCACTGCCCTGTGAACTGAAGAGCTATGATAGAAACGTATGTAAATGCTAGTACAAATACCTCTCGTGTCCAAAGGAATTTCTGTTTAAGCAGTTAGAAGTCAAGAGGTGGGTGTAATGGAAGAGACATCAATCTGTCCATAAGAAGTCCTTATGTCCGGGAACAGCTCTTAACAGGCTGGCCTGGCCAGGAGAAACGCATTCCCTGGGCGTGACACGCACAACGTGCACCAGTGAAGAGAGCGCCCGTCAGCAGGAGCCAGGACGCAGCCGCGACCAGCCTTCACCGCCTCCTCAGCGTGACAGCACTGGATGAGGCCGGACGCACACGCTTGCTGCCTATGACTGTCCACAACGGCAGCAGTCTGGCGCTGAGGCCTCAACTGTGTGCGTGCTCTGTCGTGTCCGACTCTTCGCGACCCTGTGGGCTGTCACCTCGCCAGGCTCCTCTGTCCACGGGATTTCCGAGGCAAGAATACTGGAGTGGGTTGCCATTCCCTCCTCCAGGGCATCTTCCCGACCCAGGGATCCTGCCTGGCAGGCGATCCTTCACCCCGAGCCACCTGGGAAGCCCTATGAGCTATGCACAGGAAAGTCCCAGGAGACACACAGATAGCGTCTTCTTTCTAGTGTTTTCTAGGCACTGCCAAGGAAGATCATTATTAAGAGTTTTCTCACAGAATATGCATCCCCAAGAATGCAGAGATTTTAAACATAAGAGCTGGAGATTCAGAATGTTAGGTTCCCTTCTCGTTGATGGCTTGGAACCATTCTAAAACTGGATTAAACCTAAACTCGAATCCCAGGGCAGGTGGAATTACCTCACCAGGTCATCTCTGAGAGCTTAAGAACATCCATCTCCAATCAGTCATCCCACCGGTTTCTTGAGGAGACCGGATGTTGCTGAAGACTGGGCAACTGAACAACAGATGCCCTCACTCTCAAAGTGAGCCAAAATGCCCAAGTCTTGGCTTGTTTTTTTAGATGCCAAACTAGAAGTGAAAGTAGTGGCAGTACTAGAACTATTGTTTAAATTCTCAGGTGGCAAAAATACAATCACAATATTCAGGTGCAATGTGAAAGTGAGTCAGGTTACAAAAACAGAGAAGAGAATATGCAGCTGGCCCTTGACCCGCACAGGTCTGAACTGCTTGGGTCCACTTGAACACGGATATTTTTCAGTAGCAAATACCACAGTACCACATGGTCCGTGGTTGGCTGAATCTGTGGATACACAGAACCACGGATATGCCAGTCAACTCTTAAGTTATACTCAGGTTAACTCCTTGCATTGTTAAGGTTCAAATGTAATTCAAAGAGATGTGCTGGTTGGAATCTAAGAAAAACATAAGATTAGGGGATTTTTAGACTTTAACCCAATATTGTTTATAAATTAAGATGGAATAAACTGCATTGTACTATAGTTTTCTTAAACAGCCCAAGAATATTTACTGGGAAATAAAAAATTATTCCCATAACTGGTACTGAGACAATTGATTAATCATCTGAGGAAAAGCAGCTGGATCCTTACCCCAGAAAATCCCCAATGAATTTAATGATTCCAGGGCCAAACATAACAGCAGTTAACCAGTGCGACACAGAAGTGAAGGATCATCACAGTGGAGGGTTTCTCAAGCATGGCAGCTGAAAGCAGGGACCACGGAGGACAGGCTGATCAATGTGACATAAAAACTGAACATAAAACTAAAAGGCAAAAACAAACCAGAAGTCAGGAGGAAATACCTGTGGTGTACACAACAAATGGTTAGTATCTCAGCCAGCACACACAGCAAGTTTCCATCATTCATGAAGACGCAGTGGCAGAAATCAGTCAAAGAGCATGAATGGATCACTGTCACCTGAAGACACTGTTGACACGGACGTAAGTAGAATGTTCAGCTTCACTCATACTTGGGGAAATGCACAGTAAAATTGGATTCAACTTGGCTTTCAAAAACATTCTTATTCTCAGTAAAAATACAGGCATGTGGCCTCTCAATCCTTCAAGAGAGCAATTCGGCAATTTATCTCAAAGCCTGTTCTTACTCTGGGAACCAGCGTTCCCAGGCACACTCAGTAATCACTCACCGGTGTGCGCTATAAAGCCATTCATTGCAATTCCACTTACAATAAAGGAAAACTGTAAATAACCTGTATGTCCAACAATAGGGGATTGGTTAAACTACGACCCAACCGTACATTAGGACACTGGGCAGCTTTTCAAAATGAGGCTGCCAAAGGATTTAATAGCACAGAGATACTGCTAAGTGGAAAAGGCAAGTTTCCAGGAGAGTTCTATTTTCTTTAACTTGCCTGTACTTTCTTTCTTTTTTTTTTTTTACCACCAATACACATTTATGCCATCAGAAACTACATACGTGAAATAATCACCAAAAATAATCTGTTCCAGTTAAGACAGAAGGGAAAATAACACAGACACAGACCGTGGTCCTTCCCAGGACAAATCACGGGGCCTTCAGCAGTCGGTCGCTCAGTCTGTTCGGGCCTCAGTCTCTTTACCGCAGACCAGGAAGAATCCCACCTCCCATGCCTCAGACATACGGAAAAGGCTAGCACCACAAGTGCAGAACAGACTTTCTCTAGACACGAGCTCTGCTGTGGTGGTGCTGTGCTGGAAACTGCTGTCAACCTAACCTGGTGACCATTTCCCAGTGCCACGTGACAGACGTGCGCTCAGCGGGGCTCAGGGCGTTCTCCCCCATCTCTGCAACTGAACTCACACACCCGCTCCTTCCCGAAGCCCAGCCCAGCTGGAGGGCAGCTCCCTCCCCCCTGCTTCCTACCACTGCTGCTCAAGTGGCCAGGCTGCTCTGGACCACTCCTGTGTTTCCGCAGCACCCTTCAAGGCCTGCCTCCCCCATCAGCCAGAGGGCTTCCACATCCTGCACTCCGCCTGCCCTGCCCTCCGTTTGGCAGGGACCCCAACACACCCCTCCCTCTGGCCACATCAGCCTTCCAAGGACTAGCTAAAGGCTGGAAAGTGATTTCTCAGCCTCAGTAGCACTCACTTCGGGGACTGGAAATTCTTTGTCATGGAGCCCGTCCCGTGCTTTGCAGGATGTTTAGAGGCATGCCTGGCCTGCGCCCGCTATATGCCACTAGCAATTCATTCCTCCGCTAAGATGGGACAACCAAGGTGTCTCCAGACACGACACCTGGTCGAGAACCAGCACACACCCTCCTGTTACTAAGTGCGAGGCCTCTAAGCATCGGGGCCCAGAACAAACCCCTGATGGTCTCGGCAGGCGAGTCCACGGCCGAGGCCTCTAAGCATCAGGGCCCAAAGCAAACCCCTGCTGGTCTCGGCAGGCGAGCCCATGAGTGAGGCCTCTAGGTATCGGGGGCCCAGAACAAAGCCCTGCTGGTCTCGGCAGGCAAGTCCACGGGCGAGGCCTCTAAGCATTGGGGGTCCCAGTGCAAACCCCTGGTGGTCTCGGCAGGTGAGCCCATGGACGAGGCCTCTAAGCATCGGGGGGCCAAAACAAACCCCTGCTGATCTCAGCAGGCAAGGCCACGGCCGAGGCTTCTAAGCATCAGGGCCCAGAACAAACCCCTGCTGGTCTCGGCAGGCAAGCCCACAGGCAAGGCCTCTAAGCATCGGGGCCCAAAACAAACCCCTGGTGGTCCCGGCAGGTGAGTCCACGGGTGAGGCCTCTAAGCATCGGGGCCCAGAGCAAACCCCTGGTGGTCTCGGGAGGCGAGCCCACGCCAGACCCCCGACCAGCATCTCAGGAGACTGGACGCTGCGCCCACCCCATTCCCCCGGGCCCCTCCCCAGCCCAAAGCTGAGGGGAGGGAACGGCCCCCCAAAAGTGGAGGCTCTGCATCTCTGAGCACACGTTCTGGAGGCGCGACGGAGCGAGCGTGAAGATCTTCTGTGAGATTGCTTATCGCAAGCGCGTGTCACTTTCTCAGCCCCATAAAGCTGAAATACTTGAAATAGATGTCACTACATTTGTCAGGAACTGACACGGCCAATTAATATTACAAATTCACCACGGAGAAATGCTTCCAGCTCCCAAGGTATAAACTGCTGAACATCACAATTTCATCGTGTAACAATGGGCCACCCTCACCAGGGCTATAAATACGACCCGGCGCAGTCTGATTAAATGGTGGAAGTGCTGCTCCCCTTGAGTCACTTTTCAGGTGACACTTGAGCTGCGCCTGGAGTTACCAGGTACCACCCATGTCTTGGCTGCAAAATATTTTGTTTTTCCTTCAATCTTTCATCGGGGGGGGGGGGGGGG
>SJYF01000419.1:4964551-4974999 GCA_006410515.1 Procapra przewalskii | reverse complement strand
GACGTGAGTCTGAGTGAACTCCGGGAGATGGTGATGGACAGGGAGGCCTGGCGTGCTGCGATTCATGGGGTCGCAAAGAGTCGGACACAACTGAGCGACTGAACTGAACTGAACTGATACCCAGACAGGGAACATGGGGAGCAGGCGGGGGGCGGGTTGTGGCTGGGGGGACGGAGCAGGGGCCACAGCCAGGGAGGCTCGCCAGCAGGCTAAGGAGACCGAGAGGGAGCTCCAAATCCCCCTAGGAGAGCCCCAGGCTGGGAAGCCAGGCCCACAGACACCGACAGAGCTCCCGCTCGAGTTGGGCCACGGACAAGGCCCTTTTTTTCCTCCAGTGCTATGAAGCTTCCTTCTGGTTTGAGTTTTTAAATTTTCTTCATATTGTGGATTTACTTGGGCAGTGTCCCCATTTACTGTAAATTATGGTTTTAATTATCATTTTTATTAAGATGCCCAAAGGAGCTTGGGGCTTACAACACCAGTAATTTCTAATGGGTTATTATTATTAATTTATAATTGTGGAGCGCTGGAGACAAATGTTACTTGTAACGGTACACAATTAAAAGGCCACAGAGATGGTGACTCCTCTCCTCCACACCGTCCCCCACCCTCCTATCCTAGAACATACCAGGACACTGATGTGGAGGAACCAATCAACAAGTTACAGAATCTTCCAGCACAAGCCAGCTCCCTCCCTGGAGAGTGACCATCATGTACAGAGTGAAAACGACAAGCCTCATGTCTTTCATCCTGAGTTGGATTTTGGGACAATTCAAATCTGGGGACAATGCTCACGTTAAGAAACCACTAGCTTTAAGGATGTGGGTTTCGCCTACATTCTCCTAAATGCACAAGGACCATTCTGTCCTCACCGATCTGACGACTGTAAATGAAGCTATGGCGGTACGACGCTGACCGTGATGCTGAACTCTAGCGCTCCCAGGCCACTTCCCATCAAGCTCAATATGCAGTCACTGCAGCTCTGAGATCAATACCACAGATGCAGTGAACAGATAACCCTGAGAGTTTAGAACTCATGCTCACTAAACACTAACCACACGCTCCAACTCTTAAGACATTATAAAACTACAGCGATCTCTCTGGAAGCAGTTAAGCCACAACGAGCTACATACAAGGATCACTGGTGACTCTTCCACACTCCTCACCAAAGAACAATGCCAATTCAAGCAGTGAGAACAGAGAAGCAGGAAATGGCTGGTTCACTTGGAGCATCTTTCTGAAGCATCAACAGGCTGTGTTTATGCGCGGTAGTGTTTTGTAAAGCTGTATTATCAATTCCAGCTGACTGCCGGGGATCCCTCAAGAGGCAAGACTGACCCCTGGGCTGCCACTGAGGCAGATGAATAAGTTCTCACCTGACCTGCCAGGAACAGTCCAGATCCCAGTGAGTTACGAATCACAGTGAGAAAAGCACCCAGAGATTACAATTAACATGGTCCTCAACAGCCCAACGAAGACACGTTCTGTAAGCACAGCTAAATCAAACAGCATCCGTGTCAGTGAGGATGCAGGACAAACAAGCAACCTCACAGATCGAAAGCGGAGGGGGCTTGGAAAGGAAGACAGAATGGCTCAGCATCTTTGGGGGTGAGTGGACTATATCCAACTGTTCGTGGACAAGCCCTTTTGCCCAATTATTTCATAACCAGAAATGCAGCCAATAAATGTCCTTGCCCACATGAGCTAGAATGTGAGAGGAATATTTAACCAGCCTTATTTGTAACAGCCAACAACTTGGAATCCACCTAAATATCCATCAATTAGGCAAAATAAATTACACAGCATGCACAGCAAAGAACAGGGTGAAGGGAAGAGGAGAAACCAGGAAACGTGCCCATGTTCTGTCAGTAAGGAAAAAAAAAATCAAGGTACAGATTAGCAGGTATGTATGAGGACGAGATGGCTGCATGGCATCACTGACTCGATGGCCGTGAGTCTCAGTGAACTCCGGGAGTTGGTGATGGACAAGGCGGCCTGGCGTGCTGCGATTCACGGGGTCGCAAAGAGTCGGACACAACTGAGCAACTGAACCGAACTGAACTGATGGGCCCAGTGGTTGAAGCCAAAATTGGGAACATTCATGCTCAGATGTGTGATAATGTTGATTACTTCAACAAAAGAGCTATTACTGGTCAGAGGAGAGGAAGACTTATTTTCCATATGATTAACATCTATGCTACTCCTGTTTTTAACACATGTGTGTAGAGCCTGTTAGGATAAGAAACTCAAAAAACTGAATGGTATCTAGTGGATCATTTCTAAGTCTTCATAAACTTTAATAGAGAGAAATCAACACAAGGGAGAAAGGAAAACCTATTCTTACTCCCAATGATGCATTTTCTGGGCATCCTGATACTCAGAAAACCGCGGAGAGGAGGTGTGGAAAGGCCGGCCCTGGCGGGGGGTGGGTGTGACCTCATGCTGGGTGCTGTGCCAGGTGCTTTGGGAGACTCAGCACCTCACTGAAGGCGTGCTTCACAGAAGCCCGAAGAAGCATCACTGTCCTTACTGCATACTCGTGAAAAGCCACAATCCCAGAGGTTACGGGACGCATGAGATCGGAGGGTGAAAAGCGAGATGGTTGCCCAAGGGATGTGGCCTAAGCTCAAGGCAGCTAAGCCTTCAGACCACCACACTTGCCACATGGGCTCAGGTCACAAACTAAGCTCCTTGAGGGCAGGACAAACCAACTGTCTGCTAATGGCACCTGTTAAATGTAACTCAGAGGGACGTCCCTGGCAGTCCAGGGGCTAGGGCTCTGCACTAACAAAGCACGGGGCGCAGCATCAATCCCTGATCGGAGACCTAGACCCCGTGTGCTGCAAGTGAAGATCCTGCCTGCCACAGTGAAGATGGAAGATGCCGCAACGAAGACCTGGTGAGGACAGATAAAAATAAGTACTAAAAAATAAACATGTCTCAGAGAATTTGACAGATATTCTTTGCAGCCATTATGAGGTATGTTTACATTTTTAGCACTCACACAACATGAGCTAAATGAGCAGCTGTCCTTCTGAAAGCACCAGAGATGGTCGAAATGCCCTGGGCCCCCACGTCAACCAGCCTCCTGGCGCTCATCTCTCTCCCGGGCCATCGTGTTGAGGCAAACAGTTTAGGCCTTCGTCAGCTACTTTGTTACATAAAAGTACTTACTTTTTGGAATCTGTCCCCAAACCATGAGGCATTATCAAATTACCTTCTCTCATGTATTTAATATTTCATCACAGAGCTCAGAATTAACACCATTCTTCGCCTTCACAAACGCTTCTCTGTGTATAGGCCTATGGGCAGGGAAAACTAATCCACAGAAATAAACCTTCTCCCCGTGTCCTCCAAGGTCAAAAACATTAAAGGACGGACTTCACTTAACTCTGCCTCTAAGCTTTCAACCAATGAGTTGCGTTGCAAGGGGCCGTCTTAACACCATGGCCATTAGAGGTCACACTCAAATTTTTCCTTTACTTTCTAAAAGGCTTCTGAGTCAGACTTGAAAGGACCATCCTTATTAAAATCGAAGATAAAGACCACCCCCCTTTAAGAAGAAAGGCATGCCATGTTGGATTTTTTTTTTTTTTTTTAACAAAGTGTGGCACTTTTACAAACTTGGCCCAGGTTCTTAGGAAGAAAAATAAAAACAGGATGAAACAGAAGAAGCAAAAACAAAGGCTTCCCAGTTCAAAAAAAAATTTTTTTCAAGTCTAGTTTATTGGACATGGAGACCACTAGGTATTAAAGGCCTTCAACAAGATACAGCATCTTTCACTCACTGCCACTAACACAGCTAAGTACACTGGGCTCTGTAATTCCAGACCCAACATACCCTGTTTGGTTCAAGTTTATGTTCATTAGAAGGCAAGCTTTTTTCTGTAACAAAGCACACAGACACCACACTCAATCACACATACACCACACACCTCATGGTGGCAGCTCTTCTAATTCCACAGTCATAGCAGTATCTACCAAGAGAAGCAAAGTGTTTCTACGAGGTTACAGGAGGAAAGATCTACCCTGAAGTTTGGCCTCTTTACTTTGATGGATGAACTTACAGCCACTTCAAGAGAAGAGAGCCCAGCTCTGCATGGCAAGCACGCCTGTATTATATTACTGAGCGGTTCGTTGTTTTCACAGCTGGGCCGGGACTTCCTTTCATGACACTGGCCGCTGTTACCCTGGTCCTCTGCTCAAGACAGGGTTCTTTACGATTTGAAGCAAACAGGGCAGCTGCCTGGGTTCTGCACCACACTTGTTCAAAGACAGACCCCTTTCTGTTACTTTCTTAACGGGCAAAGCGGCTGCAATCAGCCCATCTGCCAACTCCTATCCGTGAAGAAGTGGTCAGGACAGAACAGTTTAAAAGAAAAAAATACTCCTCTTCTCCAGTGAGAGCTTCCATAAATGAAGTCTCCTCTATCTTACACCTTCAATGTCGCAATGTAACTAATTTTTTTTTTTTAATTTCTGATCAACCTTAGCTCTCACCTTTAAAAAAAAAAAAAAGGTGTATGCCGTCCTCTCTTGAAAAGATTAAATTCTTTATGCTTCCAAAGTCATATGGAGGTGCTCAAAACACCATGCTGGGGAAATTCAGAACTTTTCTGAGGCTCACTTTTAAAGGGCCCAAATTGACTTTTCACTCTCCACTGCCTTTAACTTTGTAATATACAACTTCTCAGAAGCATAACTTAAATTCAGGCATGAGAGCAAGATGCCCCGAAGAGAGTTCTGTTCACTTTCTGCTCTCCGGGTCTATCAACGACCTGTCCTAAAATGGGTGACTCCTACAACACCCTCTTACACGGGAAGAAAATCTGTAACCAGACATTTGCTGAGACTGGTTAAGAAGCAGTAACTACTAAAATGAAAGCCACACTAAGGAGACGAAACACGCAGCACGTTAAACCCAGCTGAGTGTAATCCAAAAGCACCCACCTGAAGGGCAACCCTGAGGAAAGAAGCATCTCTGATCACCCGTAGAACCAGACGCCCTCTCCCGGGACACCTTTAATTTCACTTTAAGTTCTGTAAGATCTAATCATGGCTTAGCTGTGTGTATGTGTGTGTGTTCTGTTACTGGTTGGTTTTTCTAAAACACAAATGCTGACAACATTTCAATCCAACTTGAAAATAGAAAAAAAAGTAAGTTCCTGCTTCAGCTGAGTTCTCTTGTAACAGACAGTCCCCAGCAGTCCTGGGTGGGACTCACCAGCATCACCAGCTTTCGAGGGGAGGAAGTCACAGAACCCTCACTTCCTTTCACAAGCCAAGGTCTGGACAAGACATAGGAAGTATTCCAAGTTTGATGCTTACCTTTCCGATATAATACATGCAGTGACTTTATGGTCCCCAGGGGCCATATAATTTGGAAAAGAAATTCTCCATAGCTTTTCAACCTAGCTAAGAAGACCTGCTTAAACAAAGTTGGACTCACTGGAAGGGGAAGGGGAGAAGGACCTGTCTGTTTACCGGTTGAGAACATTCTGTCTCAGAATACCCTGACGGGGGACTGGCAAACACACTGACTGTGAAATCCGTATTGCTCAGGGAACACGCGATCTAACCAGCGTGCTTGGCATGAAGGGCACTGATGCACGCAGTGCCTCCCAGGGTGGGGAGGGCTGGTTCGGCCTGGCGGGCCAGCTGCAGGTCTGCGTCTGGCTGCCCTCAGGCTGCAGCCGCCTCTGGGCCAAGTGGGCTACCGTCGCAGCCCCACGTGCATAACGTGCACGATGAGGGATGAGGCTTAACTTGGATTCGACGAGGAGGGAGCGCTCTCAGAGCCCCCTAACAGAGGACTCGGGCTAGCGCGGGGCTTCCCCTCAGCCTCCAGGGCTGCAGGGCTCCCCGCTCTCAGCAGTGGGAGCCCATGCGGCTGGGGAGAAGCCACAGAAGATTCCCGTGGAGATCTTCCTCCCGGATCAGCCAGCTTGAGAAGCAGGCTCAGCTCAGTTTTTCTCATTTGTCTCGAGCACACAGGCTGCCCCTCAAGCATGTACCGTTTCAGAGTCTCCAAAGGTGGAAGAGATTTTCTTCAGCATTTTGAGAGAGACGTAGAATAGGAAATGAACACGTAATCAAAGAACTTCTTGGAGGGAAAACAGGTCAGGAGTCATACTGGTTGTCATGCACCAAACTGTGTCCCCTTAAAAGTTCGTATGTGGAGCTCTAACCTCTGATGTGGCGTTAGGAGTCGGGACCTTTAAGGAGGTGACGAAGGTAAAAGAAGTCATAAGGGTGAGGCCCTGATCCCCTAAGACTTGCATCCTCATAAGGAGAGAGACAGGGATGTGGGCACGCGGAGGGAGGACCACACGACGACACGGCGAGGAGGCGGCATCAGCAAGGCGGAGAAACCAACCGTACACACACCGCGAGGGCAGGCCCTTGCCTCCACAAAATGGGAAACAGCACACTGCTGTTCGAGCCATCCGCTCCACAGTGTTTGTCAAAGCGGCCCCAGGAAGCTAATACACTTAGCTTCTACCAACCTCGGTGTCTTCATCCATGAAGGCAACAGTGAGAAGCTGTGTTCTAGCAGGGGCTTCCCTGGTGGCTCAGATGGTAAAGCGTCTGTCTACAATGCGGGGGACCCGGGTTCGATCCCTGGTTCAGCAAGATCCGCTAGAGAAGGAAATGGCAATCCTCTCTAGTACTACTGCCTGAAAAATCCCATGCACAGAGGAGCCTGGCAGGCTACAGTCCATGGGATCGCAAAGAGTCAGACAGGACTGAGCGACGTTCTTGTGTTCTAGCAGGGCTGTCAGAAACATCTGATGAAATACCATGCAGAGTCCTGGACAAGTAGCAAGTTTCAATGCAACAGGGTTCTTATTAACACAACATCAGCTAAAACGCTCTCCTTGTGATTTACATCTCAGATTCTCCCCTGGAAATCTAAACATCTGTGCAGGACACCAGACAGAATAAACGAACCTTAGCTTCTCTAGTAGCTGAGCTATGCAAACACTCATTGCTGGTGCCTCAACTTCTCCCAAGAAGTATTTATAGTACAACGTGATAAATACTCATGTACAACACAGAAATTAAAAATAATGTGAAAATTAGGGCTTCCCTGGCAGTGCACTGGCTAAGACTTCGCCTTCCAATGTGGAGAGGGCAAGTTCCATCCTTGGTAAGGGAATGAAGATCCCCCATGCCTCATGGCCCAAAACACTAAAGCATGAAATAGAAGACTGTAACAAGTTCAATAAAGACTTTTAAAAGCGGCCCACATTAAAAAAAAAAAATCTTTAAAACCGGGACTTCTCTGGCGGTCCTGTGGTTAAGAATCCCACTTCCACTGCAAAGGGAGTGGGTTCAATTCCTGGTCAGGAACCAAGACCTGCATGCCCCTTGGCGAAGCCAAAACAAACAGAAAGGCTTGCACTACAGTTTCCGGGGAAAGAAAAAGGGCAAAATAAAGGAAGAGGGGCTTAAAAAAGAAAACATGACAATCAGTCGTTGCCTGGGGGGGAAAATGGGGAGGAGGCTGACAAATTACCTGGAGCAAAGAAGCAGGAGGTTCCCCTGGAGACTTAGATGTGGGTCTGGGTTGGAGGCAGTGGTTTCCTAGGTGTACACATTTGTCAAACGTCATTCATGTATACAACTAAAACGTGAGTTTTATTAATATGTAACTTATACTTTTAAAAAGTTGACTTTTTTAAAAAGGGGAAAATGTGCATCCATATCTTTAATATAAAAAAAGAAATCTGATCTACCGGGAACCAGAAGTAGGCTAGTTTCTTAAGCATTTAAATGTTAGTTCTGAGCTCCCTGGCAACCTTGGTAAAGGCAATGAAGTGCGTTCTTTATTACATGAAAAAGAGTGTACCAATTCTTTAGGTGGGATGAGCTCTGTCTCCTTAACAACTCTGAAATTTTATCAGAGGAATCCCTAAGTGAGAAGCATGTGCTAGAACAAACCAGATGCTGTGACACTTGTGAATTTGGGTGGCCCTGCAGCCACGTGGCCTCTGCCTTCGCCTATTTAAACGTGAAAGCAGCCAGAGACGGTAAGTTACCGAGTGAGTATCTCTGTGTCCCAGTGAAACTTTATTTACAAAAACAGACAGGGAGGGCCTGTAGCTGAGCCCACACCCCACAGTTTGCTGACCCCTGGGATAGACAAAGTACTTTTAATATTCAATTCTAAGCTGACCTGAAGCTAAAGAAGGAAAAGGCATGGGAGGACATGAAGGTGACCTTGACCCATAGATGTTTCTATGAAAGAAAATGTTAATATCGAACAGTCAAAACAGCCAAATTCGGAACTCATTTGGATAACAACCACTGAAAACTTAATTTTAGACAGTTTACGAGATTCTATAAAAGCATCTGTAAAGAGAATCTCATTTCAACAAATATAAAAGAAATTTTTTTTAAGTATTCAATTTGCCTCAAGATCTTATGGCACTGTTTCTTTCACCCTGAATGTCATTCAACTTACTATAACTACATCGGCTTTTCATTGCAAAGCTGGATGTTTAACTACATCCTGCCTCTCTGTGTGTGTAAAATTGACAAATGTGTTGTTTTTGGATTCCAGAATTGTGGAGAAAGCCAACCTAAATGAATTAAGATGACTAATGTGTTGATTCTGCTTCCAATCCAACAAAATGTTAATGTAAGAACCCTTGTCATATGATGCTCTTTGTTTTAGTTCAAATTTAACATCAAATATTGAGTAAGGCAGTTTCTAAGTAAATTACTAAGCTGAAAATATTCCTTCGGCGTAGCAAGAACTCCATCTTGCTTAAATAAATGGAAATTTGAACATCTTTGCTCAGATCAGCCTAAATAAGAAGTCAGAAAAATGCAAACCTCCATTACAGGGAACAGTATTGATTTCATCCTTTCAGTGGAAAGTGACACAATACTGTCTATCGAGGAAAAGGATTCATTTCAAGTGATTCACCCATAATCGTGACATCAAGGAATACCCTAAACAGAGCCAATGCTTAAGCAAGACTGTTTCTCTGGGTGTGCCAGGGAATTTATCACATCCAAGGTAAATGCAAGGAGATCCAACCAGTCCATTCTGAAGATCATCAGTCCTGGGTGTTCTTTGGAAGGACTGATGCTAAAGCTGAAACTCCAGTACTTTGGCCACCTCATGCGAAGAGTTGACTCATTGGAAAAGACCCTGATGCTGGGAGGGATTGGGGGCAAGAGGAGAAGGGGACGACCAAGGATGAGATGGCTGGATAGCATCACCGACTCGATGGACGTGAGTCTGAGTGAACTCCGGGAGTTGGTGATGGACAGGGAGGCCTGGCGTGCTGCGATTCATGGGGTGGCAAAGAGTCGGACACGCCTGAGTGACTGAACTGAAGGTAAATGATGACCAACGTCACAGGAATACAGGGGCCAGACAGGCAACCCGCGTGTCTCTGAGCATCCAGCTAGTCACGCAGCCTCTGGCCAACGAGTTCTTCTGTAGAATGATGATGTTTTCACAAATGTTTTCACTGCATTTACTTAACACTTGGCTAAGGAGTTCCGGTGGCTATAACACACTGCTACACAGTTTTGTTCTAAGTAAACTAACATTAGTTTTTTAATCACATAATATTTGAGCAATTTCTATTCCCACAGAGGCAGTAACTATTACATTTCTAAAAGCTCTGCTGGAAGTGCAGCAAATCCTGAATTCAATTCCATAAACATCCACCCCGGACCTTCCATGAATAAGACGCTAAATGTCACGTCCTGGATGATCAGCTAATTCTAGTATCAAATCTCTCCAGTTTTCTAGAATCAATTACATTTACTGACCACCAAAAGAATGATTTTAACTTAAGTAAAACTTCAGTGTGAAAATCAAATTTATGAAGAGATTATAAAGAAAAGAAATCAATAATTAGGGGGGCCCAATCTTTCACCAAAAAAAGTAAGAAATTTAAAATTTTATAAGGAAGAATTTAGAAACCCGGGTTCTAGAAATGGAAACTACATAGAATATATGTATTTTGCCCCTAGGTTTTAGATTCAACTATGACAGGCTGTCACTAACTGAAATTTTTTTCATTACCTGCCAGGTATTTAGGAAATTTCCATTGTTTAAGGGTAATTCTGAAATCAATAATACGTTATTAATTACATGCTGATAAATTTTTATCAGAAAAGCAACCATTATAATAAAAACATCAAGCTCTCCACGCATATTTTTACTTTCTAATTCTATTCAGTTCAATGATTTTTTTCTTTTTCATGAATAAAGCAATCTCTAAAGCAAGTATGTGTATTTAACTGCTACTAATGATTGTAATTCCTGAAATCTATCAGGATTTCTTAATTCAGGATACAGGGACCATCCTCCTCACCTCCCAAACCTGCAGAGATATACCAGGCTATGAACACATTGATTCCCTCCCTGTGCAGAGAAGCCAGAAATCCCATCGTAGTCTCAAAGGAGCCCAGAGTGGAAG